>OZ017738.1:101224979-101657479 GCA_963969285.1 Odontomyia ornata
GAAGACGTCGAGGTAGTACAGCAGGTCAAAAGCCGCAAGAAATTAGATGCGTATGAAAGCCTGTGGATTTTGAGACAACCGGAACAATCGAGGCTGAATGATGACGTCGGGCACGGATATTCAAAACTACTAGAGGTAATAAAGTAATTTAAAATTTTTGCAATAACCTTTTCCATTGACTGTCATTAAATAACATTTGATAAGCTTGTAATTAAAGGACTAAACCAATAAAACCAAAACGTTTAAAAAGTAGAGTAAGAAAAATAAAAAGGTATAATTAAATAGCAATTAAACTCACTCCTGTATAGCTAGACATGTTAGGTATTTAAGCAAAGAAAATTGTAACTAGACCATCAGTACACTGAAGAAGAGGGAAAACTTACCCTCGAAATATATATATATATATGTATAAAAAACAAAATATTTTATTTGCGTCTAAGGAGAAAAACATTTTCTAAACATATTTTTATGTAACTCATATTTCAGCCAGATTTATGATTCCGCGTGGAGTCAACAGTGTAGGTGATAGATGTAAATTACGCCTGGTGCGACAAGAATCCTTCCCGACGGGTTTCCAGAGGTGTGTAGGTGGTGATTGCGTGGGGAGCTTCGAAGTTGGTTTTTGTGGAAGCGTAGGCAGGCGGCTCAACAAGTCGAGAAAGAACCAATTAGTGATAAGGTAATATTTGCCAGTTGGGATCCATTCCTTAATTCTCACATACATCATTGGATTGGCTGGGCGTAAGATAAGGTGAAGGCCTAGTATGTGACACAAATTCATGTCCTTACAGTGTATTAACCATTCCAGGGAGCCTCAAGCTCGCCGATTGGCTCCTGGGGGCAGTTCAAGGCTTGGCGAGTGGCGCCTTCCTACCCCCTCTCCATGGGTTAGCCAATAACAAATAACACAGAGGTTGAAATTTGTTGACTTTGCTAATAATGGTAGGGTTTTCAAATTCAAAATTTCGTCAATAAATCTATATTAGTATCATTAAATTGAATGAGGTTAGACATTTAAGTAGTTCTTTAAAAGATTCGTCTATTCTACGTTTCAATTAAAATTTACAGAAGGTATAACCGTTTGAATTTCCTTCGGTTACAACAATTATGTGTGGTTTTTGTACTATCTGGGCTTTCCATCGAACCAGACATTACACTTTTGATTGGATCCTCCCCAAATTTTCAAATATGATGAATAACAAAAATACATTTAAGTCAGTCAATGATTTTAGCAGTATTGGAATAAAATAATAGCCGGTTAAAATGGGGTTATTTTAAAGCAAGAAAATATTTGTTGTGCGTGTGTCTTGTTGTGTGTGTGTCTGTTAAGTACAAAACCCATATGACATGAGGGTGGTTCTGTCTCCTCAAATATTTATAATTTAAATATATGTATGTTTTATTTGATTGTGAATCAAATGGCTTCAAAAACAATTTACAACAAACTTCTACTTACCAAACACATTTTCAAGAAGAAAATACCCCAAATATTCAACCAGGAAATGCCATCAACGATCCATTGAAACCCAATTGATCATGACCTGCACTGGCAACATGTCAATACCTTAAATTTTCAACATCGATTATCTTTAATCTTCCATTCCATCTCATTGATCCCTGCGGGAATACACAAATTTTTATGTACTGAACCTATTCAAGCTGAACAAACCTTGTCCACCGTTCTTAAGTTCTTGACGACCGTGATATGAGTAAACAAATGTCACGCCACTCCCCAGAGCTTGTTCAATTGTTCGTTAGAGGTGAACCCTCGCAACATCAACATCATCATCATCAGCAGCACCATCAGCATAAGCCTCAGCGTCTTGTACCTTCGAAATAAGACAATAGAATGTATGTAACAGAAGTTTGGAGCATGCCTACAGAGATCAAACACTTAAATCACCACAACATTATGCAGCATCGTCATCTCCACCAAATGCACATCTCAGATAAGAAATCGAGGTTAATAACATTCGCGTCGTGGCTCAGCAGTTTCCGCCGTTCATCCGTTCGATCCTATCAATTCTTCATTTTTTTGATTTTCTTACATTGCAGTCGTTCGGTTAGCGACGTGCGCCCGTCATTGAGGAACTCCGCCAAGGGAGCAAACAAGGGACCCAACGTTGCTAACATAACACAGAAAATAATTAGCATATTTTGACTAGGAAAAACTTCCGCAAAAAGATGGAGATGATGCCAAGCAGAAATAAAGTCACGCTTTCAAACGCAACATTTACCTATCGCCAGGATGAATATTTGAGTTGCATCTTACAATTAGAGGATCCATAGATGCATCAATGTGTGAAAGATGTTTCTTTGGTGGATGAGGTACGCGCTTTGGATCTTACGTTGTTACACAACTGTAATTACGCTTCCCTACGAATGCGTCTGGAGAGCTCTAAGGTTTCCCTTGATTGACGCGAACATGTTCATCTTCATTAGCGTAAAAGTTAGAAAAACAACAAACAAATGTGTAGCTCTCCTTACGCTGAGTCACTGCGCCCCAACTTGATATATTACACATTCGAACTTCCACTTCTGGTTGATGTTTATCTTTGACCGAAAGAAATGAAATACCTTCTCAACCTGAAGCATGACGCGGCGGCAATCGATTGGTAATCATGATAAAGGCTGTCCACAGTCAAATCTGGCCGCTGCTGACCGATCCAAGGAGACGTAATACGGTACCTTGCGACCAATGTGGCCTCGTTGCAGTGACCAATATAATTCCGCTCTACAACATTACCCATAGGAAGCCACCAACGGACGCCACATTCAACTTAAAGAAGAAGACGAAGAAGAAGCAGAAATCCAATATGTCGTGGATTGTTAAGAAATGCAACGATGTCAATAAATCATTTGTTGCACGTGACTTTTTCAACCGTGTTGAATTTCGCGATGCACTCAGTGGAAACATGGACACATATCAGTTGAAAGCCGTTTATTTTTCCATGCAAATGCGGCCGTTGTCGATTGGGAAAGAATTTCTAGGAAAAAGGACCAAATCGAATCCAACGATGTGGGAGAGATGATGAAAAATGTGGTTTTTGGGAAGAGTCAGGAACAAGTCGAAGTAGCAGGAGAGTGCTCCTGGCGGAAGAGTTTTGTAAACTCATTAGAAACTGGAATCACGTCTTCTGAATATCAAAACTACATTTAATTTAAATTTTAATCAATTCAAATTTTAATTCACAAACCATTTCTAAAATGTTCATCCAAATGCCTACATACTCGTTTCTGGTCTGGGTCCTTTGCAAACCGTGTATCTACACAGTATCACATGTTGTAATTCATGAGTTTTCAACCGGCTGCACCTTCGCCGCTTATGGCTCAATTTTTAAGAAATTTTCAGAAAATGTGCAATTTTATATGTTTTTGGAAAATTTAAGGGTCACCTTTGGATTTTATATCATGAATGTGCCATTATTGGAAAAGTTGATAGAATTTTAACTTTTGAGGTTTTTGTTGATCTTGTACTCATAAAATCCTACTTCCATGATTCTTTTCATATTTTCCTGCCCAAAGAGTTCCATTCGCGAGCGGGGCTAATTTTTTCGTACATTTTCCTCACCCTACAGCCTTCGATGCAAATGCTGCTAGTTTCAGAGCTGTTTCGTAAAGCTATCAAGACCTTTCATTTGATACCCATTTTGGCTACCTTTGGCAAAAAGGTTGTTAAGGGTGACACCCTCCCTCATGTGGGGAGACCCTCATTAAAAACCTTCATTTATTTTACAGTGAAAATTTCAAGAGGGCATCACTTTTGATCTACGCACAAAATTTCATCATTCCAGGTTATACGGCTCGCAAGAAAGCTTGCTGTGACACACGGACAGACAGTTCACGATTTTAGTAGCGTATTGTAAAATGATTTACAATACCGTAAAAATGGGATGATCTGATTCGAATTGAATGTGATGCTGTACAGCAATTAAGGGTTCGAGATGATCTGACAATGGTATCGATTGGAAACAAGTTTTCGGTACACATGAGATGTCAATGACATCAAGGTTAAGGATGAGGATTAAAATTTAATGAAGCAAGCACAAGATTTGGTTATTTTAGAATTTCAAAGGCGAGGACCAATAACTGTTGTTGTAATAATTTTTTTCTTAAAAGCAATCCAGACAATGGAGAAGTAGTAGATTGTGTACTGCACTATAAAAGGTGATTTAGAGTAGCATTCGGTTCAAAAAGCCGTCAATGGAGACGACCAAAGGTAGTATTTTTAAACTTTAGTATAATCCATTTTTCTATCATCAGCATTAAAGGCTCACTTGAAATTTAGTTGTTTAGTTTGTAATGATCAGTTTCCTTAGTCCCCGCTGATTAACGCGATGTATAAAATGTTCGACAATCCGCAGGTCTCCACAATTGTATGCTGGTCACGTGAATCGTATAGGCGAACAATGGATACGTAAGAGGTATTCGGTGGGAGAACTGAAGACCGGAGCCCAGAGGGGAACCCGAGGAAATGCTGGTCTGAATTGGTCGATGGAGACAGCTCATTCTTGTTCGGTTTTCGAAATTGCAGGACGTGATCGATGAAGTGAGGCAGTTAGAGGCATTTTTTGCAGAGTTTTCCCTCCATCCTGGTTTTTCAACCTACGTATTCTTTGTACGCCTGATTCTTTTTGTCGAACGCATTCTGGCCCTTGTAACAATTTCGAGACTGAATGTAACGATTCCGCGACTGAATATCGCTTCCGTGCCCTCTGGTGGAGCTCCTGACTGGGGCCCTCGGACCCGGTTAGCCCAATGGAGAGGGGCCGTGCGCCACTTGCTTTGCCAATGGGCCCCACAGGAGTCGCCAAGCGAGAATCGCGACTCGCCAAAAGGCTCGCACTGACACTGTCCGCGACACGACGCGCAATGCGATCATACACCGCCTATCCTTCCTAACCGCGACCACGACTAGGGCGGGGGAACCTAAAACAAGGAATGAGCCCTGAACAATTTCGGGGTCACACCACGTGGCGGCGAAGCACCCTCGAGCCTTCCACACACGGGGCGTCGCTCGTACGGGAATGCCACCTCGCTTCCCGAGCCAACTTCACAATTTCCACTTCACTACTTCACTCAAATGTTTTTCTTTCTTTCGCTCAATCCTTGAACTCGTTCTAACCTCCAAACAATTCCGCCACAAAAAAATTCGAGCTCCCTCCAGGTAAAATGCGCAGTCGAAAAGAAGGTTTCCAAGCTCCATCCGGGGTCTTATATCCCCTCTGGTGGCCACGCTTTCATATCAGGGAGCTTTTCGATGTTCCACCAGTTCATCGCATTCACAGCATTACCCGCGTGTCGTGTCAGCTGGCATCTTGCGAGCTTTAAATGCCATAATATGGTGATGGAGCGATGGAACATTTGATGAGCTATGACGCGATAATGGCTGATGTTGTTGTTGTTGCTGCTGCTGCTTCGATGCAGATGACAGATTCAATTCATGTTGCTCAACATATGGTATACCTGCTCCCCCACTTCCGCCTACATTTCTACTGCTGTCCTGATATCTGCTGGACACTTTTTCCGTCCTATATTGTGTTCGCGATCGTATCCAAATGTGCTATGTGTTGGCGGATGCTGCTGAATGTGTGGCTGGTTACCTTGGGCTTGCTTCTGCACTTGAATATGCGATTGATGGTAATATTGCTGCCGCTGCATTGCAGCTTGTTGCTGGCGCGTAGTGCATTTTGTTGAGTAGATGCATCCACAGGCTTGCTTCTGCACTTGAATATGCGATTGATGGTAATATTGCTGCCGTTGCATTGCAGCTTGTTGCTGGCGCGCAGTGCATTTTGTTGAGTTGATACAGGAGAATTTGTATTTACTGAATTGTTCGTTTGTATCCGTTGGCTAGGAGGAGTATTAAATACGATAGGCCTAAACGTATAAGTGCCTTGCAATAATTCCGGCGTCTCATTTATATTTGTGCCAAGTTGATTATAAGCGTATTGTGGCTTTAATTCTATATGATCTGAGCTTGTTTGTTCTATCGCATTAACTAGTTGCCTTACTAGATTATCATCACGAATCGATAATAGGTTTTTGGATTCATCAGCTACCAATGTATGGAACAGTAACGATTTATTTAGGGACGTTACACTCGAAATGGAATCTGTATACAGGAAGCTCGCTTAGTAAATCTGATAAACTCGTGAGCCCGGCTAAAGTTGTAACCGGTACACTTTCATCAGTATTTGCCGGTCCGATTCGGTGAAATTAATCGCACGCTTTCGACATTTCAGCACAATGATTGAATGCATTGTCAGCGAAGTGCTCGTTAATCTGCTTAGAACCTACTTAATTCTAATTTCTAAGTGTGATGCAAAATATAAAGCGTTACATACATCGTTAAACCTCGACTTCAGTTGGCTCGGGAAGTTATACTCGCGGAGAACTTATTATATATTTTTTTTGTTTCTTTTTTTTTCGTCTGTTTGTTTCCTTGTGTGTGTGGAAGGCTCCCGTGACACCCTCATCATCGAACCAATCATTTCTCTTGCACCGGGCTTTGTGTCCGATTATCTGTTATGGCACGGTCTTAATAGCTGCTTTCACTTCCATCCAGAGCTCGTTGCTTGTCTTGCATTTTTCTAGCTTTCTTGTTTTCAAAGGTGACAAACTGAACTCTGAATAGATTTTCATTATGATGCTTTCCACATCAACATCCAGATCTTTGAGTGCAATTTATAACGTGGCTAAAACAATTTGCTTTGCAAATATGCTTGTGTAAGCAGAAGTTTTAAATTAAATTAAAAATTTTAAAAACAGAAAACCGATATTCACTTTCGAATGTTTATTTTATTACGCACACAATTTTTCGTCTACACACGAGATGACCGACACCAGGAGACTGTGTCCTGTCCACATTCTTTCTTATCTGTATCGGGCAGTCTCTTTCTTTTTTTTTCTTAATACTAGGTTTACACATTCATGTTAGGAAACGCTATATTTACATATTCATTTGTATTATCAGTATTACCACACTTGTTTTTAGCTTCTAGCTTTTGAAACACAGAGTTGTGTTTGCCATAATTGTCAGACGCATTATCAGAACTATATCCGCTTATTTAATCAATGCTAAGTCCGGCATTATTAGTGATTTTTTCAATGCATTGATACATATATTAAGCGATGTTTTGTCAGCGTCTTCGTGAAAATCCAACAATGATTGGCATATTCCCTTTTGACTGTCTGAGTGACCTCGAAAAGATAAGCCCGAGCGGTTGAGAGACAATAGAAATGCAACTTTTTATTATTGCACTTTACTTTAAATACATTTTTAATTACAAACAAATTCAATCTTCCCATGGTTCAACGCGTCGATGGAATTTGCTTCTAAGCATGTTTGAATTTTCGTGGTTTCATGTTCTATGTTAGATCGTGGGATTGCACCGCATAGAACTTTATTGTTTTGTCTGGCGGTGTAGTTTTACCGCGTTGGACCATGGGAATTACAAATTGTATGAAATACATGCGAATGCATATTATGTATATTATTTTTCCTACACGAACTATGGGAAATGATGATACGCGATAATCATTTATGCATTTGGAATTAGATAAGTTATGAAATTCTAACATCCTCCCCCACTTGAAACACTCTTAGAGCTGGTTCAACAGTTGAATAGCCTTCGATAATTTCTTGTTCCTGTGAATTAGTGTTCTAGGGGAATTGGTGGCCGATATGCAATGTTTGGTGAACATGATTTTCGGTGAATGCATAATTTCTTCCAGGTCAACCATATTAAACCTGTTATTATTGAGAGTAAGCAGAGGTAGCTGACAATGTATGTATGCGTCTTGTGCGAAGAAATGGTTTCTGGGAGTTCGGCCTGTTTTATTTTGTCAATACCTTCCTTGATATGGCCCCAATGGTCAATGGTTATATCATTGAGGTCAATGTCAATGGTAATATCATTGAGGTCCATTTTGTTAGCGAAGTGTAACATATTTTGGCTGATGTAGTCGGACAGATTGCTCATCGGGTAAAATGAAAAATTCATGCCATCAAGGTATTGCGAGTGGCCAGTAATAATGATTGCTGGATGGTTTAGTTCACAAATTGGGTTTAGTTTTAGAACCCCAGTACCATTCAGCTGAAGAGTACGAACGCTTTCTTGGCATATGGCATCGAATGCTGTTCGCTCTTTCAAAACGTATATCCAGTTATTGGAAGCAGCTAATGGTACCCATGTATTGGCCATTGGCCCAATCTGTACAATGCAGTATGCAGAAGAATTAACCCTGTGAGCAAGAAGGGCTGTCTTGCATTTGTACATATGTAAATGTCTGGTGTAAATAGGTTGGTTTTTGGGCATATCAGTTCGATGTCCGATAGTTGGAGGCATTTACTGCGTTCTTGTGTTGATAATTGAAAGAATTTGTCTCTTTTCAAGTTGGTCGCTAGATACTCAGTGGAAGGTTTTATGCATGCTGATATGTTGTTCAAAATTGTTGGAACAGCGTAAAGCTTAAGTCACTGAAACTCTTCCTAAGACGTGAGTGGTATTCGCATGTCAAATATGATTCGCTTCATAATTATTCTCGTACGCAAGTTAGCAATGCTGTAGATTTTATTTATATATTCTGAAGATACTAGAAGCATTTGATTTTTGGGCAGATTTTTGCTGATGGTTTGCAGTTGTCTGCGAAGTTGTGAAGGCTCTATCAGCAATGAATTTATTTTGCCCTGATATGTGTTGATTAAAACTTGCGATAGGGCATCCTGCATGCCTTTGAAGTTAGATAGAAGAATTATTGTTTGCAGCGCTAAAGAATTAAAAATATTGCTGAGAGTCTCAGTTTGGAATGTTGTGTTTGCGAAGTGTTCAAACTGTGTTTTCATGAAACGAAATTGTTGGTTGATTTGTTCTGTTTCCTTGGCTAGTATGTTTGAAGTACAATCAAGTATCATTGCTTGATTTTTTGTAAGTTCCAATAAAAAACCTTCGTTTTGTTTTATTTGACGGATGTCATTTTCGTACCGAGTGGCAAACTCTTCATCTAATACTCCGAATAAAATGTGAGAGGTGATCTTCGTGTGCGTAGCTGATTAAGATACAAAAGCTCGTTTTTATGCTCGATTTCACGGAGCAAATATTCAAACTGCGATATTTGAACATATATCGATCAGCCTAGGTAGATATCTTCTAATACCATCGTATTCCATCCAGTATGTTGTTAAGTCGTAAAATGTGATTATTTTCCAGCTGCCATCCGTTAATTTTATCCTATGGACTTCCTCGAAATATATACCAGGGGTTTCCTTGAATGGTATTAGCTCCACTATTCCTTCGGCTGAAGTCGTTTTCGTTGTATAGGAAACGTTCGTACTTGATTTGGTGCTGAGTCATTGGATGCATTCTCTCCTCTTTTCCTGGATTGGCCTTTGACTGCGTCAATGAGATCAGTATTGACTGGGGAGATATATTTCCGGCGAAGGTCGTTGATAGTGTTGTTCTTTGCTGTGGAAGGCTCTTCAATGTTTGGTAGTGGACTGATCATATTTATTGCTCTTGAGTTCATTCCAGTAGCGGTTTTTATCTCAATCACTCTTACTCTTCCTCAGATCCCTTTTTTACATTGATTGTTCTTCCCAAGTGCCATTTGAGAGGTGGTACGTTCTTTTCCTTTAGCGTGACTAGTAATCCTGGCTCAACATTGTGCTTGATTTCTTGCCATTTTTGCTTCTATTGCAAGTCTTGAAGGTATTCTTTAGACCATCGGTACCAGAAGGCTTTGTAAAGACCTCTCACCAATTTCCATCGAGTTAAAAGAGGCATGGATCCATGGGTCAAGTTGAGTATCTGGAATTGTTGTGAAAGGTTCGCCAATCAAGAAATGGCCTGGTAATAGTGCCTTTACATCAGTTGGACCCGGTGACATCTGGCTGATTGGTCGAGAATTCAGTATGGCCTCTATTTGGCAGATTGCCGTGCTTAGGTCCTCATGCGTCAGGAAAGCCCATCCTACCATCCGTTTCAAATAATATTTAGCGGACTTAATTCCGGCATCCCATAACCCACAGAAATAAGGAGAGCGTGATGGTATGCGCAACCATTATACTCGTATACCTTCATCGGCACAGCTATCCTCGATCTTTACAAACTGCTGATTAAACAGTAAAATGAGTACCTAGGGCTCAGTGTTTGCTACAATAAAATGTTTAGCGTTATCGCTAAAGATTTTCACAGGAATTCCTTGCCTTGCGATGAACCGCTTAAGACATCCAATGAAGGCCGCTGATGAAAGGTCACAAACTAGGTCCAAGTGAATGGTCTTTGTTGAAAAGCATACAAAGAGCGCTACGTAGGCCTAGTCTGGACGTTTCCCTCGAATTTTATGGTGCACCTGGATTGGATCCCAAAAGTCGACTCCAACGTGGAGAAATGGCCTCGATCTTCGTACTCTGTCCGTTGGTAAGTCCCCCATCAATTGAGTTAGAGTTTTTGGTTTAAGTCGTGCACACAACATGCATTGCCAAACTGTTTTGGATACCATGTTTCACGTGACGTATAATGAAGCGCTAGTGCTCCTGCGCGCAAGTATTTTTGATGGAGATTATTGAAAATAAGCGGAGTAAACTCGTGATTTGGCGATATCAGCAACGAGTGCTAGGCGTTCGTTGAAATATCACTATTTTTAATTCGCCCGGCAACGCGTATAAGTCCGTGTGGATCTATGAATGTTGTTAAGAACCGAAGTTTGCTCTTTTGATGGACTGCTCCTTTGTTTTGTAGATGTTTAAGATCTTCTTCAAAGCTTTCGACCTGTATTACGGCAACAATTATCTTGAGTACGTCTTTCATTTCCAATGGGCTGGGTCTTCTGCTCAGTTTTCTTTTCTTCTTGGGCAGTTTACAATTTCGAATGAAATGTAATATAAATGCAAATGTTTCTTGTAAGCGTTTGAAATTATTATGATGGTTTATGCGTCGTATGGTTTGGGTTTGCAAATGACTTGGCCAATTAAAACCGTCTTTCGCTTTTGTAATTCGGGAAGTCCTTCCGTGGTTATTGTCTGTATCGCGTTTGATGCAGGCGGCTGTTGTTTTAGCAAGCCTGGACCTTCTAACCAGAGTTTATTTGAACACAGTTTGCTGAGAAATATTCATCGGGAAACAATATCCGTTGGGTTGCTGGTTGAATCAATGCCAGATGTTCGGTTTGGTCAAAGTTTGAATATAAGCCACTCGATTACCGACAAAGGTGGCAAATTTAGATGACGGCGAGGCTATCCATTCAATCACTCCAATAAATAGCTCTTTCAATCTCTGTCGATGTAGAGTTTCGGACCTTTCTCGTAAGCTGAGCAAGTACCTTTGCGCCGCATAGCTCTAACCGCCCTATTGTTGTTTGCTTAGTAGGTGCGACTCTACTCTACGCACAAACTAGAGAAACGTCGACATTTCCATAGATGTCTTCAGTGCGCATATAGATACAAGCACTGTAAGCTAGTCCTGCTAGCATCCGCAAACCCATGGAGTTGCGCACTTTTTCGTTTGGTGGAATTCATTATATACCGTGGTATGGCTAATCTCCTCAATGTTAATAGTTGAGCTCTACAGTCCTTCCAGCTTTGTTGCTGCTTTTCCGATAGAGGTGTATCCAGTCAATTTTTGATTCCCAGAGTTGTTGCATGAGTATATTTGCAAGTACGACAACTGGGTTAACTAGTCCGAGGCGATCAAAGAGTTGTGTGCAAGAACAACCGTTTTGTAATTGGCTGCGTTGAGTCCGAAACGTTGCCATATTAACCTTAGAGCCTCAACAATGCCGGTATCATCGGAGTTGGTGACATTATATTCTGTAGCTCGATTATTGGTTGGAATGCGTTTCAGCAGTGTTATGTTATTAGAAAACCATTTGTGCAAGTGGAACCCACCACGTTGTAACATTTCAATGAGTTGCTGCTGAAGATTGATGGTTTGTTGGAGATCATCCATACCGTAAGCAAGTCGTCAACATAGGAGTCCCGTTGTGTGACTTGAGCTGCCATTGGAAATCCTTTTTCTTCAGTCTCTGCTAAATTTAGGAGACATTTCGTTGCTAAGTATGGTGCACATCTGGTTCCGTATGTCACCGTCTTTAGGCGATATGTTTTCAGCTCTCCATTCGAACTCTCTCGCCATAGAATCTTTTGGTACTCTTGATCTTCACGGTTAATAAGTATTTTTCGGAACATTTTATGTATGATCGCTGTCAATGCATACTTAAATGTGCGAAACCTGATCAAAATACAAAACAGTTCATTCTACAGAGCAGGTCCCGTATGCAGTATGTCATTCAGAGACAAATTGGCCGACGTCTCTGCGGATCCATCGAATACTAATCGCAATTTAGTTGCTTTATTGTCTGGGCGCAGCACACTATGATGAGATAGGTAGTACTGGGGTGTATTGTGCGCTGCGTCAAGATGTGAAGAGTCAAATCGGGTGCCAAGTGACCCAAAGCCAAATATTCGTTTATGAAACTCGTGTACATTGACCGCAGTTCATCGTTTCTGTCCAACTTCCTCAGCAAACTTTTAAGCCTCAGTTCTGCTATGTTTCTCGACTCTCCTAGACTTGAAGGTGGACGGGAGAGTGGTAATCAAACTACAAATCTTCCCTCATAGTTTCTTGTTACTGTAGATTTGAAGAATTCCTCGCACTGGCGATCTTCTTCTGATATTCTCTGTTTCGTTTCTTCAACTTCCTCCATAGTCCAAAAGCGTTCAAGCTGCTTGTCGAGGTTTGTCAAATTTCCGCAAAACATGTTTTTCGTTGCATCGATACTACTATCAACCTTTCCGATTGCCACCCATCCACAGTGTTTTGCAGAACTGGTAGTGTAGGGCCCTTGGTTATTTTTTCACTGCATAATAGAGAAGAAAATAGCTCCGCACCAATAAGAAGATCAATGTTCTTGGGCCGATTTAAGTTCGGACCAGCAAGTGAAATATTCTTAGGAATCGGCCAATTTGACGTGTCTAAGTTTTGTGGTGGATGTTTAGTTGTTATCTCGCTGATAACCAGGGCTTTTAGTGGTGCCTCGTAGTTGGATAGCTTAGACTGCAGACGTAAAATCACACGATGTCTAGATGGCTGTGTAGTGTTGCCGATCCACAATCTCATGGTTGTCTCGTTTTCCTTTGAAACCAAGTTTGGCGCAAAACCTTTCAGTGATTAAGTGAAGCTGTGAACCTGACTCTAATAAGACTTTTGCATAAATAGGTTCACCATAGCGATTGATGATGAAAACTTCTGCTGTGGCCAACAAAACGTAGGATGAGTTGTCAACTTCGCCTTTAACCGCCAGCGCATGCCCCTTGCATCATAGTGTAGCAGTGTGTGATGCCGCTTCCCACATTTTGTACAGCTTCGTGAGCTGCACACTTTTACTGTATGGCCTGCTCTCAAACGATTGAAACAAAGCTGGCACTTGTTTGCGAGTTTTTTCCTGTCGGCTTGATTCAGGTTTACACAACCGCTGCATGGATGTAGTTGATGTACTCCTCTACACATCTTTCAACCACTATGCGCTGCTTTTAGGGCCATTTTGGGGACCTTCGGTTTGGTCGGTGTCACACCTATTGCTTCCATAGCTTGTAACCAAAACTCTAGGAACTGCAAGAATTGGTACATAGATGTCAACTCTCTTGGCGAAGAAAGCGAACGCTCGAATGTTACATGTGTAGTGCTGTCCAGTTTTTTCAGCAACAGGAATATCAAAATTGGATCCCATTGATCTACGTTCACTTCCAATGTTTGGAGCCCCCGAATGTATTCCTGCATAAGTTCATGTAGCCTCTTCAAGTTATTGGCCGTTTTCTGGCTAATATTTGGCTGCAAAATGAGCTTCTGTATGATGGAGGTGACTAATAAGCGTCTATTCTAATAGCGCTCCCTTATGAGTTCCCAAGCTGCACTGGAATTTTCGTCACACACTGTAAGGTGCTTAATTAGCGCTTTGGCTTCACCTTCCACGTTTGCCTTTGAATAAAACAATTTTTGTGTGGGTCCTAAGTTGCTCCGGTCAATCAGCTGGCAAAACAAGTCGTAGAACTCTTGCCACCGCAAGTAGTTTCCGTCAAACTTGGGCAACTAGATCTGTGGAAGCTTTACGGTTGGAGTTGACGATGTTCTGGCACTTGAAGACGTTAGGGTTGAGGATCCAACTTCCATCATCCTCATTTGAAGAACTTCGACCTCTTCTTCTATCTTCGTGTATGCTTTGGCATCGTAATCACTAGGAACGGCAGCTGAAGTGCTTGTCTTGAATGGCTTCGCAATATTTCTGCACGGCAACTCGCTGCATTTCCAAAAACTGCGTTGGTTGTGGCGATTTCAATCTGCTATTAAGACGGCCCATTACTTGTCTTAACGCCTTCATCAAAATCTTAAGTTGTCGACCATAGATAACATCTTCACTGGCAGCTGCTTATGAGCGGCCTCTCCCTTCGACGATGTTGCTAAAAGTTCCACTGGTTGCTCCCTTTGAGTGGCTTCTCCCTTTGATGAGGTCGCCAACAGTTCCTCTAACTTCTCCAACAGGCTAATCGCAAGCTTCTTGATTTGGTCGTAGTAATTATTGCCCAGATACTCTGACGATGAGTTCGTGGTTACTTTTGAATTTCCGCAATAGTTGGCTGAGCTGGTATTGTCACTGCTACAGATATACCAGAGTCTTCCTGAATGAAGAATCCTTGGCGAAGTTCCGCACCAGCTGCTCTATCTCGTCTCCCAATTATTGCTGCTTCGCAGTAAGGTTCGACATCCTGTTTTGTCGAAAGTCCTGTCACGGTCGCCAATGAGTGAGCTCGAAAACCTTAAATACATTTCAATTTAAATACATTTTTAATTACAAACAAATTCAATTTTCAACACGTTCAACACGTCGATGGAATTTGCTTCTAAGCATGTTTGAATTTTCGCGGTTAGTATTCTATGCTAGATCGTGGGGTCACACCGCATAGAACTTTATTGTGTTGTCTGGCGGTGTAGTCTTACCGCGTTGGACAATGGGAATTACAAATTATTCGAAATACATGCGAATGCATACTATGCATATTATTTTTCCTACACGAACTGTGGGAAATGATGATGCGCGATAATCATTTATACATTTGGAATTAGGTAAGCTATGAAATTCTAACACTGTCAAAATACTGAAGAGCATAAAGAAACAATTTTATGTTACCAACATTTGAAGCGTCGAAGCTTACCGGAAAATAGTAAGATTCTTTCAAATCAAGTATCAATTTTTCTTCTGAATGAGGTCCTAACACATTGTCCACATGTCATTTTTGCTGCTATTTGGCTATCTGGAACAAGCCTATGCAATTTTTTCCCAAGCAGTCCAAACTGTTGTAGCTTAGGCCATGCTTAACGTTATGGTTAATCAATGCGACCTCTGTTCTTGTGATCAGATTTTCTTTCTTTATTATGAAAAAGTTTTTCATGGCTTTTGAAGTTAATTTGGCTGGCATTAACTTTCGGTGCTTTGTACTATTGCACTGAACTTATAACAAAGAAATATGAATTACAAAGGAATGAACGGCTGTAATAATAAACAGCGTGCTTAGTTTTCTGGCTATGCAGTAATTTTTATTTATTTTTTCATTCATTCAATACGGTTCTCAAGTCTCAGCCAATTAAGAGGTAGTACGTATTCGATTTAAAAAGAAATCAAATGATTTGAATTTTAGTTATAATGGTATTTCAATTGGGTACAATGTAAATGCAACTGAATTTTGAAAACTGGATGCAAAGTTTACCAAATTCAGTTGCATTTTGTTGTTTTTTTATGTATGTGTCCTCAATATATTTCCCACATATATATCGCTCATCGAATAAACAAACATTTCCATGGACAAAATCGTGATTTCGAAAATGGCACTTCACTTACATAATCAAAAGTTTTTCACTAAAACATAGAGGACAAATTTGGACCCATTAAATATATATGTTATTATAAGTAGAAATCTTCTTTAGCCATAGCATGCTTTCGAGAATCGGCGTATCTACAAATAATTTTATAACAATAGATTATTACTCACTGTTAACGCGCGGCGACCTTCATATTGGATGGCGATAACCGAATTACAGATGAAACACGTTACAGTAAACTCATTTTTTTCTGCATTCAATCTTTGAATTCGGGATCACTTTGCCTCCCGTTAATCTTTGTTTGCTCGTTGACGGGCATCGAATGCATCTTATGTTGAACACGTCTGTTTTGTATCAGCACGAAACAAGGAAAGAGAAAGTTCACCGAGAACGGTGTCGCATCAATTCACAATGGAAACCGGGTGCAAAACTTCATAGTATACGGCGCTGCATGCCGGCATGAGCCTTGCTCGCATCTCGGCCACACGTCTGGTCCAGCCCTTGTAATTTTGCTGTCCATTCTTGTGAAAAAGTATGATCATCATCGATTCTGGGACGTAAAATAAAATTCCTGGACACGGGACATAGCGCTCAATTCAGGGACGATCCCGAAAATCCTGGACGCCTGGCAACCGTATGTATAGAACAGATGTATGCAGGAGGTCAAATTATTTATGCTGTTTAAAAGATATTTAAATCAATTACCTTTGGTTGTGGCTTGTCAGCTTAGGTTATTTTGAAAAAAACAGTGATCAATAGTGAAAATTCTGGACGCGCTGGGTTTTTTTTTCATAATTTCAATGGCAATAATCAGTGCCTCAAAATCAATCACGAAATCTCAGGGGGGAAAAGCATCGCAGACCTATGTTATCTTTAGACATGGTATTCAAATTCACAACAATCTATACGAATTTCAGGTACGGCGGAATATGATCGATTTTCACAATATCCTTGAGTATTCAATTTGCAATTATCCTTGCTATATAATTTTTAATCAGTATTTTTTTCTAATAGCTAACATGAATATGCAAACTTAAAATTCTCATTAGGAAATCCCTTCACAATTCCAATCTCGGATCATATCAAGCTTTCAATATTGGCTTCTTGCATGTGTTTCCAACATTATGCAATCGCCCAATTAATATTAACGCACGCGTGTGTCTGATCATGCGAACCTATCCGAAAAGAACATTAATTTTTACTTTCACTCAAGTGTTTTCAAGTTAATGCCAATTCCACATTGAATGTCTTTAACATATACCAGGCTCATGAGAATCGCAGAGCCGAAGAGGAAAGAAGAAAATTAATTATCATTAATTACATGTTGAACATGCGGTAGATGTTTTGTGTATTTTTAAATTGGAAATATGCGTATGTAACACACTCCTACGTCAAGGATTAAACTGGATGATAGGAACTGAAATGTGGTTTTAATGTCAATTAGGAATTGGGTTGGATAAGTGATTTTCTTTATATATATGTTTAATTTTTCTTGAGACTAACGCGAATCCTAGGAAATTCTTTACAATAAAATTACAGTTTCCCTTCTACGATAAACATTCCAGTGAATAAATCAATTATTTTTTTACAAACTATATTCAGTTGAAACACTCCTTTGTTAGCTAAGATTCTCCTTAAAAAGAAGTAACTGAAATTTTCCTAATTGTACCCGTAAGATTCTTAACAAGCATTCATACTAACCTTGCCGCATCTAATTATCACGTACTTTGCCGGAATGCTTGTTTTTTCACATAAATTTATTTTATGCTACATACATGGAGTATGCATTTAACGTTGTAACTAAAGATATTTTATAATTATTATCTGAGCTTTGAACGTGGCCATAAATAGTGGAAATTTGTAGTTTACGCCAAAATCGTTTACGTAGGTAGATACTCATGTAGCTTCGACATTCTTATGTAGAATTACAGGTAACCAGTGAACAGTTGATTGTTTAGGGATGCAATTGAAAATGGAATAGTGAAGGGGAAAAGTTTTAGGATAGAGTTACGCGTTTAATGAAAGGTAACACCATCGATTTAACTGGTTCTTTGGAAAGCGTTATAGTTTTTAGGGTTTTATACAAACTTTCAAAATCCTATTGAAATCGCCACCTGTCTGTCCTTCCATGCGTCCGTCTAGTTTTTCTCCCAAACTACTCGTATTATAGCGACAAGGACCAAACTTGGTAGGTCAATGTAAAGTGACGGCCTCTTGAAAATTTGTTTACAAAAAATTCGACTCGTAAGTCGAATTCCTTAATAAAATGTTTTTTAACTAAAGGTGGTATGAAATGAAGGAAAGGTCTTGATAAGAACCTTCCAAGAAAGGTTTTAAGGGGTTACATACAGTTAGAAAGCCGAAAAAGCAATTTTCTAGAATTTTGCCTGAGAAAACTTTTAAATTTATTAATCTAAAAATTTGTACACATATTATGGTATATTTTAACTGTATTTTAAAACTTAATATTTGCAAAAATATTTATTTGGGATGGAGCTACAGCTGATCTCCGGGAGCTATTCTCAAAAAAAACGTTTTGCGGTGACCACTATACCTGTATCTCTGAACTGAATCCTCTGAAATTAAAAAACTAAACAGATTTCTTGAAAGTGATGTTAAATCTAGTAATTAATCAAAGGAATTTTTACGCGATAAAACTTTCTAGCGAAGATGACTCAACCATACCTTCTGACTCCGGCCGGGGACGTTTTGGGTTCCGGGTCGCTCTGTCGGAGACGGGCGTGGGCGCCACTCTTCTACCCGTAAAGTTGTCCCCGCAAGCCTTGAGACGAGCTTGGCTCGCGCCGGAGTTTTCCCTTTTAGGGAAGAAACCAAATCACTAGCCTAGAGAAGGAGGAGAACATACGTAACTACTCCCGCGACAATTCTGCACTCTGCCTGTCCTAAATCCTCATATACGTGGAATTAAGTTCCCCGTGAGCTGGAATTCGCACTAAACAAAGACCCATATACACCCCAGCACTTGCAGATTATTGAGGCAGAAAATGGGCGCCTTAAAATTTCTTTAATCACTCCCGAATCAAGTATCACCGAGAGAAGAAATAAAAGTTCAGGCGATTCACTGTAAATTCAAAATTCATCATTATTTTACCAATTAGTTTTGGAACAAACGCAAGAATATTTTTCCTTTTTTTTTATAACACTACCATGGTAAATAACTTTCAAGAGATTATGCCTTAATTCTAAACTATATTTACCTAACTTGAATATCTCGACGACGGGGGCCCCCGGTAAATTTTCTGCTTCGTTCGTGTCCCGTTGCACGCTAGCCACGTATATCCTGATTAAAGTATATTATGATTTCTCGTGGCGTGTCCGTGGCAGCCCGATATTTCTGTTTGTCGTCTTCGCGGAAGAATTCCTGGCGTTGTCCTTCTGATGCGAGTCACGTTTTACCATCCAGTTCCACAAAATACTCCAGTCACCGACTCGAGAATCCCTAGCTGGGATGACTTCCTTCGCTCGCTGGCGGGACCTCCCCACACGGAGTCCAAAACGGAAAAGAGACCCCTTCGCTCACGATTCGGTCCGTCCTCGCCTTGGATGGGATTTCTTCGCCCCGTTGAAATTTCCTTCGGTGAAGTTGGCCGCGACTTCTTAGACTCATAGATTCCAGTACGATATTGCGTCTTGGAGCCCCAGATATCCGTGGCTCGAACCTTCTTGCTGCAAGTTTTTTTCCCTGTGTTTTTTAAATTAGTTTTGCTTATTTTCGATGTTGGTGGCCGTGCCTGATTGAGACTTCAAGTGTCTTCCGGTTGTTTTATGTTTTTGGCTGTGGGAAGATGTAAACTTACGACGTAAACGTCCGTATGATCACAAATTACACATTTTGATTACCGGTGGCGGTCACAACCACGTCTACATTTTGAGTAACTTCATTAAGTTTCACCGCACAAAAACCGTCCATGCTGGCCTGAAGAGCGCAGGTAGCGCAATTTCAGAAATATACACGGTGCTGGATATTTCTTCAGCATTAACTATGTTGCATCGCCTCCATCATCCAAAATCATATTTGGCAGCTCATTTTCAGCATTTGCACAATTATCGTTACACCACTAAAAATCTCCTTCGGTCTCACCACGCCATGCGAATAGGAGATAATCTGCTTCAGCCAACGCCGCAGCAACTTCATTCTGTGTCGAATATATATTACAAGCCGCCCATCGAATCGTTGCATCTAATTCAACCAAGGTCTCGATTAAAACTGCCGTATGTGCATTGATATGTGTACCGCCAACGATACGTGCATTTTTCAACGTTTGGTCAGAGCATATCTACTAACAAGCAATTTCACATAGAACAAATTTCGCATCTAACGGTAGTTAACGTAAAAACCGATTTGTTTATTATTGTGTAAAATTAGAAATCGTTTTGTGTATGTATTGAGTAAAATTTATTTTGCTCTCAAATTGTTAGAAAGGAAAGAAAGAAATGCAAAATAATGTCTCTTATGTTATTTTACGTCCCTTTCTAATCGGAAAAACAGCTGGTGCAGTTGCTTGTTGTATATATGCTCTGGTTTGGTCTTCGGAGGCAAACTTCCGCAGAACCATTATCTATCTTGCTAACTTACATACTATGTTTACTCTTAGTATTAATAATGATTGCAACATATCTCTAGTTACAACGTTGCCGATAATACTTGGCTCGGGTGATTCGGGTAAACTTTTTGCAGAGGCAAGTGCTGAGGTCTGGTAGGAATTTGTCCGTGACAGAATAAGCAAAATAAAATTTTTTGACAAAATGGCGTTTTCTCAAAAAAAATCAATTTTTGACCAAAATTTCGACCTCAAATTGTTTATAAAAAAATATTTATCGATAAGAAAAAATCTTCGATTAATTACTTAAAAAATATATTTAAGAAGCTCGTGTTTAAATTTGAGACTAATCGATTTAACCATTTTCGAATAATGTTCGTCACCGACTTTGAAAACACCATTTTGAGAAAAACACGTTTAAAGTTTGGAAAGCACTTGACATAGGATAAAAAAAATTTTTTTTTACTTACATGGAGTCGTCTATTCCAGGACCATATAATACACCCTCCGCCCCTTCGGCAGCTTCTAATAACTCGAGCTGATTTTGTCTGTGGGCCATTCTTCCATCTCGTATGCTCTCACGCGCTCTGAGATCGGAAATGTTCACGCGCTGCACATTTTCTCTTTTGGCATATGACTGCGCATCGGGCCCAAGTGCAATTCCTATTGCCTTCATATAAAACAATAGTGATGCCATACCTTCATTAAATATGCCGGCAGCTATGTATGCAGCGATTTCCACAGTTTTCGAACCGGCCGAAACAATTTTGGGAGAGATTTTCCAAATCAGTTGATTGTAGCTCTCGTTGTTGTTTTGGTCAAAACCACCCACACATCTTTCTAATAAATTCTCACTGCTGAGATCTGTATAAATCAGAAGTATAGCCTCAGCAACATCTTCTGGTAATGACTCATAATCTTGTTCTAAAGTGAATGATTAATTGGCAGCTGCAGCCCTCTGCCAACTGCACCATGAGCCTGGTCCATCCGGGCACTGATCGTGTTGAGGTTTTACGTCAGTTGAACAATAATGATAATATGTGGCCCAGATAGCATTACAGATATTTTCAACTGAATCACAATTTCTCCTTATTGCTAAGCCATAACAAACTGTCAACTTATCGATCATCTTTCCAGTGAGTTTGCCTTTTCCACCGGAAGATTTTTTGTATTTTTTTTTTTCTTTTTTTGTTTTCGAATGGTTTCAACATTTTTTTTTGGCACAATTTCGGAGTCGCGTGCCCATTCTTTTCTGAAGTGTCCAATACATTCTTTTTCACAACTTCTTGATCACCGTAAGGTGCAGCATTTAAAATTCCCGAGTACGTTTTGGAGTCACCGTCTCCGATGTAATTTTTGTACATGAATCCAAGCTTTGCCAATGAACGACAGAACATATCGAAGACTGAATCTTCTTCCATTTTCCCAGAAGAACCAGAACTATTTGCAGTGCAAGTATTTTTATGCTCTGCATACCATTCATTATATTCTTCGGTATCGAGTTTCTTGCTCCAAGTTTCACACAGTTTGCAGTAGGCACTTTTCACAAAATCAATGATTTTACCCGAATAGTTTCCGATCAATGATGTCACACCGTATAAGGAAGTAAACCCTCGCTTTTTCCATGTACCATCGCCAGATACTGTTAATTCTGTCGAGCGTTCATCACCTTGATGTTTGGAAGTCAATTTTTTTGCTTCAGTAAAAGCCTGTTGAAAAGTTTTTCGGTGACTGTTTTTACACTGGAGTGAATATTATTCATTATTAAATCGTAAGTGGTCTGTGATAAAAAAAGCTCGCATGTCCATTAATCCACAAAATTTTGCTGCACCTTTTAACCCTAATCCGAGGACTCTCATGACAAATAAAAATCGTTGGCTTATTTCATAAGAGTGCGCATCAAAAGGACTAGAATTTATGTTACGATCTGCACACTTATAACACAGCAAAAAAATTTTAAAACCAAGTCTTCGTTCAGAAGCAGTTTGAAACTCAACATTTCCGTCACAGATCTTACATTTCACATATTCAGAAATTGCTGCAAGCACTTATAAAATGTAAAGTGTGATACTCAACAGATGGATCACGCGGAACTGAGATTTCCTCTTGTTCTTTAAATTTTTTCGCCGAGGCAGTGAAACTACTTTCATCCGTTTCAGCTTTTTTGGATTAAAAACATTTTTTCGCTGTTTTGTTCTCGACTTACGTATGTTAAGAGATTTTCTCATTTTTCTAGAAGACTTCATTTTCACGAAAAGTTACAGAAAAAAAAATGAACGAACTCACAAGTTTACTGCTTAGCTTAGCAGCTTATACTGACTACCATTCTTAAATATTTGCCAGTTTGGGGAGAGAAGAATAAAAATTGACCTTTCAGGTATAAAAAAACAATAGCACACTGTTACTTTACGCATCTAAATACATTAGAAGGGAATATTTACAATAGGCAGGTGCATAAAAGGAACAGCTTTCAAGGTAAGCGCTGCCGCTCCGGCCTTGCGCTTTCAAACATTCTGAAACACCTTTTCAAATATGCGTGTAACTTCGAAAATATTCACCGGCACGATATGAAATTTTCGGCGTGTATTCTTAAATGTATGCACATTAAAATAATAAAATAAAAAAAAAATCGGTTTTTTGAAAATTTTAACTGTATATAACCCCTTAAGGCTTATTCACATATAGTGCGTTATAAAGCGGCACTAAGCGTTACTGTAACCTCGCGTTATGGCGATACGGTATGACTCAGCGCTACTTTCAGAAACGTCGCGTTATACATTCGTTTTGTGTAAAATTACAAAAGTAACGCGCATTGCAGAATTTCCACGAGTAAAGATGCGTGAAGAAACCGAGAAAATAAAAGAAGAAGTTAGAAATTTGTTTATTTATATGACATAAGTCATAATTTATACAAAAATATTGTGAAGAAACCGGTGGCATGGAATATTATTGCTGAAGAGCTGGGAATTACAACTAAGTACGATGTGATGTCTTTTTAGGGTTATTTTAAAAGAAAATTTTCAAAACCGTTTTGAAATTGGAACACTCTGTTCGTCTGTAAGTAAAATACAAGGAGCCATAATTAAAAATTATCTATTTTTAATTCGCTCGATTAAATTCCGGCATCACTAATACGTATCATAACTTTATATAAACGATCCCTTATAAAATTATTATCTACTGGCAAAGTAATCAACAAAACTTTCACGGACTTGCATCGCAGCATTAGCTGATCTTCGATTGGTTGCATTTCTTGGTTCGAGCGCTCATATGGGCTCAATGGCATCAATGTCATTGGCTGAATATTGTATGCTAACATCCTTTTTGATTATCATATCGTCGTTGCTACGCCAAAGTCACCTAAATTCAAAATCTTATTTTTGAGAAAACATCAATCAAACTTTGTGAGGTATCTGAAAAATCGTATTTTGTATATTGTTGGTTCAGATTATTGTCAAATATCCGTAAAACGCCTTCCTTCACTATTCTACTATAAGATTTAGATTATGGTTGACCATGGTGTCAGAAATGTCACTTGGGTGAGTTTGACAAAGGTAATTTTTTTTTAAGTTACACTTCGGTGCACAAATAAATTTGAAAACAACACGTTCTATGTAAAAGTTGTATTTTATTTTTCTTATTGAACATTAAGAATTAGGAACACAAGTTGGGTAGACAGACCTACGCTCCTGTCAGAAAGGTTTTGTAGCCGATTTCTCTGAAATACGGTCACCAGCAAAGAATAAAGTCAAGAAACATGTCAAAAAGATTTGCACTTTTAAAGGAAAATCCATTGTTTCTACATTTTCAACGGTCGCCATTTTGTTCCAAACTAACAAAAATCACTCAATCCTGCATTCAAAAAAAGTATGGTTATAATCTTATCTGGAAATTTTAAGGAGATCAAATCGAAATTGCAGTGGTTGATTCGATGGGAAGTCCATAAAATACCCTAAACCGCGTGTTATTGTTGTTCTAATTGCAGAAATTTCAAATGGCTATAACTTCCGTGAATACGATTCGATTTTCTTCAAACTTGTAGAGTATTAGGCCCTTATGTGTAACTACTTAAATATTTTATTGGGAAAAATCTGAAATTCGAAGATCATACTATTATTGACAAAGTTGAGCGAATTTCAACTTCTGAGGTATTTGTTGTTGTTTTTCTCATAAACATCTACTTCCATGATTTTTTTCAGATTTTTCGGATCGCAGGTGTCCAATCGCGAGGGGGACCCAGATTTCTCGTGTACTTCCCCTTCGTGTGCGCTCCTGAAGCAAAAAATGTCAGTTTAAGATCTGTTTTGGAAAGTAGTCATTAAGACCTTTCATATGATACCCATATTGACTACCCTTGACGAATTTTTTTTTTTTTTTCAGGGGCCACTCCCCTATATGGGAAGACCCCCCCCTTTTTTTGTAAGTGAACTTTCAAGAAAGCACAACTTTACACCTACATGTGAAATTTGGTGTTTCTAGCTTAAGTAGTTTGCGAGAAAAACTGCTGTGACACACGGACGGACGGACGGACAGACGCGATTTTAGTAGGCTTCTGTAAAATTATTTTACAAAACCCTAAAAAATAAAAATCAGGGTTTAAATTTAGCTACGGTCACTTTTAGACCTCGACGTCCTTATGTTAGTACTTAGTCATGTTCGTAGCTGGATTCCTCACTTTCATGGGGCTGAGCCACGTTGTCCTTCTGCCCAGACGATCCTGGGATACCGGAATAGTATGTGTGGTATGGCTTTGAGATGGTCAGCTCCTTGCACATTTTTATCAGATCCGTGTTTTTTCGCTGTCCAAATCGGAAGCCGTTGGGTGTACGCCTGTGGTGGGGCTTGATTGGTGGGTCTTCCTCGAACAGTCTTTAGATTTACACGTACCAATTCATTTTTATAGTCTTCTTTGTAGAATACAGCTACTCCATCGTCGGATTTTCCTAGGTCTTCTCCAAGGAGCAACTCCTTTGTGAAATTTTTTGCTAACTCGGTGAAATCGAGAAAATCGTCGTATTCCATTGTTGTCACATGGAATGGTTTAGGATGGATACGAGCACTTCCAACAATTTGAAACTAACCTTCTGGAACATAAACTGGAATGTTTTTGGAATTCCTTTCCACTTTGGAGTGAATTGAATCACATTCCAGCTCAGAATGTCCTGGCTCCAAGAAAGAATGTTTGATTAGGTGCAATGCGGTAGTTTTAGTAGATGAACACACATTGCAGCAACCAGCGAGTTTTTATTCTGTCCAAAACAAGAATCAGACATCATTCTTATTTGGCGAATTTCTGAGTCAGCTCCCAATTTCATTTGAACGTACTTCATGAGACAAGATGCTTTTACCATTTGATTCATCTCACATAAACCAATTGCCGTCATGTGAATTGAAATCGAAAATCATACACGGCTAGCTTGCGGAGATAAAATATTTGATCCCCACTGCCCTTGAGAACATTAAGAACGGCCTCTAAATCAAAGTTAAATGACAAGCAGTGATCATTTGCTATTATTCATAAATTTCTATCGTTATTCCTAGACTCCCGAGCTGCATCCTTCCTTTCAATGTGCTTATTATATTCAACCTCTAATGCCTCTCTATCACCTATATATGCCGCTCGATACACCAAACATTTACTGCACTGATCCTTCTTTGGACGAAAAAATCCAACATTAAACTCTCAGAAGATTTTTCTAAATTTATCAAACGAAACTTTTTCCTTTCCATCCTGTACATAGCGTTCCACAAACAGTCTGTACATAAAAGAGATGTTCAATGTTGCATCTAAATATTTTTTACTAGAAGATATGCGGCAATAGTTTGACTTCATTGCTGCAAAATAAACAAATGAATTCTCGAATGTACTTTTCAACTTCAGAGGATAGTTTTTTGGATAGAGTATGACGCCCTCTCATGTCTGGTTTCACTTTTCCCGTGTCCATAATTTTTTTTCAATGTACTACGTACTAAAGCTTCTGTGATGTTCAGGGTGGCTGGGAAAAATTCACGACATTCCTGAATTTCGTCATTGCCAACAGTCAGAGTATAAACACGAGTAAATACTCTCTGGTAGTATGAGCCCTGGTTGTACGCTTTTTGGCTGTATTACTCACATGTTGAGCAAGAAAGGATCTCTGATGATCTATTGATAGTCATAGATTTTTCACCTAGGATCCTCACTAACAAGTGAATTGCATTGGTGATTAATCTTACCAATACAAGAAGATGGTAACATGGGACGGGCGGCATATTCTGCACCTCTGAATCCAGAAAAGGACTCACCCTTCAATCTCTTCTCAAGACGAATTTGCTTCTTCCATTTTCTTTAACCTCATTTTTCAGGCAGTCCACCATTGATTTATCCATGCTCTTCGTTATTTAAATCTAAAGGTCCTGGTTGAGGTGAATCCCAAGAGAGCTCATCTTGGTCATTTCTGTTTGATGCTGAAAGAAAAAGATGCAGAGCACAATGATTATTTCTCAGAATAATCCAAAGAAAAAAAAAGAATGATCAACGAAAAGAGTGTTTTATTGAGATTACCTCTTATAAGTTGGCTGCTGTGGAGTACTGAAGATGGAGTACCAGAACACAGCCTGCTGCTGTCACTGTCCGATGATTCATTCTCAGGGAAATAAGTTTCATCAGAATCTGAAAACGTTTCCTCTCTCTCCCCATTAGCGCATTTTGAGATAGTTTTTCTCGACCTGGTTGAATACATTTTCAAATCTCAAAAATCTGCTCCCAGAACGTCAAAATTACAGAAACACGACTAGTAATGAAGCGCAAGCGATAATAATTAAACTGAAAATCTGCGTTGGCCAGAAACAGTTGAAAAAATACCACAAAACCAGGTTTCTACGGAAGCTACAGTTTTTTCCAATAATAGGTGTTATTTTGATATTAAAAGAAAAATGTCATTTTTTAATACAAATGATCGGATGTTTATTTCATTATAAAGAGGAAGGTATGCCGTTAATAGTGAAAAATAATATCAGGCGAATTACCACCACGACCACGCTGACAGGCCCATATCCTTTTCATGATTGGCATGCTTCAGTTGGCATGTCTGCGAGTACCCTCGTCACAGCCGCCTGGATGTCCGTAATCGACTCAAAATGGGGTCCTTTGACCACCGATTGGAAAAACCAGCTTTCATTGCCTGTAATAACTCGTCAAGCAGCGTGGGATTGTTTTTCCACTTGTTCCAAAACAGTCTTCTGTGACGTCTATTCGATGCTGCTTTTGCTCCTCAGAAAGGTTCTTTGGAACCATCTTCGCACACAACTTTTTCATCACCAAATCATCAGTTAAAATTTGTCTGACTGTTTCACTGTTCATACCGAGCTCTGAGGCCAACATTCGAGCTGTTAAACATCGATCTTCATGGATTAGGAGGTGCGCACACGCTGCGCATTCGCGTCAGTCCGCACCTCGTCTGACCTCCCGGTCCACGCCTCGTCTTCCATGCCCCTCCTTAAACTCTTGGTGCCATCGAAACACCTGGGTACGACTAAGAGCACTATCATCATGCACTTTTGCCCAATCTGGCGCAAAATTTTATCACGACGCGTTGCTCATGATTTCGTTTCTCCATTTTCGTGACCAGCACTACCAACGCACGTCTTCTCAACACGACACAGCAGGCAAACTAAATATGCTAGAGCGATGGTCAATATATCAATAGAGACGGGAAGGATGCCAAAGAAGGGGAAGGGAATTTCAAAGGTCACAGGTTTACCACAAGCGCAGCAATAAAATCAGTCTCATTACTTAATTGTCACACCTCGTATCATCTGTAGCCAGTAGCGTAATTACGTGGTTTAAAAAATTAGTAAAGGAATTAGGGTTTGGAGTCGGTCACGCAATATTTTGCTGATCTTGGTTGTCTTAGATTCGCTTATTGGAAGACCAAAGTTGCTAAAACTATTGAGCACCAGGATTTTTTCACGTTATGCGCGGTATGCAAGGGTCCATGTACTGAATCTTGATTTGCCTGAAATCTCCAGATTCAGGACTAGTTCCAATTTATCGCCTTACCATACTTCATCCGGTTTGCCTACTGCTAGCTTGTAAAGATCTGCAAAGTGTTGGGTTTGAATAACTATATCAGCTTGACTTGTCCCTGATGCCACTCGATATCAAAGCTTCATGGAAAGGGTCAGCATTAAAGCATCTTGAAGATGGCTCAGGATTTGCTTTTAGAATGTTGCTTCTGCACTAACTTATAGTTTTCTGGTGGTACAATGCCATCATTTTTGCTTCTTTGTATGACCACTAATACTAGACACTACTTGGCCATCTCATTAAATGGCCGAGTTAAATCCAAAGGGAACAACCTTGAGTTTTGGCTTTGGCTGGCATCTCCTAAAGAAGCTGCAAATCTAGCAGAAACTTAAGTTGCAGGTCAATTTCCTATACAAGAGAAGGCACTCTTATAATTTTCAAAGATAGTCTCGGGGAGGACACTTGAAAATCTCTTGAGAACTTGATAAGTACCTCAGATAGAGATAGCTTTAAGGAATTGGATATTTGAAACTGAAATGACGCATGAGTTAGCTTTATTACAATTTCTTATGAATAACTTGCAGTGTACGTAAACTTTCTGCAGTGCTCAACTTCATTGCTTTGGTATTAAGAGGGATTAAACCGGGTTAAGAGATAACACTTCCAGATATCCATGGAGCAGACTTGAAAGTCACTTCTTCAAAATGTCTGGGTAAAGCTATGGGTAAGGTATCAATGGACGGTGGATCAGAATTTCTAGTAACATCTCCATCAGTTAGCTGTCAAGTAGGCTTTCAACCCATTTTTCCTCCATAATTGGTGCTTTTGGCCCTCGAATTCGTTTTCAACTTAATTTCAGATGGAGTTGAAGTCTAACTTCTATGTCGCATCTTTGATTTTAATTTATTTTTCAAATAAGATTGTTCGGTCCAAACTCAGGTCTATTAGCACGGTTACCAAAGCAGATTAGAGAGGTTAACCGAAAGTAGGCACAAGTTCTTGTGGGAAAGCCAGATCAGTGCCAATCAGCAGTCCTGAATGTGCATAGCTAACATAATGTCAATAAAGCTGAAAATCTTATCTGAAACCTACTATGTTTTTATTAGAACGGAGGTGATTACTTAAGCCGTTCAAAGTCCAGATTTCACTCTGCTATAGCCGCTTCAGAAGACCACTTGGTCCAGAATACGAAAATCAACCACGCCAAGCCATAGATCATATTAGAATTCAAAGGATAGTCGATCGACGAAAGATATGTATGTCGTGCCAGGTGGCGTGTATGATGATCCCAAAGACGGGAAAACGCAGCCAAACTTTGCCACTCCCCTGGCGTTGCCCAAGTATCACGTATATAGCTGGATTACTTGGCTTTATCCAGGATGCACAACGTGAGGGCAATCTCCCCATATCACTACGAATTTCCGTTACTAGACGTTTCGCTCCCTATCGCTTACTATGGCAGGCAATTCCTGAGGAGGCTAAAAATGAATTTTAGATTGAATATAATGCGATGAAAATTTTCTCAATATTCCCTGTGAGTGATTCCCATATAATCTACTCTTACAAATTCTTACACAGTTTAAAACTATCACTTGCCACTGTAGCCCACTTTCAATTAAAAGTATTCCTAGTTCAATACAATTCACCTGCTAACCGTTCAAGAAAATTTCATTACATTTTCTGATCACGTCTTTATCTTGGCTAATCGCGAAAACTTCTTCCAGACATGTATTAATTATAATTGAAGATTTAACTGCTATTATTACCATGCAACGCTAGCCTAGACAACTCTTATTCCGTCCAGACCACGAAGTAAAGATACAGTTTTTAATATCTTTATCAAGATCGTCTCTTGATTTTACGAGTAATTCTCTTCTGCAACCATGCAACCTGCTGTAGCTGCAAAGTATACACAGATGCATATCTACGTTCATAAGTAGCCACACTTATTCGATTTAACGGATCATTTTCCCAAGATGGAGGCGAGTATGAAATGTACCGTAAATTATCAACTTTATAATGCACATATGTATGTTAGCTCCTTGACCGTTTCTTGACAGACAATATTTACGTATTTTTTCCTCGTTCAATCCTCGTGATTTTCTTTTCTTTCTTATTTATTCTGAATAATTGTTATTGATACAAAGCGAGTTTGGCGGTATGCACTCGTATGAAGAAAATTCCTTTTTACCAATCTGGTTTTCTTTCGTTTTTTGCAGAAACGAGTACAGCCACGGCGAGTATTGACAACAATGAAATCGATGGTGGCATGGACATTTCCATGGATGAAAGGCATCATCGTCAACATCAACATCTTCAGCAGCAACAAGAAGACGACGGACAGCAACATGTGCGTCGAAAAAGGAATATCTATAACGAGCACCAGTACACGTTGGAAGTGCTGATCGCGGTCGATCGGAAAATGCAAGAGTTCCATGGGAAAGAAATCAAATCGTATATTTTAACGTTAATGCAAATTGTAAGAAAGTGATTTATATTAACATTAATTCGGCAGCATGTCAATTATTGCATTGTTTTCTCTGTCCTGGCAGGTTTCGAATATTTATTCGGACGCGAGTATTGGAAATTCGATAAATGTAGCTGTTATTAACATAATGTTACTTAAGGATGACCTCAGTATTCAATATATTGACAAAGGTGAGTTTTTCTTTCTTTAATTGGACGCGAAAGTCTAGTTTACCTCGAACGTAATTTATGGGTTACATATGATTTATTTCCAACCAAATAATGTCTTAAGAAACCACAATTTACCATGCCGGGTACAAATGACGCTGGATCTGCTTTAATATCTGCTGAAGTACTTGGGAAAGTTGCGTCCGGAGGAAATTAATTACTTGGAAATCTTCAGATTTGTTAACCACATTCCTTTTGTTGTTCGATGTAAATCATTCTAACTTTCAAGTGCACTTAATTACAATTAGACCGAGCCCAGCACAAGCCGCGGCTGATAAAACGAATTGAAATCTTTTCTCCGCTGAAGTACTTTCATCTTGAATTGAAATTGTTCCGAGATTTATGATAAGAACGTCAACTTGGTTATGCTGGTTTTGTGCAAGAGCCAAGTTTTATAATTGAAATCACTTGAAAATGCCTAAATGATTCAACGCAATGCAATCCATCATATTCTTGTAATGTTGAAAACTGTTTTGCGCTGAACAACATTAATTTATCCATCACAAACGATGTAAATGTAATTGTAACTGCAAAATGACTTAATTAAAACCCGGACAACACTTAATGAAACTAAGAAGAAAGGGACTAACAAGTAATTGAATGGATTCTTATTTTTATTGTTTTAAATAATGGTTTGAAATTCCTGCTGAAGCTATAAATTCTTTATTCAGCTATTCTCTGCACTATACTGACAATCCTGTTCCAAAGAAATATTAGTCTTTATTGTGTGTAAAGATAATGATTTTTTATTAGATTTCCTTGAATAATGATGTTCTTTTGCAATGTGATTTGTCATTTAGCTTTTTATTAAATCTTCCGTAATATTGAATAAATAATATATTAATGCAATTGAAGCTTTTTATGCAACTTTTTAATTTGCAACAAAGCGTGCAAGTAAAGAATAATCACATTTATTTCAAAATCGGTAGGCGATTCTAGATTTTTGTGAGCGGCTAATACTTCTATTGTTTTCATTCAAAAACATATTACCTAGAAAATGTCCGTAAAGGACTGCAGCGACGGTCTGCTGCCTCGGCGAAAGAGGATGGTAAGATCCGCTGAGATTGGTCTTGTCTGGGGACGCGTGAATGCGCCGGCAGGCTAGCTTTGCATTGTCATGGGGCGGATTCTTTCCCCTAGCAAAGGACCCACGACATCGCATCCACGAATTTCAGGGTCAAAGAAATATCGACCAAAGTCGCGAAGGAGGTAACATACTAAGGGTCAAAGAATATTGCAATAAGGCAAACTGGGCCTGGAGAAAACAGACGGACTTAATATGGCTTCGTCGTTACCGACGAGACTTATGGCCCACAAATAAGAGTGGAGCATCCAGATGGTAGCGGTGCCCCCTCGCACCCTCCCAACCGGATCAACATCCAAACGTAAGCGTGGCCATGTTTTTCATTTAAGTGAAAAACTCATACAAACTTAATTTGAATGAATTTTTCCGTTAAATGAAAAATATAAAGTGGTAAATTTATGTCATAGTATTATGTGGGGGAATCACATAACACTATGCCATAAATAGGCACGAGAGCGGAAGGCCAACTTACCCGGCAAGAGCCCCTGTTAAGCAAGAGATGGGTAGCCCATACTAGAGGAAGAGCCTACCATCGATGCGGGTCCTATACCTGGTCAGGTTAAGTGAAAGGGAAAGACCGAATTTTAAAGTTTAACAATTCATTTATTTTAAATACACCGGCGTTAAATAATAATACATAATTGCGTGTTTTAAAACAAAAGTTAAAAGAAAAATTCTCGTAAAAGCTTTTTTTTCGACGAATTGAGTTAGTCTTCAAGAAGCAAAGTTTGCTTGTATTTGTAAAACTTGAAAAAAAACTAGCAATTAATTTGTCGCAATGTAAATTGATTTCTATATAATAGAACGTTTAATTCCTACGATCCTTTCATGCCGTGGTAGACAAAAAGAAAACACAAATACAATTTGAATGTAAAATTAGCAATTCACTGCCCGAGAGTTAAATTTTACCAATTTGAAATACTCGTATAAATGTTCACAATCCGTGGTCTTAACGCCACTAAGTTTCATTTCAAAATGAATCTATTCGGGCACCGTCACATATACGCAAATACACGCTTTGTAATAAAAATTGAGGGCTAGTTATAGTTATGAACTCCAGCGAATGCTTCGCTCTAATACATGTACTTAGTAAGGTTATAAAAGTATGGTTGACTACTCCCTTTTCACTAATTGCGTTGCTGTGCCATTGTTACAAATTGTTACATATATGCAACCACCCTGCCTGTGTTGGCGTGGTGATCGCACTTCATCACACAAACCTTGATACCTAGGGGGAAAAAGCGCTGTCCTTTAGAAATAAGAAGACCCTTTATTTTCCGTTTTATTATAGCAAATCTTTATTTTCCTCTTTAACAATACGTTATTCTGCACGCACAAATGCAAGTTTCCATTAATTAAACTAATTCAGTCCTAAAACATTAATTATTCGATATTCTCTACTTTAAAGGTATCCAAGTAAATAAACTGTCGATGGCACGTGCAGTTGTTGACCATTACCGATGATGGCGAACCTCGTATCATCGTTCGCATACCGTGGTGCACGCGGATGGAAACTGGAACCAGAGCTTCACTGACTCCGAGCACTCCGTTTCCCGTGGATGCCTTCACTGTTTACGTAAAAGAAAAGAATCAGAGAGGTTGTCAAGCGAAAGACTATTTCTATACGTGAATTAATCATTAAAAGGCTAAAACCAGGGTTTCACCGGCTTGGGCCTAAAGAAACTCCATTTTAGAGCTCATTAAAGATTATTTCCGAAATTTAATCTACAGTTGGTAGTGAAAGACTAATACTCTACGCTAATCAACCATTAAATGGCTAAAACCAGAGTTTCACCGGCTTAGGCCTAAAAAAACTCAGTTTTAGCTCATCAGAGACTGTTTTTCGGATTCTACTTTAAACATGAGCTGGCTAAACCAGAGTTTCAACGGCTTAGGCCTAAAGAAACTCAGGTTCCGCTCGTTCTCCTTACCTTCAGTCCGATGGTTCAGGATGGCGTTGCTTTGCGGCGAGCTTCTATTTATGGTTTTCGTCTTGACTAACTCTTCTTGACACTTGCGTTGAAAACTGCTACTTTTTCCAATTCGCCACTAGCTTAAATACAAACAAATTGCTTGCATTGCTAGTGAGAGTCATAGACCTTCAATCCAGTTAATCCGCAAAACGCTGAGTTTGTAAGTGTGCTAATTCCCCTTAACCTGCTTTACAAATTCATTCCTCTCTTGTTCTTCAGGAACAATCTTGTTGCATGAAAAGGAACGCTAGCTTCTTCAGTATTCATATATCTGAATATTCGACGACTTCTCCCCATACAATTTCTGAGTTGGTAGTCGCGGCGAATTGGTACTCAGATGAGCGGATTGCGCATATTACACACATTCAACTGTATACATGTACTCCAAAAACTCTCAACATGGCAATTGTATGGACTACCATGTATGCGTGTGGAATTTGCCGCAGAGCCAATTTAGCGACTTGACCAATGAAGCGTAAGATATAAGTTCTTATATACATTGAATTGCGATTATGTACTATGTTTAGGGTGTCGCCGTTCCCTAAGTATGGGCGGTGAAGCATACATTGCTTATTGGCTCGTGCGGTGAATGATTGGAATTGTGAATAACTGTTATGAATTTCCGAGTAATTAATATTCGCATACACTAATGATTGTTGTAACGTGTCGTAAGCGAGGCATGAGGGCGTGATTAATTGTCATGGATTTCTGAGCAATTTGTATTTGATTGTTATCGTAACACCATGCTTGATTTTGGGAAGACCCTATCCTCAGCCAAAACTACAATACGAAGCATTCATCGCAATGCAAAAAGCTGAAGCGCGTTTGGGCTACAGACGTGAAAAATCTGCGTGACGTTGATATCGATTTATTTCCTAAGCCAAGCGTGTCAATCCAATCACGTTGATATTAATGAAATGCATTTCAGCTTCCGAATTGATGATTTCGAATATGAACGCTTTCGGCCAAGGACTTCTTTCAATGATATCCTGCGGCAAGATCGAATTAAAAGCGATCATTCACCACTTCTCGTTGAAAGCAACTGGGACTACAATGCATTCTATCATGTCTCCATTTACGTCAAGGCTCACCGAGTTTGAAGAGCTATTTGTAAAGAAACTATATATGGTTCAGTCTTTATAGTACCTTTAAATGCTTATAGAATCTGATTGATGTATCTAATTTCTATCGTATCAACAACTTTCACAGTCTCAAATGTTTATGGACAAACTCCAACGTTAAAGACACTGAAAATTTCACGTTCTTGCAATCACCGCGCTTTATTGAGTATTCAAATTAGTATGACACCATAATTTGATTGCTTAGAATCAACAAAGATCCACACCACATAAAGTGAAAACCGTTCTATGGCGATTTCCTTGTCGCTGCTCATATTCAAACGTAAAGATTTAAAATGACATCTCTACGGTTTATCACCATTTTACACTATGTTCATAGTTTTAAAACCCTCTTGACTGCTAAGACCGGTTAAAACCGCGTATTTAGTATAGATCAGTTTCCAATTTCACGATCAAAATTAAATTTTCTAATATCCACAAGACGGGCTGGTTCTAAGCTGATGGCAAAACCTTCCCAGAAAATGCACGGAAGCCAATGTGGAGCTAAGTGCGGGTATGACGCTTTTTCTCTCCACCCAAATCACCACCAATTGCCAACTTTCATAGGCAAATCTTTATAAGAATGGGGCACTGTGATTCTCGTTGTCGGCTCACACTTCACGGTTAAAGTAACAAAATCAGTACGGACTGATGAAGAAGAAATGACCGCGACTGCTGAATAAACAATAAAAATTCGTGCGAAACGGAAAACTGGAGCCCGCACATAAGTTTTGGTGAAATTTTCGGAAACTTTCACACACTCTTTGCACGATTATTGCACGCTTGAAAGGAAATACTTGCTTTGTCAACTATTTACTATTACGACGACGACAATGAAGATGGATAATGACGAGGAAGGTGGCTCTTCGCACATTTTCACGCGTTTCGAGCTCCGCACTCATACGCACTTTCCATTTTCATACTTTTTCGTATTCCCCGTTGCTGGATCTGTTACTTGTGTTTGCAATTTCTCTTCTTCAACGTCAATGTTTAATTTTGGCATGTCTCCTAAGACAAGTCTTTCGCACAAAAACAAAATATTTGCAATGAATTTCACCCCACACTATATTTCAATCGTTTATAAATATTAGTCACAAACTCAATTTCCTAGCAACATTACATGGATATTCGAGCAGTTATTTTTTTCTCCACCCATGATATTTTGTTATATTCACTGCACATCTGATTCAATTTTCATCGCGCAACCAATACAAGACCACTGGGAACCAATATTCAGGGCGGTCGTGGCACGTCATGCACTTTCCCACTGTCACGATGCCTTTTACCACGAATGCCGTGCAAACTCCTTTCCGAATCTATTCCAAATAGCAATCACAGCGTTGCGAATGGCCAACAAATAAGACGAAACAATTTTCGTGACGAACGACAGACAGACACAGTCACCGTCAAAGGTGCTATAACCATCCCCCGCAAATGTAATTTTCCTTGGAAGCACAATTCCGCAGGCGGACGGTAAAGTATTGGAGTTAAAAGGGTAAATGGTTGGAAATTGTTTTTAATTAAAAATTTTTAGTTTACTATCCGATTTCAAATGATTTTGACGACACTTTTACCAACACGTTCATACCGAACGTATTTTGCACGGGGGCCTTATTCTCACCCCTTTTCCTAGTCGCGGTCGTAAGTCGACTCCCCGCTCCGTCCTGATCTCTTCTCTTTCTTTTCCCGTGTCTCCACGGTAAATCGAATCAGCTGAGTTCGATTGCATTCGGTAATGCAATACCCCGTTGGGATGCACTAAATCAGTGCTCCCATGTCCGAAATTTTAATTTGTAGATTAAAATTTTCCAAAAAAAATATTGACTGAAGTAAAGAATAATGAAAATGATTTTAAATAGTAACAAAAATTAAATCTCATGAAGAATATAATTAAAGGGAAACGTTTAAATTTAATATAAAAAAAATTGATATCAAAAAACATTTAATAATAATAATAATAAGAAAAAAAACTATTTTGTGAATTACAATTATGAATGGAAGTAATGTAATCTTCTTTTTCTAAATCTGCAATTAAAATTTGTAATATAACATAGACATCAATGCTTTTGCTAAAACAGTTGAGAGCTTTTATACTCATAAAAAAAAACCTTCATAATTTTTTCAAACTTTTAAGACCAAAGATGTGCAATCACAAATAAGGAAGACATTAATTATTCGTATATTCTCTCACTCTAAGCTCACTATGGTGTCCAGTCTCCGTAGCAAATCCTCTATTCTCTTCAAATAATCCGAAATAGAAAAGGCGGTGAACCCCTAGTGAAAGTCCCACTTATCCCTTTCGCCATTCCACCTGCCTCAACTTCATTCAGTTTGTCAATTGAACTAGATTGATCCATAGACGTACAAGACTATAGAGGCGCTATACGCGTGAAAATGTTTGTACGTATGCATATGTAAATTTTGGGACTCTACATCTAGCATTCGCTGCGTACAGATGTGTATTTAAACGTCAGTTGGAAAGTTAATTTTTATTGAAAAAGCTTATCATGTCGTCAAAGCAATTGATGATAATATAATTTTACTTCGATACATAAAGAAAAGCAAAGAATCTTAAGAAAACTTCGAAGCCGCTGGTGTGAAGAATCCCGACGTCTTCTCACCATTGGGGAAACCTGAAGAAACGTTAAATATTAAGCTGGCGACAATGATCAACAAATAAAAACATGATCAAGAATGAAAGAGAGTTAAAAAATGTCAAGCAATTCCTTGATTCACAATTACCACTTGTTCACAATTACTTGATTCACAATGGTTAATTCAGTTTTAAAATTTTAGTCGTTACATTTCTTTTCTCCTACAACTCGGCTATTCCTGACATAGATTCGCCACGGATTGACTCTGCAAGACCGGGTGGTATATAAAGTTTCATCAGTGCACAAACAAAAACTCCCTCAGAAGGTTCTTGAGACAGCTTTGTATTAGGTACGTCAGTTAGCAAATAGCGATCATTACCCAAATACCTTTTAACAAAGTAAAGTCCCTTAAAACGAGGAGCAAGCTTCTTACTTTCACCAATACCTACGTTTCGACTTGTAATGTCCACCAGATCACCAATTTTATAAATATAAGCATCCGTACGTTTCTCATCATATTTCCTTTTATTTTATGATTCCGTTTTATCGTGGTTGAAAATTATCATTTCGCAAGTTTGATTTAAATAATTTTCCCGTTCAATTAATGGCTCCAAATGCTAACTAATAGAATCTATAAAAGTTAGGCGTTGATTTACGCCAACGAGTGCAAGACTGGAGGTGGGGTTAATACTTCGATTAACGGTATTATTCATATTGTACTCGCACGGACCCAATACGCTGTGGTCTACTATATGCCTCAAAGTATTGACGTAAACATCGTTTTCTTCAGCTGAGTTGATTTTTTGGTTGCATATAGTTTAATAAAACGAGTGAAAGCATCGACCACTAAAAAAATATATTTTTTACCCGACTTCGTTGTTTCAAGTGGGCCAAAATGATCTATATACAAGGTATTAAATGGTACGGAACCTTTATTAATGTTGTGTAAATAACCTTCACGATTTCCATTTTTTGGCGAATAGACTATGCACCGAAGGCATCTTTTAATCAAGCCCTGAACTCGGGATATCATATTCGGAAAATAGTATGACCGACAGATCAATTCGATAGTTTTCTTCACACCCACAATACTCATTTCATCACGATACGTACTTATAATTGAATCAACCAGTACATCTGAAGAATAACAACCTCCTTCCTTGTTTCCGAAATAAGAACCCATCAATTACCTCGTGCAAAAGATTTTGTTCTTTAGAAACCTGATCTATGATATGCCAAATGAATGGATCGTAGTAGTAGATGTAAAAGTGGTAATATTGTCGCGTGCTATAGTTCGCGGCCGATAATTTTAATGTTCTGGGGTAGTGAAAACTCACTATCTTTTGAATTATGTTAAAAGAGTTTATTTACTAAGAATGCACAATCATGAATTTCACTATTTTACAAAAATTAATTAAAACGTTATTTTTCACTTGTCTATAAATTTATATTTCAACTGTCTTCACAATCAATGAATAACGCCTTTAATTCGCACTCCACACTATCGCAGTTTCTACTATCGCGGTTTTTCTATATACCCCGTTCATTCAGCTCGACTTTATATAGGGTCTCTAGTCATTCAATCCATTTCTCGTACATTGGCGAATGTTCTGATGAGAACTACCTGGAATATTCGAGCAATTCTGAATGGCGTCACTTTCAGATGTTGATCATGGATCTACTTGGTCCATTCTTGTGCTTTCGAGTACATTCGTTTATTGATCATGATGTTCTTAATATTTGCGACAACAGTTGCGACAGTAGCTCGCAGAACGATTTGGACATGTAACACTGCCCACACCTCAGTTCTTTTCGCCCCGAAAAGATGTGTCACCAGGGGTAGTTAAGTCTGCCTGGATGTAATATGGGGCAAGATGGTTCAGGGGCAGGGTTTTCATTTTGGCTCTCGGCTTCCGGTGTTCCGTTATACGATATACGACGTCGTTGATTCGCTTAGTAACTCGGTATAGTCCCGCCCAATCATGCTGCAATTTTGGAGACCTAACCTTTCGCCGTTGTGGATTATATAGCCACACTAAATCATCTTGATGGAATCCAGTAGAATTTGCCTTTAGATCATACCTGGTTCAACCGTTGCTTTAGCTCACTTGCACACTCCAAGATCGTTTGGGGTTTCTCAGGGGTCGATGCATGTTCAGCAGCTCTATACGCCATCAAGAATAATGGGATGTGCCGGTCCCAGTGGCTTTGGTTCTCGTCAGCCATCTTGGCCAGGTGTTTATTGAGTGTGCCGTTGAAACGTTCGACCATTCCATCGAATTGGGGATGCAGCGGTGTTGTCCTCGTTTCCCGTATTCCCAGCAGTTCGCACATTTTGCCAAAATCTAGTGACTCAAAGTTTCGGCCTTGATCCGAACGTAGTTCATAAGATACGCCGTACCTACTGACCCAATTTAACACTAGCTGTTTGGCTACAGTAGTTGCTTCCTGGTTGGGAATGAAGTAGACCTCGGGCCACTTACCGTAATAATTGGCCACAACCAGCGTGTATCGATTTCCCCATTCGGATCAGGAAAGGGTCCTGCGATACCAGCAGGAATCCTTTCAAACGGTACCACTACGTTATAGGTTCGCATTTGTCCTCTCAGTTGTCGCTTTGGACCTTTGACGTAAGCGAAAATTGTGCATCTACGGCACCAGTCCATTACGTCTTCTCGAGGGTGGCGCCAGGAGAACCTTTCCCGCAATTTCGCTAAGGTATTGTTAACATCAAGGTGGTCTCCCGAGGATTTTTCATGCATTTCCTTAACTACATCATGGATTCGGCTTTTTGGAAGTATAACTTGCATTCTAAAGGAGCCGCCATTCGCCATTTCCCATTTCCGCTTGAGTACGCCACCCTTTACCTGAAGGGAGTTCCATTATGCCCAATAGCTTTTCAGGGTTGCGCCATGCATCGAAACGTCCTTCCACTCAGGTTGCCCAGTTGTTTCCTTCCATACGAGCAATGGTCTGATGTCCTCATCGGCTAACTCGGCATTTCGAATCTCCTCCGGTGACCAACCTTCATCGAATTCGGCTGGTATCACTCGCAGATCAACGGTCGGCTCCTTTTCCTCAATCCATCGGCAATGCTTGCAGTTCGGTGGAAATGGACGACAACACAGGACACCCTTCCGATGAACCATTTCGTAGTCGAATGTCTGGAATCAGTCGATCCATCGCTCAACTTGTCCCTCGGAGTTTTTAAAGTCAAGCAGCCGTCTCAGCGATGCATGGTCTGTTCGAAGAATAAATTTCTGGCCATATAGGTACTTGTGGAACTGCTTGGCTATCTCTATTATAGCCAATAGCTTCTTCCTGATCACACAGTAGTTCCCCTCACTTTTTGAGAGAACTTGACTGTAATACGAGAGAACTCTTTCTTCGCCATCGTTCTGCTGGGAGAGTACAGCTCAAATCACGCCGTTGCTCGCATCGGTGTCAACTACAAACATTTTTCCAGGTTTTGGATATGCCAGCACGGGTGCTTCCCACACCTTCTCCATCAAGGTCTCAAAGGCTGCCTGGCATTGTTCATTTCAGACATACGGACGATTTTTCTCGGTTAACTGATGGAGACACTTAGCTATTTTGGCAATTCTTTGACGAATCGTCGATAGTAGGTCGCCAGACCGACAAAATTTCATAGTTGTCGCTTGTTGTTTGGTGTTGGCCTCCTTTTCACGGCTTCAATTTCCTCAGGGTCTGTTTTGACCCCTTCTGCTGATACAACGTGTCCCAGGTATTTTACTTCAGCTGCAAAAAGGGTACACCTGTCGGGACTATGTTTCAGATTCGCCAATTGCAATCGGGAGAAAATCTGCTATAGTTCGCGGCCGATAATTTTAATGTTCCGGGAAAATGAAAACGTTCTATCTTTTAAATTATGTTAAAAGAGTTTATTTACTAAGAATGCACAATAATTAAATTCACTATTTTACATTAATTAAAATGTTATTTTTCACTTGTCTATAAATTTATATTTCAGCTGTCTTCACTATCAATCAATATCGCTTTTAATTCGTACTCCATACTGTCGCAGTTTCTGCTATCGCGGGCTTTCTATAGGCCCCATTCATTCAGCTCGGCTTTATATAGGGTCTCTGGCGAATGTTCTGACGATAACTACCTGAAATATTCGAACATTTCTGAATGGCCGCAGTGACGCCATTTTCAGATGTTGATCATGGATCAACTTGGTCCATTCTTCTGCTTTCGAGTACATTCATTTATTGATCATGATGTTGTTAATAGTTGTGACAACAATTGCGACAGTAGCTTGCAGAATTATTTGGACATGTAACAATATCTTCAATTCCACGTCTATCCTGAAAATAGGAGATACTTGCATTTTGTGCAAATATTAATTTAGGATACATATCTTACACTTTAGCTTTTTCGCAATTGTAACATGCCTTACAAGAATACTGCGGCTTCGCATCGAACCCTTTCATTCAAATAAATGATGTTATCCTTGAAATGATCATCGCAAATTTGCGAACATTTTATTTCCGGATTTATTCCGAGAATTTGGCACCATTCCACTTTTGTATTAATATTATTCGGAATTCTAAAATGATAAAAAGTTGTAATGAATTACTACCCCCTTGAAAAATGCCACAATTTTGTGCCGCTTCTGCTTTAAGCCACTGGATTTGCGGCAAAATATGAAGCAATCAAAACAAAAAATTGCATATATTTCTTAGCAGTTTTCTTGTGATTCATAACTTGAAACTATTAAAACTAAACTTTCTCACGATGTTAAATCCATGAAACTATTCATTTTTACCTAAAGTAGGACTTTCCGCTCGAGCGACTGTTGAAATTTGAGCAACATGGCGTCGAACCGCGCATTATACATCGTGTGAGACTAACCAAAACAGTATACAGGGTTTGTATAATAAGTAACCGGACTGAGCCTGCCCCGTGCCGTCAAAGCGTCTGCTAACCTGTATCTGGTACTGTAGTGGTGGTGGGGGTTTAGGTAAAGGGAACCGGGCTGCAACAGTTGCCTCCAAGCGCTTGGAGAGATAGCATCGAGCGAAAGTGGAGTGCGTGTTCAGTTACGTCGTCGGAGTGAAAATGGAGCGTACGATCGAGCAACCGAACCAGAGTTTTTTAACCACGTTATTACAGGAGACCAGACGTGGGTTTTCGAATACGATCCTGAGACGAAGCGGCAGAGTTCGGAGTGGCACACACCGGCGTCACCACGACCGGAAAAAGCACGCATGAGCAAATCGAAGGTGAAGTCGATGCTCATTGCTTTCTTTGAGGTGACAGGCATTATTCACAAAGAGTTTGTGCCACCCGGCCAAACTGTAAACGGCCAGTACTACAGAGAGGTGCTCCGTCGACTAACCACCCGGGTTCACTGAGTCCGTCCGGAGATTGCCGATTCGTGGATCCTCCATCACGAAGATGCTCCGTCGCAAACCTGCCTGCTCGTCACCGAGTAGTTGGCCAAACAGTCGAGGGCAACGTTGCCACAGCCGAGATATGGCACCAGCGGACTTATTTCTGTTCCCCAAGATCAAGAGACACCTTAAGGGGACGCGGTTCGGGACTCTGGAAAACGTTCAACGTGCTACGACGAGGGCTCTAGACAGCATCGAGGTTGCCGACTTCCAGGGAGCGTTCGGGGATCGGAAAATCCGGTATCAGCGTATTATCGACTCCAATGGGGACTACTTTGAAGATTTCTAAAGAAAAATTGTACATATTTTGCCAATAAAAAATTTTCTGAGGTTAGTCCGGTTACTTATTATTCAGACCCTGTATATTATGTTCACCATTTAAATATTCACAGCCGTTTTCAAGAAAATCGTGAGAATATGAAACTTTCCGCACATTGATCACGATGAAAAATTTTGACGTTTGGAATGATTTCCCCTTTCCTCGCAAAAACCGTCTTTAAAAGCTAAATATCGGAATTCACATACAGGGTTTTACACGGATAGACTAACTCCTCTTCTCTCTATCTCTTAGCTTATCAGCTGGTTGGGACATTATATAAAGGGGTAACAGATTTCTGCGGAATATCGATCTGCGGGATCGCGGTTATCACGTGCATAAAAATGGTCAACAAACGGAGCCAGTTGGACGCTTACGAAAGCGTATACATTGCAAGAAGGTATAACGTTGAAACACGATCTAGGCAACGGATTTACGCCCCTAATAATAAGGATAGTAAGATAACTAAAAGTGATACATCATAATGTAACTATAGTAATAAATCATCTTGTAAAACATTTTGTAAGTCATTTATGAGAAAAACATTCTGTATATATAACAAGATAAAATGTATAAAATTCGAGAAAGTAAGAAAATGCATTTAGTTGCAAGAAAAACTACTGAACAAGGGCTCAACTAGATCCCAAAAAAAAAACAAAAATAAACCCGTGTAGAAAGGAACATAAGAATTTAATTCTAATTATTTAGCAATTTAAAACACGAGGTCATAACTTAGAAAATCCACAACTTGATCTCTTTATGATTTGTCCTTTGTACTCTATTCTGGAATAGGGAAATCTAGATTTTATGGACCACCACATATTAATTTTTACATATGTACAATAAATAATACGACCATTGTAATGATTTTAACTTTTCAAGTTCGAACGCAGAACCGACCTCTCATCGGTTCTAGACGTTAAGTCTGAGTAGTGCCAACGGATGGTACCAACAGGTCAACCAATCCGTGCACCGTAATCCATTCACGCGGTGACTGCTTGTCGGCCAGCTAGTTCGGAGAGGATTTCGGTCGCGGGTCTCCGAATGGATTACGCTCAATTACAATATTTCAGTCACCTGAACTTGCCCGTTTTCCAAACGCGTCAACAATTACTCATCCAGAACGAGAAACCTACATTACGTTAATTCTGGATGTGATCTATCCACAGATCTCAAATCAAAAACGCTACAAAAACCCATAGGCGCGTTACCGATTCACCGACGCGGTACCGAAAAATATGCTACTCGAACTTAAACCGAAGAAAACTACTCTAAAGAAATGACGAAACAATCAAAGGTACCGCGTACCGCGCGCGACGCGAAACCGACTTCAGCGGATTTGTCGAAACCCTAACCTCGCGACGGCATCCCTACCCTGCACTTCCCTTTCACGCTGAAAAAAAAAACGAGCCACTGAAAAGGAAAGTCGTTAGTTATCTAGCAATTCATTTTTTATTCTATTAGTTTATCTCGAAGCAGTAGAATTATTTAAATCAATTTCACAATTAAACGAGTTTTTATCTTAATTATTTCAAATTCTGTATGTCTCGAAATATTTCCTCGCACATCAACTTTCCTCTCGCTCTCTCAAGTCATTATTTAATCAATATCTCGCTTAACTCTAGTTTCGTTTTTATAAATTTCCTTTTTTTTTTCTCTTAAAATCTAAAAAAACTTATTAAAGATAATATTGATATTTAAATTTAAATACATCAGGAAGGTGTTTGAATAATGAAGATGATTCCATCACAATGTTAAACTTAAAATAAAAAAACAAAATTTATTTGGTATTATATAAATATTGTAAAACGATTTCATTTTCGAAAATTTATAGTATTGAACTCTGAATTGAAGAAAATTGTGAATCTTTCATATGATAAAATCATAATCATTCATATATGATAAAATTGTAAATTGAATGCAAATAATAATTATGAATCCAACATTATTTACTTTCTGATAATTTTCAAGGTCTTCATATAATCCTTTGATACCGTTTTGCGAGACTTTTCGATGATTGAATTTACCTCAATTTTCTAGTTTTTCTTTGAAATGAAATTTAGCATCAAGAAGTATTTAATACATAAAAAAAAACGAAAGTGGAATTTGACATTTTTACAATTATACCTTTAATATCTTTGAACAATTAAAGTGTGGTGGCTTTTAAAATAGGAAAGTCAACTTTTATACATTGTATCAATATATAATAATGGCCATTAGTATAGTCTCTGCGGTTAATTTCATTTCTTTTCTTCTACTTTACAAATTACTTGAAAATTAACGTACGATACAACTAATAAAAAAAATTAAATTGCGCTTACAAACAAAATGTGCCATAAAATATGCAAATAGGTTTTCACTACTCATCTGCATTTATATATATATATATATATATATATATATATATATATATATATATATATATATATATATATATATATATATATATATATCTTACGTTTTAACTAATTCATTGTCTCTGAATTTTCTTTCCTTATACAATATACGTAGCAAAAATACTAAATAAAAATATATAAACCGTAATAAAAATGTATACAGATGTTCTCAGTTAGTTATTTCTTTTTCATAATCAATATAGATGAATGTTGTTTAAATTAAAAAAAAAAATATTCATCGCAAAATAAACTGTAAAATACTGTTATTTATACATATTCAATGTTTATTTCACTACACATTTGTTTGAAAAAAAAATTCTTTTTAGCACTTGAAAATTTTAAGAATCTTTTCCAACAATAATTTTTTTTAGCACATTGTAACGAAATATATCGTTCAGCAAACAAAAATTACAGATAAAAAAAAAACACGACCATTTCTGCGTTTTGGAGTTTTATATTTCGTGCTTGAAAGTCTACTTGGGATGAGATTTAGTTTTGATGCATTCATTTTAAAATAATTAAGAACAGTTTGTGCAAGTTTTCCTAATTCGAGAAGCATACCCGCGAATAACGTTGATAACTTTTAAGAGCATATGTTTATACCGTACAATGTACGTTGCTGAATCTTTACAAGTATCGTTTTTTTGTATAAATAAAAGACTTGCGTCGATAGATGCTAGGTATTCATCAATTTTACCGAAGGCTGCAATCTGTACTGCGGATTGCAAGCGATATGCCAATTGATCAATCTGAACAAAGTAGCAAGCATTACTTCGAACTTCCGCATTAAGAAGTGTCAAATCATTTTGGTTTTGAATTATTCTCCTACTGGATTCATTAAGAGAAATTGTTTTATCGAAGGTATATTCCCACTTAGTCCGCAGTTCACGCAACGTTAAATTTGATGAGGTGATCAGCCGCTGCATAGCTTCGCAATAATAGCAGCAAAGCTCTAGTGGATCACAATACCGAGTCAGTTCATTGTCACAATTGTCACCACTTTTCAAAAAGACATCAGACCATTCAAGAAAATTGTTTACATTATCATACGAACGCAACAATTTTCGTTCAGGATTCCTTCTCATAGCTCGCGATGGTCTTCTGATGCCTTTCCGCTCACCTAGACAAAACATTCTAATAATTTCTAAGTTTTCTTAACTAAACTAACCTCTTTCATGATTGGAGCCCGCCGATCCTCTTGCTGAGTTTGACAGAGTTCCCTTTTGTTTCCTTGGGTACGCCTCGCTCCGACCAAATCCTACACACCAACGATCGTCAAGATCACGAACCACCGATCACTACAAAACGTTAATTTCTCTTTTTCCTCGCCGCCATGTGGCTGTCAAAAATCCCGGTTGTCACCTCGGACAAAACATCGGTGTGTGGAATGGCACGCCATATGGCTGTCAAAATCCCAGGTTGTCACCTCGGACAAAACATCTGGGTGTGGAGTGGCATAGTTTTATCGATGGCCACGGTGGAGGGGCATTTCCAGATGGCTATGTCTCGAAATGTGCCGGGGTTTGGGATTAATTCTATATTTCGAATATTTATATCCACGGATCTAAATATTTGGACAGAAAAAAATATTTTCTGCACAACGATATCCGCACGACAGATGAAGTCCGCTGGCACTTCGAGGACATATCCATCTGGCCGGTTGCCAGGGTTCGGGATCGGAATCACTTCGATTCCCGGGCGTAGGCGTGACATTACACCATATGGAGCTGTGGGCTAGGGCACACCACGCTTGCGCAACAGCTCTCAAGCTCAAACTACGGTCGCGGCATCGAGTTTGAACTTCTGATGCTGCTGTCGGATTATCAGCTCAGCGAGTTGTGATAGGTACTAATTGAAAAATTAGGTAATAATCACATGGTTGAGCGTAATATTGACCATATCACCTCGAATACCCTAACAATAAACCACAACGGCAAAGTTCGGATTTAGACGATTATGCGATGGATTATTATTATATAACATGACACTGAGCTACCTTATAATTAATTTTTGTTAAACTTTCAGGGGGTTCTGACCCCCAAACCCCCTACGGTTGCGGCCTTAGTTATAATGAGAACTAATGATTTACTGAATGCCATATTTTTCACGATAAACCGCCAGTCATAAAACAAACTCATGTATATGCAAAACTTAATTAATCAACATCTTTAGTTTTCGAGTTGACTGTTAAATGAAAGGCTTTGACAAAAATTTATCAAATTGATTTTGATGGGCAAAAGTAATAAAATTAAAAGTGTTTCTTAACCAATTTATTTCCGATACATCCAAAATTTCCACAATGCTTCCAGCAAGAATAACTCAAATATCAAATTGAGTTGCTTAATTCTCCTTCGCTGAGTCCCAACATATGATTTGCTGGTCAGTTCATAGGAGCCTTTCTGCAATCAGGATTTATGTTTGTGACTGCATTTCATCGACAGATACAATCTTCATCGACCTCTCTATCTTGGACATGCAACTTTTGTGTGCATACATTAATTGAAATGAATTGAATCAACGTGAAATGCAAGTGGACCGGGTATGAGAACGAGTACGAGTGTAATCTATCCAAGCGACAGCCTACATGAGTGAGTGTCTGTTGTAATAGAAAATATATCAAATCTATGCGGAGATCATTAAACATATTTCATTCCATTAGATAAAGTGTCCAGCATATGCTACTACCTGCAGAGTGTGATCAAAGATAAATGATTCAACCGTGCAAGTATGATCCGCGACTTTTGCTTACTTACTTGGCTTTCCTTGCCTTAGCTGTTACGGTTGATCTTGTTACTTGCTATACTTGGCCACTTCCACTGATGAGGATCACTTCATTTATGCGGTCCAAATCCTACATAGACAGTGTGGAATTAGTAAGAAAAGTGATAAACTGATGGATTTATCATATGTGGACCATGTTAAGGTTTCTAGTGCAACTATTGCTCTGGATCTGTTCCCACTTTTCTTTCAAGAGCACTGAAGATAATGTCATGTGAGGGTATGAGATCTTATGGTTCAAGTCTCAAGAGTATTTGTTTGGAGTTCTTGCTTACAGTTTGTGCTAAAACACAATTCTACTGTATTATAACTCGTGTTGCTGTATTTCTAGCTATCCTTAAAAATATAGTGTTTTTGTTAATAGCCCCAGGATTTTCAGTCTTCATTTCATGCTAATAGTTTTGTTAAATTTGTGATTCAAAAATTCAAAGGAATCCAGCAGGCAATATTTAGTACACACATTCTCTACCGAAAAACATCAGAATAAACTCTGTTCATCTAAAGAATACATTTCAATTGCGCTGTCACCTCACCTGAACATAAGTTCAATGATTTCAATGACGTCGGCGCAATTTAATGAGAGAGTCGGTTTGCAACCAAAGTTAAATACGATCCAAGATCACCCATGGAGGCTTGTGCAATTCCTATATCCCATATGTACGTGAGTCTCTTCGATACCAATGAGTCTACATCCCCAGCCACGGCGCAATTGCCGAGTCCCACAATATCCTGTTGCTGTCAGGGTTTGTCCGATGTACGCGCGTTATAAAAATTCTCCTGCATTATAATCACGGTACTCAAGTTCTTAAGATGTACATAAATAAACATTAAAATTATTGGTACTCGTTTCAATTGAATACGAATGGAGGCGGTATGATTGCGAACTGAAAAGATCTTACTAAGGTGTTGCAAATGTAGTTCAGCGTGAATGATGTTTTGTGAGAAAAGGCTGTAGGCACAAATTGATGTTCTTTTCATCGTAATGCAATGTCTGACAGTCAATTTACATCCAACCTGATTCTTATAATTTGCACATAATCATAAAGCCATTGGGAGAGTATATACATGAAGTTGCCATTCAAGTATAGGAGGTGAAAATTTTCATAAAATTTAATTCAAATTTGATTCAGACATCATAGTTTATTAATTTAATGAAATTAACTTTAAAATAGCTTAGACTAATATTGGCTAGGTATTGATGACCAAATGTCTGATTGGCTGGGAATGGTTCACAATATTTCAATAAAAAGTCATATTCAGACCCTGCTTCATTTCCAACGAACAGAATACTGTAAATCTGAATGTTTCGCTTGTAGCAATTACGGAAATCAAGACATTTGCGGGCGTTAATATTTGGCAGAGGACTACCTATCCCTGGGTTATATATGTAGTGAAAATAGGTATAAAAATGTCCGTGAAGGACTGCAGCGATGGTCTGCTGCCTCATTGGAAGAGGATGTGGGGATCCGCTGAGATTGGCCTTCTCTGGGGACGCGTTAATGCGCTGGCAGGCTAGCGTTGCGGTGTCGTGGGGTGGGTTCTTTCCCCAGCACAAGGACTCACTACAAAAGAATTTCGCATCGACGATATTCTGGGGTCAAATAAATGTCGACCGAAGTCGAAAAGGAGGTAATCAATTAAGGGTCGAAATTGCTGACGCAAAGAGCAAACTGGACCTGGGGAAGACAAACGGACTTAGGAGGACTTCGTCGTTACCGACGATTCTTATGGCCTACAAATAAGAGTGGGGCATCCAGATGGAGGTGCAACCCCCTCCCAACCGGATCAAGATCCAAACGTAGACGTGGCCATGTATTTCCCATTTGAGTGAAAAACTCATACAAAAGGAGGACTTCGTCGTTACCGACGATTCTTATGGCCTACGAATAAGAGTGGGGCATCCTGATGGAGGTGGGACCCCCTCCCAACCGGATCAAGATCCAAACGCAGACGTGGCCATGTATTTCTCATTTGAGTGAAAAACTCATACAAAAGTTCTTTGTATGACTCTTTCCCGCAAATGCGAAATACAAACGTAACCGATTTATACTATAGCGTTATGCAATGAAATCACATAACCCTATATCATAAAAGGGCACGTGAGCGGAAGGCCACTCTACCCGGCAAGAGCCCCTGTAAAACGAAAGAAACGGCCCGATGGCTAGCCCATATTATAGGAGGAGCCTGCCATCGTTGCGGGTCCTATACCCGGTCAGGTCAAGAGAAATGGAAAGATCGTTGGGTAAGGTTTAACAATTCAATTTATTCATTCTTTCCAGTATAAAAAGTTTACTTTATAATAATCTATACGTACAAAATAATAATTCTTCTATATAAATAAATATATATGTGGCGGCACGGGACGCCCCAACCACAACATCTTCCTCGCGCCGCAAGCAGATCCTGCTCCCGTGGCAGATCTTCGCAGCGCATCACGGCTGAGCAGAATCCGCAATATCGCTGCCAGAAAATAGGAAATAGCTCGTGCCGTTCTTTCAGATTCTCATGATCTGATATGACGGCACGAGCTCAACGCACCAGTCTCTCTTGGCACTGCGCTGCAGTCAGTCATCATCATCAGTAACGACGGCAGCATCATCATCCTCGTCCTCGTCCGACCATTATTTTATCTATTAAGAGTAAAAGTTGACTTGTAAACATTTGTTTATCTATTAAGAGTAAAAGTTGACTTGTACATATTTATTTGTCTATTAAAAGTAAAAGTTGACTTGTAAAGTGGTGACCCCGATTCGGACACAGCGGAATAAGCTGCAAGAATGGTCCTTGGACGGGATGACGATGACCCGCGCATCGCCATACAAAGTGGCGCGGAATTCCGTTCACAGCCAAGCGACCAGTCGACGACTCCTGAGGTCAGCGCCGTAGGCCAGTGCAAGCTGCCTTCCTTCTGGCGAGCCAATCCGGAGCTGTGGTTTTTTCAGATCGAGTCCCAATTTGAGGTTCACAAGGTCATACGGGACTCACTGAAATACCACCTGACAGTCTCCGCACTCGACCACGACACCATCGCTGACGTGGCTGATATCATCCGGGCACCGCCTGAAACCGACAGATACAAGCTGTTAAAATCTACGATCGTCTCTCGCCTTACCGACTCCCCCGACGCCCAGCTACATAAGCTCCTCACGGGCGTCGAGCTCACTAGCCGGCACACGCGTCAGCGACGATGTCCTGCGAATCAGATGGCTGGACCTGCTGCCGCAATAGACGCGGTGCATGCTGCTTCTGATTAAGAATCAGACGCTGGAGGAACTCGCTGCGGTCGCAGACGAAGCTCACGACATGGGCCCCGCAATAATGGCCTCATCGTTCGAACCAACCTCGCGGACTACAACCCCCTCAACTGGCTCTTCTTCAGCGCACAGCTCGCCCGACCAAATCGCCCTCGAACTGGTGGCCCTACGCCTAGCCATAGCCCAGTTAACCAGCCTGACTCGAGAGATGCTGCACACACCACGCGCTAACGACAACCATCAGCACAGACGCTCCTCACCCCGAGGAGGCCAAAGGACACGTTCTACCACCCCAGGCTCTGCAGCCTGCTCGGGACTTTGCTTTTACCATAACAAATTCGGCACGTTGGCAACTCACTGCAGGCCGCCGTGCTCATCCAACTACTCGCACCGCCGGCGACATATCAAAGAAGCGCCTGTACGTCATCGACCGCTACAGCAAGAAACGCTTCGTAGATTCCGGTTCCGTCGTGTCGATCATCCCAAAGCACTTCTGCGCCGAGCCTCTCAAGAGACAGCCAAACCTTACGCTACAAGCAGCCAATGGCACCACCACCATCACCTTCCGCATCCAAAATCTTACGCTGGATTTTGGGTTACGTCGACCATTTCACTGGCCTTTCGTCATAGCGGAGCTTTATACTGGATTTCATCGGCCAGTTCGACACGCGGCTCGAATACACACCAGGTCCTGAAAACATCGTCGCCGACGCACTCTCACGGGTGGAGACTGTCACCTTACCTACCACCTTCTCCGCGCGTGCCATCAGCGAAACCCAGACTACAGACACGCAGCTGCCTCACCTCCTAACGAACTCCCGCCTAGGACTCCGCCAGCTAACATTAGAAGGCCAACTGATGTACGTCTTTGAACCCAACGGTACGATCAAATCTTTCCTGCCATCCATCGGCTCTCACACCCAAGTGGGCGCGCCACCGCAAAAAGCGTCGCTCTCGAATTTTTCTGGCCTAGCCTGCGCAAGGACGTGTTTCGCTGGGCCAAGCAATGCGTACCGTGCCAACGAGCTAAGGTCCATCGCCACAACCGCGCCGAGCTAGGCAATTTCAAGACGCCGGACGGGCGGTTTGACCACATCCACATCGACTTAATCAATATCCCGCTTTGCGAAGGCTACGAGAACTGCCTGACAATTATCGGCCGCTACACAGGCTGGCCACAGGCAATACCAGTGCGTGGCTGCAAGGCCAATACCATCGCCAGAGCCCTGTTCGACGGTTGGATCACCATATTTGGCACGCCACTACAACTGACGTCGGATCAAGGCCGTCAGTTCGAAGCCGACCTTCTAAACCAGCTCAGCCGACTCCTAGGCATCACGCACATTCACACCACACCATATCATCCTCAAGCAAACGGCATGGTGGAACGCATGCACCGCACCCTTAAAACGGCATTAAAATGTGTCCCCGAAACGCCATGGTTGCAGGCACTTCCGGCTGTTCTGTTGGGCATGCGCACCACGTTCAAGGAAGATCTGCAACCCTCGCCAGCGGAAATGGTCTTCGGTGCATCACCATGGATCCCGGGCGAATTTTTCACGCCCCAAACAAAGTCAGCCAGCGATCCGCAAGATTTCATCACCGAATTACGCCGCCTCTTCAGGGGAATTCATCAACTCCTTCACCGGCATCGCCACAGCTACCGCCTACTACCACGAAGAAGTCAGTCATGTTCTCACTCCCTTCAGCTCCCGCGAAGCTCACTGGGGAAGGCGTGACTGTGGCGGCACGGGACGCCCCAACTACAACATCTTCCTCGCGCCGCAAGCAGATCCTGCTCCCGCGGCAGATCTTCGCAGCGCATCACGGCTGAGCAGAATCCGCAATATCGCTGCCAGAAAATAGGAAATAGCTCGTGCCGTTCTTTCAGATTCTCATGATCTGATATGACGGCACGAGCTCAACGCACCAGTCTCTCTTGGTACTGCGCTGCAGTCAGTCATCATCATCCTCGTCCTCGTCCGACCATTATTTTATCTATTAAGAGTAAAGTTGACTTGTAAACATTTGTTTACCTATTAAGAGTAAAAGTTGACTTGTAAATATTTATTTGTCTATTAAGAGTAAAAGTTGACTTGTAAATATATTACACCGCGGTGAAATATAAAGTTTTGCTTTAGATTTAATGAAATGAACTGAGTTTTCGTTTCGTTTTATAACAAATCGAAATAGAATATTACTTTTGACTATTAAATGTATAATATGGAAACAGTGAGATGTTGGAGCATTGAAATCTTCTTGAAAATCTATTTTTAAATTTAGTAAAGATAAGCCTTTGCTTTGAAAATATCATGAGGCAAATAACAAAATCACAAATAAATATTTCTTCATTCACAAATATGTATGTGATGAAGATTAAGTGCTGAAAATATAAACCTATTAGATTAGAAAATGCTAAGTATACTTTTTGGCCAAAAATAAAAATGTTCCTGAACGTATTATCATTAAATTCTGTAATGATTTTCTACCTTCAACTCGAACGCGGAACCGACCTCTCATCGGTTCTAGACGTTAAGTCTGAGTAGTGCCAACGGATGGTACCAACAGGTCAACCAATCCGTGCACCGTAACCCATTCATGCGGTGACTGCTTGTCGGCCAGCTAGTTCGGAGAGGATTTCGGTCGCGGGTCTCCGAATGGATTACGCTCAATTACAATATTTCAGTCACCTGAACTTGCCCGTTTTCCAAACGCGTCAACAATTACTCATCCAGAACGAGAAACCTACATTACGTTAGTTCTGGATGCGATCTATCCACAGATCTCAAATCAAAAAAAACGCTACAAAATCCCATAGGCGCGTTACCGATTCACCGACGCGGTACCGAAAAATATACTACTCGAACTTAAACCGAAGAAAACTACTCTAAGGAAATGGCGAAACAAGCAAAGGTACCGCGTACCGCGCGCGACGCGAAACCGACTTCAGCGGATTTGCAGAAACCCTACCCTCGCGACGGCATACTTACCCTACACTCTCTGTTCCCACTGAAAAAGAAGAGTCACTGAAAAGGAAAGTCGTGGGTTAACTTTTAGCAATTCATTCTTAGTTTATTCTGAGATACAGACAAAGCAAAATCCCTTTAATGCTGATTGTAATAGAAATACATACTAGCATATTTCTATGCGAAGCATTCACAAAGAGTGGTCTAACTAGTAAATTATACCTTAAATTTCCCAAGTGAAATAAAGTACTTCCAAAATAAAGTACTCTGAAGATGTAATTCAATAATTAGAAATATATGGAAAAAGATAAAAATGAAATAAATGATTTGCCTTTCTCTACATAACACAAAAATCTTTGAAAACTTGGTATGGTCGGTAAAATTTAATAACTACTTTAAAACAAAAGTAATAAGTACAAACAAAGTATCAATATTAGATATCGCGTATTTACTTTGCCTTCAACCATTTCATAAAGTGTAACATAGAATTATGCACATACAACCCCCAATATGGTTGCATTTGTTTTTGAACCATGTGAGTTATAAAATTTTACTAACGACTACCTTTTGATTTGGTGAGGCGCAACTTAAAAACTTAGTGATTGACCTATTAAACCTAAGATAAACTAACTTAAAACGTTTGAATCATAATAACTAATTTGATTCGCTTATATGGCAACAAACATATTTTTTGTATACTTAATAGATTTGATTTATAAATATTGATAAAAATGTTACCTAAAGTTTGATATATTTTCAAAATATGCTAGAGAATGGTTTGTGTGTAATAATAAAAATGTATAGAGACAGTTTTGGGATTTTAATAAGAGTCCTATAATATATAGTAGAACTATCTGCCTAAATTTGTGTCCCTTACTATCAATAATATTAACATAATTTGTTTCTAGTCTCTTTTTGTTGCTTTTCTTGTTTTGAAATAGTATAATTATTAGTCTACATTACTTAGTACCGAAATAGAGATACTTTCTGTTTTTTCTTTTTTTTTTCTAATAGTAATTATAGTAATAATAATGTCTCCTTATGTTCACTTCGCATATACTTAATCAATAAATTTCAAGTATCTATCTCGTTGCGTCTATTGCATAACTAATCGTTTTTCATCTTTAGGGGTTCTTTAATTTTTAAGGTGTTCAATCACACTTGAAATTATATTTACTTAATTTCTTTTGTTTGTTAAAGAATTCTAATTAGCTGCTTACACCTTGTCTATAATTTCCATTCGGTCAAAAATGCAGTCAATGTTTTCTTGTTTTTCTCAACAATTTTGGACACCGTTTAAGGAACATAAACTGCATTGGAATAATTCGATTATTTGAGTAAGTAGACCTTAGTGGAGTGTCGATGGGACACTAGTATGCGAGGAAATTTACAAGTACGAATAATTATAACAATGATAAGTATGTTGCGGCGAGTAGTACAAGCGGTCTGTGTCGACATGACGGCATTCTTAAACTATAATTTATAAATCATCTATATCAATTTTTTCGTTAATAGGTACCTAACACCAAAGAATATTGAACACATAGTCGACTATTATGATTTTGAGTTGTACGTGCATAGCTCTGTGCACACTATATTAGTATAAATGCTCATAACTACTTCTATACGATTACTACCAAATCGTAAATTTGAGGGCGTCCAAAGAGGCTTCATCGGTAAAGTTGGGAGGTATCGCTTTGTACCTTACATTACCGAACATACTTAACATCCAAAGCGTTTCAGTTTACATAATATATGTATATATGTTTCTAATGTGTGAATGTCACTTAAAACTATTACTATATATTACAGCAATGATATCAATTTCGTTAGTGGACATCCGTCACATTGGCTCCTGTTCCAAGTATTCGTGTTTGAGACACATCAAGGCAGAAGGGCGAGATCGAGGCTCAAATGCTAACATTTTGCTCAATAAGTCGTTAGAATATTCGCCCAATTGTCGACATAAATCGACTGGTTGCTTTGGCATCCGGTGAGGAAAGTTTTCGCGAGCTAGATATTCATCAATTTTACCGAAGGCTGCAATCTGTACTGCGGATTGCAAGCGATATGCCAATTGATCAATCTGAACAAGGTAGCAAGCGTTACTTCGAATTTCCGCATTAAGAAGTGTCAAATCATTTTTTTTTTTTGGAATTTAATTAGAAATAGAATAATCGATTTCTAATAAAATATTGCAGACTAAATTTTCAGATTTAGTGTCGATTTTATAAATGTGCATTACAATCGCCTTAGAGCAGGGTAAAATGTGTTGCTTTTCCATATAGGCGAATTGAATACCGAGCACTTAGTCTGTCATCACTTTTATTTGCTCGTTTTCCAGCACAAATGACTTTCCCCCTAAGAATTGCTGCTTGACTTCTCAGGATCCGTACTTTTTTTTTTTACGTCCACAATATTTGTTTCTGGATGGCCTCCGCTTACTTAGAATTTTCTTACTAGATAATCTATGTTGCAAACTGCATTCGCTCCGCCGGACATAATCCGAGGGCTAATTCGGTGGTAAATTTAGTCGGCTGCCAATGTCTTCTCGGAAGCGGCTATCTGAAATTGATTAGTCTCTGAAGCACTCGCTCACTAAAATTTGTTTCCAAGCGCAATTGCACTCTAGCTACTGACTTATGTAATAACCTTTTCTATTTAGTTATTAACTAAACTAACCTCTTTCCTAATTTTTCTGCTCCGGTGAATGTCACTGCGTCACGAATAACGTTTTCCAAAAACTCTTTAAGCACACCACGCGTTTCTTCACAGATTAAACAGGGAATACGTTTCACTCCACCACGTCGCGCCAAACGACGTATAGCTGGTTTTGTAATACCTTGGATATTATCACGAAGAACTTTACGGTGACGTTTAGCGCCTCCATGTGGCTGTCAAAATTTCCGGTTGTCACCTCGGAAAAAACATATGTGCGTGGAATGGCACTTCATATGGCGGAAATGTGCTTCTTCAGATGTCGCCAGTGGCATAGTTTTCTCGATGGCCACGGTGGAGGGGCATTTCCAGATGGCTATGTCTCGAAATGTGCCGGGGTTGGATTAATTCTATATTTCGAATATTTATATCCACGGATCTAAATATTTGGACAGAAAAAAAAAAATATTTTCTGCACAACGATATCCGCACAACAGATGAAGTCCGCTGGCACTTCGAGGACATATCCATCTGGCAGGTTACAAGGGTTCGGGATCGAAATCACTTCGATTCCTGGGCGCAGGCGTCACATTACACATTCCCCCCCCCAAAATCGAAGTAATTACGATCCCGTCTCCTTGGTAAAAGGTCTTGGTTAGGGACGTGGCGGGTCGAAGATCCGTTTCGAAGGATAGGCTACAACCCTGTTCGTGAAGACTCGGCAGTGACTATATAGTAGGAAGTCAGGTGTTATTCGGAGGCCTTCGTCTAGGCAGAGATTTGGGATAAGCCAAGGTTTCTCGTGGGAATTAGTTGCACTTCATCGTCTAAGGTCTTTTGCGTGGTAAATTCCCAGGGTCTTACCAGTCATGTCCGCGATGAGGTACCGGGTGGGGCTTATGACTTGTATGACTCGACACTTCACGAATTTCTTGTCTAGTTTGGCATTGTAATGGCGGGTGGCATCGCTCTGTCGGAAGTTTCGACGATATATTTCGTCGCCGGCCTTAAAGCCAGAAGGATGAGATCGCAAGTTGTACCGCTCCTCTCCCATCCGTCTACTTTCTTCAATCTTCTCCCGCAGTTGATCTCGCAGAAGTTGGAGCTTTTCGTGCGGTTCTAGAACCACGATTGGGTCCTCTAGCGATTTCAGCTGCCGCAATAGCCGGTAAGCGCTCCCATGACAGATCATATACTGGCCGAACACTGCAAAATACGGCGAAATGCCGGTCGTGGCGTGGTACGACGAGCGCAGTGCACTAGTGATGGCGGACAATTTGCGATCCCAGTCCCTCTGATTCGGGTGGACATAGGCGCGAATGGCCGCTATGAGCGTACGATTCAGTCGTTCGGATGCGTTGGCTTGTGGTGAATAGACGGCAGTTCGTTGGTGGATGATGCCGTATTTGGACATTAGGTCTCGGAACTTGCTGGAGGTGAACTGGACCCCATTGTCGGAGACAAGTTTCTCCGGAACTCCAAACATGTGAAAGACTCGGTTCTCCAAAAAGCTGATTATTGGTCCAGTGTGCATGTTACGTAGTGGTTCTATGATAGGGAATTTGGAGAGCTGGTCCAGGACCACGACAGCTCCCGTGTGACCAGAAGCAGATCGAGGGTAAGGACCGATAAGATCAATGTACAAGCGCTGGAACACGCGTTCGGGGACCTCAACCTTACCCATGGGTGGCCGAAGGATGGTGTTGGGCGCTTTAGTGCACTTGCATAGCTCACAAGAGGCTACGTACGCTTTTATCTGTTGTGCCATCTTAGGCCAAAAGAAACAGGTTTTCAACCGCCTAAGTGTACGACCGTATCCGCCGTGCGCACTTGATGGGTGGTCATGAGCCCGCCTGATAAGATCAGTGGTTAATTCTTCGGGCACCCACAACTTCCACTGTTCTTCTTCTTGTATGGGATCTCCGGAGGCGTGTCCCATCCGTTTGTAAATAAATCCATCCGTCAACCGCAGTTCAGGAAGCTGGGGCTGTTGATTCTGGATAGTGTGAATCAGTTGTGTGTAGGTTACTGACTTGAAGGCAGGATGGTCCAGATCGATCAATTGGGGGCTGTCGTCCTCTTGGACCAACTCGGCTCCTTCAGGGGCGAACATTCTGGATAGAGTGTCGGGGACTACATGCTGGCTTCCTTTTCGGTGGCGAATTGTGAAGTCAAATGCCTGTAGTTTCAGTGCCCACCTGGCCAATCTGCCGTTGAGATCAGTCTGGCTCATTAGCCATTTCAGAGAAGCGTGATCCGTAACGATTTCAAATGTGTGTCCCTCCACATAGGCTCGGAAGCGTTTCACTGCCAACACCGCGGCTAGACATTCTTGCTCGGAGACCGTGTAATTTCGCTGGGCTGGGTTCAACTTGTGAGACATGAAGGCTATAGGTCTCTCCTCGCCGTCTTGTGCAACCTGGACTAAGACTGCTCCCACCCCATGTTGACTCGCGTCACAATGGATTGAGAACGGTTTGTCAAAGTCCGGGCTGTGCAGTACGGGGGCCGTAGTCAGACTCTTCTTTAGCTCTTCAAAGGCTCGCAAGCTGGGCTCTTCCCAGACGAATTTACGTCCCTTACGCAGCATGTCGGTCAAAGGAGTGGTAATGGTGGCATAGTCACGTACAAAACGCTGGTACCATCCGCATAAGCCTAAGAATCGGCGTAACTGTTTGGTGGTCTTGGGTAATGGAAAAACGTCAATCGCTTGAGTCTTTTCCGGATCGGTCTTGATATGCCCATGCCCAATGATGTGACCTAAATACTTCACCTCCGTCATCACGAACTGGCTCTTCCTTATGTTGATGGTTAATCTTGCCCTCCGGATGTGTAGAGCCACCTCCTGAAGCAGGTCGATGTGTTCGTCAAAGGTCTCGGTTATAAGCAACAGATCGTCCAAGTAAACGAAAACTTGGTGCCGCAAATGAGGTGGTATCACCTTGTCCATAAGGCGCGTCATTGTTTGGGGGGCATTACACAATCCGAATGGCATGGTCACGAATTGATATAAGGGCCGGCCTGGGACTGTGAAGGCTGTTTTCTCCTTTGAACCGGGGTCTAAAGGAATTTGCCAGAAGGCGTCCTTGAGGTCTAAGCTCGTGATGAAATGGGCTTTAGGCAATCGACTCAAAATGCCTTCGATCAACGGTAGAGGATATGCGTCCTTGACTGTGACGGCGTTCAAGCGTCTGGCATCTAAGCATAACCGGACCTTGTTCGGCTTGACCACTAAGGTGACTGGGGAAGCCCACGCGCTCTGTGATTCTTCGATTACGCCTAATGATAGCATTCGATCCACTTCGGCATATAACGATTTTTCCTTCGCCGGAGATATGGCGAAATGTCTCTGTTTTATGGGTTTAGCATCCCCCACATCTATAGTGTGGAACACCAGGGCAGTCCGCCCGAGACCTTCTTTCTCGTGCGATGGAAAAGCCGATATAGCCGAGTCAAGACGCAGTTGCTGAGTTACATCCAGTGTATGCCGTAATAAGTTAGTGGGTTGAGATTGGTCAGGAACGGTGGTGACGGACTCCAGGGTCGAACCGGAAAATAGTGCCGGGGCCAAGTTAAATTTTCGAACGAAATCCACTCCTAAATAAAGATTCTGGGTTAACTGAGGTATGATGAAAAATTCCATAGGTTTAGTTACCCCTTTAAAGGTGACATCCGTCATAATTTTTCCCACTACAGAGTGACGAGTTCCGTCCGCCGTGCTTAACCAGGAGGTGAAATGACGGATTTGGTCCGCGTGCTTGGCCAGTACCTCCCCTGCAAACTCGGCAGAGATGCAATTCACACTGGCTCCCGTATCGACTAAGCCTGATACTCGTTTTTGCAGGAGGTGTACTGACGCATATGGCCGGACATCCTCCCTCAATAATTCGTCTAAGTATATGTCCTTCAACCTTTTTCTCGACTGCCTGACTTTTCTCCAGAAGCTCCGCATCCGACGCGTGGCTCGCTTGCTTCGCGGTGGGACAGTTGTGGCCAATTCCTCATGGAAGATGCGCTGTCGAGTAGCCAAATAATTCCGCAGTCTGACATGAAAAGGTTTTACATGCCAAGGAGCCTTCGTCTCGCTATCATTCCCTTGCGCGTTGGCATCGGCGAAGGACGGCGTCGGTGGTGGAACTTCGGGAGAACTGTGTTTAGCGGTGCGAGTCAGCAGAGTTGGAGTCATGATGGGAGCTGGGTCATAGCTGGTGATGGGGTCTGGATTGGTTCGTCCGGGGTCTAGGAGTGCCGACGGGTGGTCGCGGCACTCGGTGGCAAGTTTTTTCGCCCTTTGCAATTTGCACAGTCAGGTGCGTATGTGTCGGCCTTCCCGCAGCGGTAGCAGAAAAGCGTCGGCTCCGCTGGACATGCGTAGAACCGATGTCCCGGTTGTCGGCAGTTCCAACAGACCGTCGGGCTTGTAAGTGCTTCAAGGGAGGGTCGATCAATCAATGCTGGGTCCTCAAGCTCCGGTGGTGCTCCGCTCCTCGGTACTGGTACTGGATCAGCAAGCAGGTGGTCTGCTGCCATCAACTCCGCGGTGTGATGATTTCGGGGATTTGGTCCCGTTATGCGAGGTTGTGGGCGGAAGGTACCTCGTCGCTCATCCAAGTGTTCTTGTCTACGCGCATGGAGGCGCAATCCCTGTATGGTGTTGATGGGAAAATGTAGCAGGCTGTTCTGGAGATCCCAGCGCATGTTCTCTCTGATAATTTCTACTAATTCGTCCTCGGGCATGGTATTTCGCAGGCGAGTGCTCAATCTCACTATACTGGTGTAGTACTGGTCGAACGGTTCGTGAGCGCCTTGTTTCCGTTTCTTTATTTGCTCTCTTAGCTCTCTCTCAGTGAAGCCATCCTCAAATCGATTGCGGAAGGCTGCACTGAAAGAGTGCCAAGTGGGACGTGGCGTTGACTCTTTAAAGCTCCAGTACCAGTCGGCAGCGTCGCCGCTGAACAAAAGATGTGCATGCCGGAGGAAGGCCGAGGAATCCCCTCCCAGGGTGCTGGATACCAACGCCTGAATCCGGAAAAGGAACCGGTCCGCCGATATCATATCGTTGAACCCTGTAAAGTTCAGGCGCCAACTCTCCATGATACGAGGCGTCGGGTCTCGAAAAGGTGCCAATGCATTCCCGGGGGGAATCACATCCTCGATTGACCTGTGGTACTGAACTGCCTCGGGGGCTGGAGGTACCAACGGAGGTCCGGTACTGTGTCGCGGTCTGTATTCGGGAGCTCTGGGATCCATTCCCGAGTTCCTTGGGGGGTGGGACCCATTGCTCGGATTGTCGGGAGTGGGGCATCGCCACACTGGGATTTGGCTCCCAGCCAAGCGGAGTTCTCACGCGGCTGGGTGGTTGGCTCAACGGGAGGTTCTGGATCTTTCCCTCCAGGTTGCCAATCCTCTCCGACATATCCCTCATCAACGCCACGAGGGTGTCAATGGAGTGGGCGGAAGGCATGGTTGTCACTTCGGACACGACACTTGCAGCCGGAACTTCACCGCCTACTGCTCCTTGCAGGTCTAAAAGTGGTTGGGACTGTTCGGCCTCTGGAGCTCCTTTCGCCACTGCTCCGCGCGTTGGTAGGGGCGTTCCGATGGGGACGTCTAGGGCAGACCGCTCGATGGGTCGCCGACATAATGGGCAACTCTCTGACGTGAGGAGGAGCTGTTGTACACAGGCACGATGGAATAGATGTCCACAATCCAATCGCACGCTGTGTACGCCCTCCACTACGTCCTCGAAACAGATTCCACAGTTCGCGGGTTGGACCGTTTTGGAACGGGTCCAACGCTTGTCTGGGGTCCGCTTCGTTGCCATCTTTGATTTTTGCTGGTTTTGGGTGGGTGCTATGTCTTAGTGACGAAAAAAAAGAAAAAAATGTAATTATATAATATGACTAAGGACTTAAGTATAATATGACTAAAGGCTTAAAAATACTTTAGTGGCCGATAGTGGCGAGCTATTTACGTAAAAATGAAAAAAAAATTTAATTAGTATATACTTTCCTTTCCAGTGGTCGACTCCTTCAACGGGAAAAGAGAGTGCGTGGTAATCTGCCGAAGAAAGGGTGCTTTTGGTCGATTTACGTAATTTAACCCCATACCCTCATACATTACAAAAAAAAACCGTCTCTAAACTACGTTAAAGTGACTCGACGAGACAAGTGGTAGAGCTACCGTAACGACTTTGTACGCGGTCAAAATTCCCGACGCGTGGAAGCATTCCGGGCTTCGCAACTCCAGCATACGCCATCGAACGTTGAACCGATACCACTCGTCTAACACGCATAAGAAATAGTTAGAATCCTTCCGCGACATAAAGGCAAGGTAGCCTTCTATTTTCTTGAGAGTCCATGCTGATAGGTAAACCCATCAGACTGGCAGTTCCATCAAGAAAAAAGAAGGTCCCTACAGGGGTTAACCTGGGACAACACATCGGAAGGATTCTGTCGCGAAAAAAAAAAATCAAACAAAGGAGAGCGGAAGCTACAACTCACGTGAAGCGACTTCTAGTGTGTATCACACAATTCCACTGCTCCTGATAGTGGGACTCGAGTACCAAAGTACCTTACATCCTCCGTAAAGGACCAACTCGTCAGAAGACGCGAAGTTCTTTTCCCCTTAGGATGTTTTGGGCCCCACGTTGGGCGCCATTTGTAATGATTTTCTACCTTCAACTCGAACGCGGAACCGACCTCTCATCGGTTCTAGACGTTAAGTCTGAGTAGTGCCAACGGATGGTACCAACAGGTCAACCAATCCGTGCACCGTAACCCATTCATGCGGTGACTGCTTGTCGGCCAGCTAGTTCGGAGAGGATTTCGGTCGCGGGTCTCCGAATGGATTACGCTCAATTACAATATTTCAGTCACCTGAACTTGCCCGTTTTCCAAACGCGTCAACAATTACTCATCCAGAACGAGAAACCTACATTACGTTAGTTCTGGATGCGATCTATCCACAGATCTCAAATCAAAAAAAACGCTACAAAATCCCATAGGCGCGTTACCGATTCACCGACGCGGTACCGAAAAATATACTACTCGAACTTAAACCGAAGAAAACTACTCTAAGGAAATGGCGAAACAAGCAAAGGTACCGCGTACCGCGCGCGACGCGAAACCGACTTCAGCGGATTTGCAGAAACCCTACCCTCGCGACGGCATACTTACCCTACACTCTCTGTTCCCACTGAAAAAGAAGAGTCACTGAAAAGGAAAGTCGTGGGTTAACTTTTAGCAATTCATTCTTAGTTTATTCTGAGATACAGACAAAGCAAAATCCCTTTAATGCTGATTGTAATAGAAATACATACTAGCATATTTCTATGCGAAGCATTCACAAAGAGTGGTCTAACTAGTAAATTATACCTTAAATTTCCCAAGTGAAATAAAGTACTTCCAAAATAAAGTACTCTGAAGATGTAATTCAATAATTAGAAATATATGGAAAAAGATAAAAATGAAATAAATGATTTGCCTTTCTCTACATAACACAAAAATCTTTGAAAACTTGGTATGGTCGGTAAAATTTAATAACTACTTTAAAACAAAAGTAATAAGTACAAACAAAGTATCAATATTAGATATCGCGTATTTACTTTGCCTTCAACCATTTCATAAAGTGTAACATAGAATTATGCACATACAACCCCCAATATGGTTGCATTTGTTTTTGAACCATGTGAGTTATAAAATTTTACTAACGACTACCTTTTGATTTGGTGAGGCGCAACTTAAAAACTTAGTGATTGACCTATTAAACCTAAGATAAACTAACTTAAAACGTTTGAATCATAATAACTAATTTGATTCGCTTATATGGCAACAAACATATTTTTTGTATACTTAATAGATTTGATTTATAAATATTGATAAAAATGTTACCTAAAGTTTGATATATTTTCAAAATATGCTAGAGAATGGTTTGTGTGTAATAATAAAAATGTATAGAGACAGTTTTGGGATTTTAATAAGAGTCCTATAATATATAGTAGAACTATCTGCCTAAATTTGTGTCCCTTACTATCAATAATATTAACATAATTTGTTTCTAGTCTCTTTTTGTTGCTTTTCTTGTTTTGAAATAGTATAATTATTAGTCTACATTACTTAGTACCGAAATAGAGATACTTTCTGTTTTTTCTTTTTTTTTTCTAATAGTAATTATAGTAATAATAATGTCTCCTTATGTTCACTTCGCATATACATAATCAATAAATTTCAAGTATCTATCTCGTTGCGTCTATTGCATAACTAATCGTTTTTCATCTTTAGGGGTTCTTTAATTTTTAAGGTGTTCAATCACACTTGAAATTATATTTACTTAATTTCTTTTGTTTGTTAAAGAATTCTAATTAGCTGCTTACACCTTGTCTATAATTTCCATTCGGTCAAAAATGCAGTCAATGTTTTCTTGTTTTTCTCAACAATTTTGGACACCGTTTAAGGAACATAAACTGCATTGGAATAATTCGATTATTTGAGTAAGTAGACCTTAGTGGAGTGTCGATGGGACACTAGTATGCGAGGAAATTTACAAGTACGAATAATTATAACAATGATAAGTATGTTGCGGCGAGTAGTACAAGCGGTCTGTGTCGACATGACGGCATTCTTAAACTATAATTTATAAATCATCTATATCAATTTTTTCGTTAATAGGTACCTAACACCAAAGAATATTGAACACATAGTCGACTATTATGATTTTGAGTTGTACGTGCATAGCTCTGTGCACACTATATTAGTATAAATGCTCATAACTACTTCTATACGATTACTACCAAATCGTAAATTTGAGGGCGTCCAAAGAGGCTTCATCGGTAAAGTTGGGAGGTATCGCTTTGTACCTTACATTACCGAACATACTTAACATCCAAAGCGTTTCAGTTTACATAATATATGTATATATGTTTCTAATGTGTGAATGTCACTTAAAACTATTACTATATATTACAGCAATGATATCAATTTCGTTAGTGGACATCCGTCACATTGGCTCCTGTTCCAAGTATTCGTGTTTGAGACACATCAAGGCAGAAGGGCGAGATCGAGGCTCAAATGCTAACATTTTGCTCAATAAGTCGTTAGAATATTCGCCCAATTGTCGACATAAATCGACTGGTTGCTTTGGCATCCGGTGAGGAAAGTTTTCGCGAGCTAGATATTCATCAATTTTACCGAAGGCTGCAATCTGTACTGCGGATTGCAAGCGATATGCCAATTGATCAATCTGAACAAGGTAGCAAGCGTTACTTCGAATTTCCGCATTAAGAAGTGTCAAATCATTTTTTTTTTTTGGAATTTAATTAGAAATAGAATAATCGATTTCTAATAAAATATTGCAGACTAAATTTTCAGATTTAGTGTCGATTTTATAAATGTGCATTACAATCGCCTTAGAGCAGGGTAAAATGTGTTGCTTTTCCATATAGGCGAATTGAATACCGAGCACTTAGTCTGTCATCACTTTTATTTGCTCGTTTTCCAGCACAAATGACTTTCCCCCTAAGAATTGCTGCTTGACTTCTCAGGATCCGTACTTTTTTTTTTTACGTCCACAATATTTGTTTCTGGATGGCCTCCGCTTACTTAGAATTTTCTTACTAGATAATCTATGTTGCAAACTGCATTCGCTCCGCCGGACATAATCCGAGGGCTAATTCGGTGGTAAATTTAGTCGGCTGCCAATGTCTTCTCGGAAGCGGCTATCTGAAATTGATTAGTCTCTGAAGCACTCGCTCACTAAAATTTGTTTCCAAGCGCAATTGCACTCTAGCTACTGACTTATGTAATAACCTTTTCTATTTAGTTATTAACTAAACTAACCTCTTTCCTAATTTTTCTGCTCCGGTGAATGTCACTGCGTCACGAATAACGTTTTCCAAAAACTCTTTAAGCACACCACGCGTTTCTTCACAGATTAAACAGGGAATACGTTTCACTCCACCACGTCGCGCCAAACGACGTATAGCTGGTTTTGTAATACCTTGGATATTATCACGAAGAACTTTACGGTGACGTTTAGCGCCTCCATGTGGCTGTCAAAATTTCCGGTTGTCACCTCGGAAAAAACATATGTGCGTGGAATGGCACTTCATATGGCGGAAATGTGCTTCTTCAGATGTCGCCAGTGGCATAGTTTTCTCGATGGCCACGGTGGAGGGGCATTTCCAGATGGCTATGTCTCGAAATGTGCCGGGGTTGGATTAATTCTATATTTCGAATATTTATATCCACGGATCTAAATATTTGGACAGAAAAAAAAAAATATTTTCTGCACAACGATATCCGCACAACAGATGAAGTCCGCTGGCACTTCGAGGACATATCCATCTGGCAGGTTACAAGGGTTCGGGATCGAAATCACTTCGATTCCTGGGCGCAGGCGTCACATTACAATTCAAGGAGCGAATTTTAATAATCAGATATTGTAGCTTAATGGAAATTTTAAGTGTTTTTCGAGCTAGATTCAATAAAACCCGTTAGTGATCTTGTTTTATGAGTACAACAAAAAAAATATATATGTACCATTTGAAGATTTTTTTTAAGGGAGAAAAAAAAATATTAGCTATCTTCCAAGTTATTTTTAAGAAAGACGTTAAGACAATTAATTTGATAATAATACCTCTTGCAGTGGACAAACCATTGAAAAACCTGTCATTTTGCATCTTTCACCCATGTTGTCTTCTTTGCATTCGCATGATGGATGCGAATAATTATCTGCGGTGCAATCAAAACAACGTCCACCATGCCGACAGTACAACTTGTCAAAACCTTTGAGCATTTCCGATGCAAAACACTCTTTATTAACGATGAATCTTTCTCGGACACTGATCGCCGCTTCAAAGAACTATTGTTTCACATTGAAGATGAGGAAACGACAACGGGACATCGATTAGCCGGAGTAAGGTGTTCGGTCTCCCGATGCAAAAAGAATCTGCTCGAACAACAATCGTCTACTCAATCCCGACATTGCTTAACATCCTCGACTACGAATTAAATATCCGATATGTTGGACTCAGTGACATGATAAGTTACGAGTGGCATTTGGAGATTGATTACACTTCACAATTATAACCATTCCACTCAAAATAATTTGTCTGAGCACCACAATTGCACCATTTAGCTTTTATACTTTAAGTTTAACGTATGATGTCTGGCAGCCACTGGCTCTTAACCTACATCATCAAATTTTGCAATCCATTCTCCTTTACACAGATATGCTTGAAAGTTAGATTGTGTTGCAGTTGCAAATGATTTTAATATCTAATTAATCGGCTTATATGACCATTCACCACAAATGTTTATACACGCAAATGTTTTAATTACGTTGAAATACTTACCACGTGAATCGAAAGTTGACGTCAATAAAGTTGCCTATCAAAACGGACCTCGGAATAGCTCACCACCTAATATTTATAAGCAACACTGTGTTATTAAACTGTTAACTTCGTATCCACTTTATTTACGCCCATAATTTTCACTGGGAGATGATTTAGAAGTCCTTTTAAATTAGTAATTAATGAATCAATCCAGTAAATGATTCCGTAGGGTTCTGTTTGCTTATAATTTGCTTTCTACTCTTCTAGTCCGAAGGTATCTATTCCCAGGGAGAAGATATACAGCAGCGAATTACGTCGTCCTTTGGGAAATTGCTGGTCAACTTGTAAAGATTTATTCATACTGGAGATTTTTTTCTCGTTGCACGCACGATTCGCTCCAAATGCGAATAAATTGAAGAAAAAGTCAATCTGTGAGCGTGAACTAGATCTAAGTCAGATACATGTTGTGAATATAATTCCCTCAATTACTAAGTTCCCCGTTTCGTCTCCATCGCGCGAGAATATAACCACGAGCAATACTGTTCAAGCTCACTCTTAGCTCTCGGTTGAAAGCCATACATACATAAGTTTGTGTGCGTCGGGATGAGACATCAAATGCAATTATTTATTGTAGGCCAAGTGGAGACAGCATCAAGTTGTTTGGTGGGGCAATTCAAGGTTCTCCTTCTCGAAGCAATTTATCGATCAATTTATTTTCCACGATCACACTGGACAATTGCGAGAACACAAATTTTTTCAAACTGCGAAAAACGCGATGGATATGCCCATCCGCTACTAAAAATTGAGAACGACTCCTATAATTGAATCACGCTCTCATGATTGGGAGGTGGACGGCGACTATTGAAAATTGAATTTCGTGTTGACTTCTGGGCCCTGATTGCGATTTGCAACGACTTGAGTTGATTGGGTTTTAGGGTAACCGCGGAGTTTTGCGTGACTCTTCACTTCTTTCTCTGATGCACTCAAAACAATTCCATTTACAGTAACATGAAAGTATGATAGAGGCGAATTTGATTCCGGGCGTGAATGAACTGCATTTACTTGATCGACCCGAAAATTGACCATGCACGTCAGAGAATCATTTTTCCTTTTCATCACCGCTTTTCTCGTTAGCATATCACTTCACCTAAACTGGCGGATTACACTTTTGATTGGCAACGTGTAAGGAAACATTTATTTCACTTGAAAAAACACTAATAATGCTATCTGCAATGTCGTGGCCAACCAGTTCCGCAAAAACCTCATCAACTGAAGTCGTCGCTTGCCCCAGTCTCTGCGTTCATGCAAATTCAATTAGAGGCGTCATTAACCGAAAACGGTGAAAGTAGGTCGAAGCAGCACTGGGAGCACAACACTTTTCATTTTATGTCTTCACAATTTCGAGGTCGAATCCTCGACGGCACCGAAAGAACAATCTCCGCAATGTTGTCAAAAACTCAATGGGGAAAAGTGAACTGAAATTTATCATACAAACCGCCCAGATACACCTCGCGAATGGAGGCTCGGTTCCAACAAATTCTCACGGCGTAATCCCCTTGATGCACGTTTTATAAACTTTAAGCGGTTTTCGACTCTAATTTGATCTCGTCTTACTTCTCCTTCCGACTTTAAAACACGACCAAGCCATTCACGCCGTTGTTTTGCCGTCTTCCTCGTGACGCGGTCCAAGTCCGACTCCGCGATCTGTCCCAAAACTTGTCTTTCTTCTTTTCTGTCCCGTGTACATCAGCTACTAGTTCAGCCAGGTTCGCTTGAATTCCGTGACGTAATACTCCGTTAGGCTGCACTAATTGCATTTTATTTGGCAGATTAAAAAATTTTTTAAGAAACATTGATTCAGTAAAGAAAAATGAAAAAAAAAATCTAAATAGTAATAAAAGTGAAATCTCATGAAGAATATGATTAAAGGGAAACGTTTAAATTTACTATAAAGGAAAATTGATATAAAATTACATTTAATAATAATAAGAAAGAAAACTATTTCATAAATTACGATTATGAATGAAAGTAATTAAATATTTTTTCTAAATCTGCCATTAAAATTTTGAAGCATCATCAAGCCATCATATACAACGATGGCTGAGCATTGAGCAGACATCAATTCCAAACATGCACATTAAAGAGCAGTGGCCGATACCAGTTCATCAAATATACTCTGAAATCAAACAAATCACAGTCTTGGAGTTGCTCTTGTTCCGTCACATTATAAAGTTGTACGCTACTCACAAAAATTCTTCAGCCGGCACAAGCAGAGATCATTCATAAGGAATATTCGACTGTGAGCTGTGATATGTGCGATATGTTTGAAAAGGATCTTAGCACCGCGCTGCTAGTCATGAATGATCTCTGCTTGTGCCGGCTGAAGTATTTTTGTGAGTAGCGGACAACTTTATATTGTGATGGAACAAGAGCAACTCCAAGACTGTGATTGGTTTGATTTCAGAGTATATTTGATGAACTGGTATCGTCCACTGCTCTTTAATGTGCATCTTTTGAATTGATTGCTGCTCAATGCTCAGCTATCGTTGCATATGATGCCTTGACGATGCTTAGCAGTGCGTCACATGCAGATTTTATTTTTAAGCATAGAGCATATGCAGAAAAACTAAAACAGTGTGTGGAAAAGCTTTCATTTAATTTGTGTTTAGCTTCCAGGTTGGTTTAAATGTTTTCGCTGCTAATTACTTCTGCATAGATTAAATTAAGTTACAATGTAAGTAAAAATTTTATCTTGACATATTGAAAATTGCTTTAGTAAGAGTTACGTGAAATTTTTTTCCTTATGGTTGCTCCTTATTAATTTTTGAACTAAACTAAACAAAAATATAATTTTTTATGTAAGTGATGAGGCGGTATATAAATTTATGAAGATAATAGGGATTTGATTGATTCATGATCAAATCTATTGGCGAATAAACTGTCAGAACTTCAAAACTTGCAAAAAAACTTTGAATTACTCACAGAGAATATTCTGCTATAATGCCGTAATAGACTTGATTTGCAAATAGTATTTTCAAATTCATGATGAGATTTGAAGATATGCTTTCATTATAATTATTAACATATACCTGTTCAACTTTTTTTGCTTACTAGATACATAAAATTATCACTATCAGCATTTAAATTTTCAATAATTTACAAGTAGCAATTGCTTAAATTTGTCTATAATTGAATACAAATTGAGCACTTGTTAATTTAAAATAAAATTTATCATATGTTGCATTTATAAAACGCGTTTTGTCCTATAAAGGCACTATCAAGCTTCTAGTTAATCAATTATTGAACCCATAGCTTGATAATGCCTTTAAAGGGCAAAACGCTTCACAAAAATAGAACATGTAGTAAATATTATTTTAAATTAACAAGTGTTTTATTTAACCTTCTTAGCAAGCTCTGATTACTAAAATTATATCGAAAATGCAAACACAGAATAAATGAACACCCTAACAACTGTCAATTTTATTGTGCCGGATTCTTTTATAACATATTTTCTTTTTACGCTTTGTACAAATTTCTTTTCAGTTGAATGGATTTAAAATCGAAAAAAAATAGTCCAATCTGGGACTTTTTCACCGTGATTGACAATATTAACTGTTTTGCGAAATGCGATATTTGTAAGGCAAAGTTGTCCTATAAAACTTTAGTGACTAATCTGAAACGACATGTCACATTAAAACATCCGACAGTCAAAATTCCCGGCAGTAAATTTTTAACGAAAACCTGCTCAAGAAATGTGCCCGTGAGTAATTTTAGTGATATGTCGTATATGTGTTTCCTTCGTGCAGTCCAAAAGTTGCGTTTCCCAAAGTGTCAACATACATTCACTACTTAGTTCTGTTTATTCCAACGTAACGAACGTTCTGTATATTTCAACGAGACCTTGTCACCTCAAATCCATTCAACGTAATCAAAGAATCGATCTACGCCCTAGCTTATACCCATTCCTTTTATAAAATTAATTTTTAGAATGAATCTGCTCAAAGCACCAATTTATCGGCTACAATAATTGTGGTTCCACAACCAAGTACAAGTGCAAGTCACAATTCTCAAGAAAATCGAGAACTAGCATCAATTAAGTGATCTTCATTGGTATTGGGGACAATCAACGATTTTGTGCCCCGAAAATTGACGACGACTGCAAAGCAAAAAATTGACGAGAAATTGATGCTTCTTTTTACGGTTGATTTTCAACCATTCAGTATTGTAAAAGATTATGGATTCCAACGACTAATAAAATCGCTAAATAGTGCTTACGCTTTACCAAACCGGCGCCACATTTCCGATACTATGCTTCCTGCTACCTATGAAAAAGTCTTCAATTTAGTGAAGCTTCTAATCAACTCAGTCGTGAAGTGCAGTCTAACAACCGACTGTTGGACTTCTGTCAATAATGAAAGCTTCATTGCAGTGACTATTCATTATATAGATGCTAATTTTGTTTTGAAGTCGGTCTTGTTAACTTGTTTGAGCTATAACGAGAGGCACAAAGCTCTAAATTTGGCAAAAAAAATTAAGTCAGTGACAGATGAATGGGGCCTCTCAGAAAAAAATTCTTTAGCGGTATCTGACAATGCTGCAAATATTAAATCACGGCTAAAAAATTACATAGGTTGGAATCATTTCGGATGCCTGGCACACAGTATCAATTTTATTACCCAAGATGGACTCAACCCTTTAATTATTTTGCTTGACGAAGTCCGTCAAGTTGCTGTTCATTTCAAAAGAAGCAGTGTATCGAATCAGAAATTCTTGTAATACCAACAAAATGCAAGAAATGAGCTCAAAAAATTAATTTCCGATGTTTCAGCTCGATGCAATTCCACATTTTATATGCTGGAAAGGATATTTGCGCTTCAAGAAGCAGTCAAAGCTACTACAGCTCTGATCGACAAAAATCTTCCGATTTTATCTGCCGATGAATAGACAATTATAGCTGAAGCCATTAAAGTCCTTAAACCTTTTGAGGCGATCACGAAAATTGCTAGCGGAGAAAATTTTTTAACAGCTTCACTCGTGATTGTACTTGTCTCTGGTTTGAAAAACGTGGTAGATCAGCTTTCAAAAATGCGCTTCCATCCCACTGTTATGTCAATGGTTTCTTCTTTGAAATCTGGCATTGATTCTAAATTCGACGATCTTGAATTAAATGAAACATTTTGTTTGGCAACATTTTTGGATCCTCGTTTTAAGAGCATTGCCTTCAAAAAAGATTGTACTGCTGATCGGACGAAAAAAAGCCTTATTGAAGGAATAGCAACAAGAATTGCAAGCAGTAGTGGAAACTTAAATTCTACTGAAAACCCCGAAAATATCGTTGAAACCGATGTTTCGAAAGATGAAATGTCAGTTTGGAGTGCCTATAACGATGCTGTTTTGGAAATAAAACCGGTCGGGACAGCTACTTCCAGAGTGCGTGTTGAAGTAGAAAGATATTTAGAGCAAAGTATAATTCCGAAAAAAGAAGATCCTCTGAAATGGTGGCAGGACAATAGACACAATTATCCCTATCTCAGTCAGCTAGCAAGGGGAAATCTATGGGCAATCGCCACTTCGGTGCCTTGCGAACGCCTCTTTTCTAAGGCTGGATATGTGCTGAACGATCGCAGAACGAGACTTCAGTCACATAAAGTGGAGAAAACTTTCTTTTTAAACCAAAATTGGCGCCTCGCAAAGGAGAATACTTTATAATTTTGTATAAATTATAATGCTTTATATATTAGCTTTAAGTTATTATTGAATTAGATTTTGTTGACTGATTTTTTTTTAATTTGATCATATGAATGTATTTGCTAAGTATTGTCTGAATTTATGTTTAAGTATACAATTTTAAATAAAATCTTAGTTATTTTCTTCTTCTTCTTGTATATTCATAAACATATTTCTATAAAATAAAACTGATTTTTTATCATATAACTAAAATAGAGTTTTTTAAATTTTTGTATCAAAAGTGTATTTTACCTTAATAACCGCGAAATATCAATGAGCAATCGCAGTAAATCACTGTGATAGCAGTTTTTGCCATCTCTATTCATGTACGTTCATCACCACTTTTATATACAGGAACTATTTCAGCTTTTTTTAAAGTGAGAAGCTCAAATTCCAGTAGTATAACTCAAATTAATAATACGGGCTTTTACAAATAAAACGAGGCATTATTTTTATCCGTTTAATTTCTTTTTTTCTGCATATGTAGTTTTTTTTGGTCCAGTGAGCCCTGATGATTTTGACGAAGCATTTCTTATCATCGGGCTGGATGCTAACTTCTCGTACTAGTTGCAATATGATTCTATGCTACCTTCTCAATATAGATTCAACAGCAATGTATTCGGCCATCGCTTATTAATCCTGTAATCTCGGCATCAATTGCTGAACCACGAATCCGATCAATTTAAATTACAATATCACTTAAACAGATCTTAATTAACTGATGCCACGGATCATTGACTTTGCTAATTATTATCCGTCAATCCATTAAGATTGATGCTTGCACAACCGCAAGTTCCACTCAACCCGCTTGCTATTGTTTTGCAATCCGGTTATTGGCTCTATTTATTGCTTCTATGCCGCAATAAAAACAATAACAATATCAATTGCCTTTTACATAGTCCACATCCTGCGCGGGTACGAGGTGGAAACTGGCACCCAGCATGACAATATAACGACATTTATGCTGTGTCTATGAGAAAGGTGTCAAAGTCGTGAGTGGAAACAATTAAAATTATTATCACCAAGCGAAAAGATGGCGAGGCGGTGAATTGAAGCCGCTATGTCGCCCAGACCGCCATCCACAGAAGTGTGTACCAACGAGGAATGGAGTCGAGTACCCACTTGGCTGGGAGTAATGGAGGAACTCGATCGCGAAATGCCACAATGCACTTGAGTGGAGTTCATTGTCGAGGTCGTTTGTTACATTTTGCGGTTTTTAAAACGTGATCCATGGGCGAGATTGCGAGTACTTCAGCCGTCAGATGCTGATGGTAGTTCTCCAGTTCTGCAGCTACATAAGTACGAGTTTGTCCCATGGTATCCATCGATGGGTTAAATATGTATGTTGACTCAATGGTGATGTGTAGGCTTTTTGTTTATACGCGCAGGAATGTTTGTTTATGTCACACTCATGGCGAAGTGGGAAGAAATGCAGAATGTCATCGGTATCAAATGGATCGGTTAGCACGGTGGTGAGAAATTGAGCATGAAAGAAAAGGGTTATTATGGGTATAACGCTTGAATAGCTTTTGCAGCAGGTAAATACATTAGTACAGAATAGGTTGCGATTCATCCAGGCGCAGCAGTTAATCCATAGAAAATGTCCATTTAGAAGAAAGAATTTGCATTTTCTTTGGTGCATATTTTAAAGCAATTCAGAATTGTAGAATATCACTCTTTCAGCGGTAAGGTCATAGTACTAAAAATGATTTTCACCTATTTCGCTAAAAGGTTTAGGTGTCGGCACTGAAGATGGAAATAGGTGCCTGCATTCTAATTAATGAAATTAGCGTTTTTCAATAATTGACACCACACAGTTGGTTTGATGTCGATCCTTCACCCTTTGGTGGGAAAGAATTGAGTATTTTTCCCAGGCTACCAAGGGATAACTAGCAGGAAATTAATTTAATTACCTATATAATGAATATATCATTCAGGTACCAATTCCGCGATCCTATTTTATTTAATCGAAATATGTTGGCAACGAATCGAAGCATAATTTGTAATGATTTTCGTTTAAACTCGCTCGAACGAAATCGGAACCGACCTGTCATCGGTTCTAAATGTGAAGTCTGAGTCGTGCCAATGAATGGTACCAACCGGTCAACCAGTCCGTGCACCCGTAATCCATTTCGCGGTAGCTGCTTGTCGGCCAGCTAGTTCGGAGAGGCTTTCGGTCGCAGGTCTTTCAAATCGATTACGCTCAATTACGTGGTTTCAGCCACCATCAAGTGCTCGTTTCAAACGCGTCAAAAACTCAAACATACGGAAACGAAACCTATCTCTACGTTATTCCTTCATTCTTCCAGTCAATAACAAAAAAGCTAGATTCAATTTCGCGTTCCCGAATTTCACCGACGCAGTACCGAGAAGTATACTACGTCAAGCTAAACCCGAAAAACCCTACTCTAAGAAAAATGCAAAAACAAACGTTTCGAGAAACGAAACCGGCCATCCGCGGATTTTTACAACCCTACCCTCATCACGACATACTTACCGTTCGTTCTCACTCCCGCTGAAAGAGAAGGGCAGGCTGGAAAGGAAAATCTGGTTATAGTTTAGCACTTCATGTTATTATTATAATTTCTTCCATTTTCATTATAAGGAACAGATATAAATGTAATATTTATTGTTACTCCTTTGGTCTTTGTGCTTCCTACTATTCGTCATCTATTAACAGATTTTTATTTTGTCAGTTTTCCATATCCTAATCGACAATAAATATATTATCATTATTAAATTTATTCTTGTTATAAACCCCTATTATTACTAATAATATGAAATTTTCTTGACTTAGTTCTCATGTATTCGGAAAAAATAGTATTGATTATACGTTTGCATGCATTTGATGACGAACATGCAATTCATACGATCTAGGGTTTTTTTTTAACAATTTTCCTTCCCCTGTAAACTGAATTTATTAATAATTAGACTTTCTGATTCCATTTTAAATTAGACTTCGTTAATATCTACACAGCTAAGGTATAATCATCGTATTCAGATAATGATTTTACTTTTTCCAAAAGTTATTTTGTATCAACACTCTAGATTCAGAAACAGGTTAACAAAAGAAAATTGACCCTGCTAGCTTACTTCAGGTTTTCATACCTCACATTATATTACAAATTATCTATTGTAGGAAACTTAAAATTGTAATTGATTTAGTATGATAAATTATTGTGCTCCTAAACTAAGGTCGGTTTTCCGTCTGAGGTACATACAAAATTTCGAATCGCAATTTATCATAAAAAAAACTTTAAAAGCCTCGTTACGTTTCTTATGTGATAAGAATTAAAAAATCTCGTAATGCATACAGAATAGATCCTGTACATCAGCTACAATCCATTGAAATTCATAAAATTTTTTCGAAGTAAATACCAGCATAAATCACTTTGTACATAAGCCTTTGAATTGGTTTGGCTTCTTTAAATTGCCTTAGTCACATGTGCTCATGTTTATGATGGTATGTGGATGGAGTGAATGGTTGTGGACCAAAAGCTTGTCAGTTTTAAACTTATTTTCCGCTATGTACAGTACATAGATGAGAAGTATGGCAAAACACAAAACTAATATATATATATATATATATATATATATATATATATATATATATATATATATATATATATATATATATATATAAAAGACATGTCCCTGGAATATCACAATCGGATCCGGAACATTCGAAATTTCCCCGTTTAGGCCCTCGTAGTATTGGTCGCATAGGTGCTATAGTATCGTCTATTTTTATTTCGGTGTGTGCTGTCAAATGCCATTAGTGTCACTTTTACTTCGAAACTCATCCCGGTCATTTTATTGAAATTCATTTCATTTCTGAATTAGGTACAGGCTTACTGAAGCATGTTCGAAAAGGCTGATCATTTTGCAGATATTTTTCGTGGCGGGCTATCCTATTATCTGCTTCCAATTTTCATTATTTGCTCATCGAATCCTGTCCTTGCTTCAAGTGAATTTGCCGTCCAAAGGGTGTCACAATTTGATATTCATGGTAAACCACTCAGATGCCGTACCTCGGATATAAATTTGGAAGGGAAATCATTGTATAGCTGGAGTACGTCACGAGTTTGTACCGTAACAAGACTTAAAGAATTATCAGTAAACCACTTTCACGAAATACGTTTGAAAGTTGGAGGTCTAATTGCATTACTACCCAAGGATATTTCAGAAGTTGGTGACGAATTCAAGCAGCAAATTTACCAATTGGAACACCACATGCTAACTCAAGCCACAACCATTCCATTGTGTATTCTTTCAAAATACGACAAGAATTTGGAACAAATTAATTCTGATCTCGAGCGGTCATCAGAGACGGAAGCTTATCAATCTACTTCGAACAAACATTGTGAATCAGCTTTGTCAGAAATTATGAATTCGATTTCTGCGAATGGTTATCAAACGGTTATTTCCGGTGACAGCCCTACCACACCAAATAAGCAAAGTAAAATTCCAATAATTCAAGGTGAACTAGCACCAGTGATGAATATCAAACCAATTGGTGGGGCGGATATTAATAGCGAGTTGCAGTTGATAGTTATTACGTCGAATTTAAAAACTTTTTGGTGGTATAGTGATTATTTAAACAACGTGGACATTGCCATATTACTTTCATTAGCAGAACTTTTCAGCAAATTATACTAATCTGTTAATGCAGCTCCTGAATATCGTCTACTTTTCCTTCGGTTGGAATCAGGATCACTTTTGAATATCCAAGCAATGAAAAAATGGGTCGAGGATAATTATTAGCTTCCCAATATTGATTTTGTTTTGTATTTAGACGCCATTAAGCAGCTTTGCCTGACGATCTCGTCCAAGATAGCGAGACAGTTCCAGTTGTCTCTTTTCTGAAAATTCATTGTAAAGCAGCACTTTCAAATACTGTTTGCACACTTTATACTCGGGCGTACCAACCTGAAACTTACAGCATCCCCGCACTTTTCAAAAATTTCCGTTGAAAATTTCGCCACTAATTTCACCATGTGGCCGAGTCCTAAGATTAATAAGTACTGGATGGGCTAAGCTCATATAAAATGCATGAGAGAGCATGCGACCGGTTTCTGTTCTCTTCCCAGTGAACAGTCTGTCATTTCCTCCCCGTCTGCCTCTTGCTGGTCACTTTCTTGTTCCAAAAGCTGACTAGGTGTGAACTGACTGTCAAGTTGACTGATGCAAATTGGACGCCAAATTGGACAATTTGCAAGTTTCGTCGCGAATTTTATCCGATATTAAAACTATGGAAAGTGTTCGCGATCTAAATTCGTACCAAGTGTTCAAACATTCGATTGGAGTTTGTGATTCAAGTTATTTTAACGTGTGACACTGTGTAATTAAGTTAGAATTTCAAAATGAAATATGTAGTGCCTTCGTGAAAAAATCATAGTGGAAAAGGATCTGTAGGTGTTTCCTTTCACAAGTGAGTAGTTATTATATTAATGTCTTGCATGTTTTTCATACAATGCTGAAGGTTTTTCAAATAGAAAGCAAATTTTTGGTATTGTATGAAAATTTGTTTACATTGAGCAGCAGCCATGTTTGCTTGTGCAATTTGGCTCTCTCTAAGGTTGTAAACAAGAGCGTAGCAGTAGGAAAAGTGGTCGCAGGGGTTGTTGCAACCATATTGTCATGTGGTTGTCCACTCCAGTATCATTTAATTACTCAATGGCCGAGTCAGACTGCCAATTTTGACGTCTCCTGACAAGACTAACTTGGGATGTGAAGTCAAAACTGACGTGAGATGGGAAGCCATATGGTAACAATGTGCATATGTGTTGGTCGCCATTGGCGTAGGGCCGATTCATTACAAATTCGGCTTTTAAATGTGTGAACTTTAGATGGAAGACTCAATAATTGAAACGATATCAGTGACCCTGATTCCAGTTTTAGGCCAAGGGAATTCAGAATGGTTTGAATGTCTTCAAATATTGCAGTGAATTCCTGCGTACCGGCACTCTCCCATTCGCAATTTCAAATTGCCGCCGTAACATCTCCACCTTCTTTTGGGCACATATACTCTTTTCCTCAGTAAACTTATTTATTTTTATTAACATTTAACAATTCGCCTATAATATTTACTTCCCCATCATCTCAATCCTACCCTTTTCCCTTATTTTCAACTACAAAAAAAAATAGTAATATAATAATAATTGTAATTTTCCCACTAACAATACTCCATTCATTAATTCCCATTAACAAAATTTCATTCGATACCTTTTCCCTAACAAAACCTAATTCATCTACCAAACCTTGAGAGAGGGAATGAAATAGTTTCAGAGATCGTTGAAGCAAAAGTTTCCGACTTCAAGTCAAGCCTGAACGGCCAATCAATTCTTCATTTCAATGAAACATTAACATCTGACCTCATACCGAACTTGAATCTTATTGATTATTTTGTCAGCTATGAAGACTTGTGTTTCATATTTCGCAAAATAAACAACAAGAAATCATGTGGTACTGATGGTATTCCAAATGTAGTTCTCCGACATTTGCCTGAGGTTGCTATTAGGAACTATTGCATATTGTTCAACAACATGTTGAGCAATTCATATTTCCCAAATGAGTGGAAAAGGGCTAAGGTATTTCCGATCTTGAAGAAAGGAAAGGAATCTTCATGCCCCAAAAGCTATCGCCCAATCAGCTTGCTGCCTAACATCAGCAAGGTGTTTGAAGTGATACTCAATAGAGCATTAAACGCCCACATTGAGGAAAATGAGTTGATGCCGAATTGCCAATTTGGTTTTCGTGCCAGGCATTCGACCACACATGCAATAACGAAAGTATCCTCAGACATCTGTTGGAAACTAAATGATAAACAATGTGTTGGAGCATGTCTCATTGATATGGAGAAAGCCTTTGATACGGTATGGTTAGATGGACTAATTTTTAAACTCCTTCAGGACAAGTTCCCCAGACACCTTGTCGCCATGATGTGTAATATGTTATACGGGAAATCGTTTGTTGTAACTGATGGAAATCTGACAACAATGCGCGAGTTCAAGGTCTTGAATGGTCTACAGCAGGGAACAGTTACTGCGCCTCTGCTCTTCTCAATATTCATTCGCAAGCTATTGAACGGCTTTGATTTTAACGTCTCGCCAACGCGATCATTGGTAGCGTTTGCTGATGATCTGATCATCTATACGGCAGACCGAAAAGCCACAATAGTTCAGAGCAATCTCCAAAAAATGTTCAATGATGTACAGCTGTACACTGACAATTGGCGAATGAAAATCAATGCGCAGAAGTGTGAAACAATCTTGTTTCGGACAACGCTGCAGGGGGTCAGTCAAGACCTGAAACGTAATTGGAAAGATTTCCACATCATGGCTGGTGAGGGTAGTCTAGAACGGGTTCCACATAAATCCTGTGTTCGATACCTCGGTGTTTATCTCGATCAGTATCTGTACTATACTGAACATGTGAAAATCATGCTCAGTAAGGCACTTAAAGTAGTCATGGCCCTTCGAAAACTCTTTCATTCCAGATACATTGATCAAAAGGTCAAAATTATCTGTTACAAGACACTGGTTAGACCAGTTTTGACATATGGATGTCAGATCTGGTACAACCAGAGTGCTAGTACTATGGAAAAATTGAGAGTTTTCGAAAGGAAATGTCTTCGTGCGTGTACTGGTTTGTACAGAAAGCCTGAGACGGATTGGAAACATTATATATCGAATAGAAGAATTTATCAAACTGCTGAAGTGACTAGAGTCGATATTTTTATATTGAAACTTCTTCGGAATCATATCGCAAGATCTGTGACTGTGAGTGAAAACCCTTGGATTTCACAGCCGTTCCACCCTACAGACGGGTATATAGCGACTTGCCTCGCTACTGGCTTCATTCCTCCAGAAGCATTCGTGTATTTGGACATGAATCGATATGTTTTTGATTCTGACGGCGTCCCAGTCATATATCACATATATCGACGGGCCACCGATAAGAAGATAAAATATCCTCCGAACTTGAGTTCACGAGACCAACAATTCCAATGGAGATACTCATTTGCTAGATTCGTTGAGGCTGATCGAGTTGAGACGGGGCAATCTAGGTATTGGTGGCTGAATGACAATGTCTAAATTATTCGTGTTTATTTTCAGTTTTGGTGTTTTTTCGTTATTTAGTTTTTGAGTTTCAGCTCATTATTGCTACATTTAGTGTTATTGTTTATTTTTGTTAAAAATTAGGGATAGGTTAGGTTTATATTATGTTTATTATATTAGGTTAGAGATAAGGTAAAACGCTTAGGTTAGGAACATAGTTATAGATTTTTTTAGTGTAAGATAAAGTTTTTGACTGCATTTATTAGAATTAAGTTAAAACATATTAGGTGTAGGATCAAAGTTCACTGTAGTGTTAAGATGATAAATAATTTTAGAATAGTGTTGGTTGGTTTTTTCTCCTTTTTCCAATTGAATTCTAAAAATATGTAATAATCCTAATTAATTGAATTTGCTATAGTTTTTTTTGATGAAATGTGTTAATGATAACGTATAAATTTAGAGAGCCATTTGGGCCATTAAGTTTTGTATTGATATCGTTTGGAATTTGCTTTATATTCTTTTAAAATTTATAACGATCAGTATTAAATAAAGCGCTTTTGACTTTGACTTTGACTTTGAACCTAATTCTCTCCTTCATACTAACTAATTTTATTCATTAGTTTCATTTCGTTTCCGAATCCAAAAATTCACTTCACAGAACTTTCACCAAAGAAATTCCCTGGACATAGCTTGTGACTTTGATTCTGACTGCAGCCTAGCCGCAAGCGGCAAGGATCAAAGTCGCGATTCCATAGATCAAAGAAATATTTTGTCACGCGACGGTTTTTCAAGCGAGCGTGCGTCGAGTCAATCGCGGCATCGCATGAAGACAAGCAGCCTTATGCTGCGATCAGCATTAAGGGACGCAAATTGAAAGGTCTGTTGGACATTGGTGCCAACGTTAGCATCCTGGAAGTGGGAGCCCTTGACCTCGTCCGTGACCTTGGTTTGTATCTTCATTCGATGCACGCCAATGTCAAGACGGCTTCAGGTCATAAGGCTGACCTGTTAGGAGACGTTACTGCCTTGGTTCAATTCAATAATCGCACTCGGTTGATTCGGTTTTTGATTGTTCCGGCATAAACGGATTCTATTTATCTCGGGATTGATTTTTGGGACGCTTTAAACATCGCGCCAGTTTTATTGCCCCTGTCTGCAGAATCTTTTATGTCCACTCCAGTCCCCTTGAGTCGTTCTTCTCTTGCGGCTGATGACCCATCCGAAGTTGTTGACCACCACCTATCTACCATCGATGAGGTGAAGCTGAGCAAAAGCATCCCGAGTTCTAAACTTCATTATTCGGGTACTGCTCATTACACGGTCGATACTCATTACAGTGGTTAAATCGTACTGCTGAATGAGGTGCATAATAATTCGGATGTTGCATTGTCTGCCGGGAAGAGCGAGTTGAGTGACGGATACTGGGGCTCACCCATCACCTAATCAGAAACCAGATAGAATATTTCCATGGTGTGAAGTCCAGTGAATGTATACTTTTTTTTTGTTTCTTTTTCCAGCTACCCTTGCCGGCATCCCTTTGTTGCTTGGCTGAGGTAACTGGAAAAAAAACAAAAAAGTATACGTTCACTGGACTTCACACCATGGAAATGTTCTTCACTTAATTTAAGTAGAAAATCTATTAGCCTCTAACTTGGCTCTACTCTACAGCCTTCACATCCCCACCAAAATTCCGCCGACTAAGTTTTCAGCCAGAAGTTTATTTTGTGAATGATATGAGATCTGGGGACCCCTGTACAGGGATTTGGGCTGTAGGACACGGTCTAAGAGACCACCTTCGCTAGTGTCAGTTCCTCGTTTCACTTATACCCTCCATGCCCTAAGACCCAAGCAAATTGTGTCTCCTAATAGAGTTTAGTTAATTCAGGCATTCATGGACAATTCCGCGAGGAGCTGTAGTGCTACGAAGCAGAATAATGTTGAATGTTGGCTTGGCAAGCCTTGACGTGCGAGTATTGTGTGTGTGTGTGGCTGGGTAAAGGGTAGTTCTGGTGAAATATTTGTTATAAGTGTCAATTACGAGTTTGGTAGCCGCACGGAGCCATTTTTAGAATATTGAGAGCGGGCTCTGCCACTGCCACTGGTTGGTGGTAAGGCCTATATCCTGTGATTGGATGCAAATGCTGACTCCCAGATGTGGCACAGTAAGTCTTCCTCGTGGAAGACTTGCTTTGTTGCTATACGGAGGGGGGAAAAGATGGTGGAGCTGTTCTATGGTCTGCATGTCTTGAACATCCCATGTGAATTGTTAACATTTAATGGCCCGATGGAATGTAGCGACATTGACCTTACATGTGTGATTGAGGCTGTATGTTCTCGAGGGCTTAAATGGAAGCTGATGCCTGGTTGAGGGATAAACGACCATAACCTTTTTCAAGCTACTATGACTCCTAATGAGACGATGATTGCACGTTGCCCAGCTGGGTTGACCTGGAGCTTGATTCAGTATGGGAAAAGATAAGATACGATGCGCTAATATAGGAGGAGATCGAAAGCCTACCTCTTGTAGAATTCAGCAGTCTTAGCATCGATGGGATGGCGTCTTTTTCATGGGTGCTTTGTCCGGGTCAACGATGCCGTGCTAAGGAGATGTCGTAAGGCTACTCCAAGCTAGATTGCATATTGAACGGATAAACTAGCTGCCAAGCAAAAGGACCTCAGAAACGCAAGGAGGAGGCTTCAGAGGGTCCAATTCTGGAAGCTGGAAACTATTGAGCAGCTCAAGCGGAAATATTAGAAAGTCTAACAAAAATTTAGCCTTTTTTGTCGTTGTCATATATCGGGCAACACTAATTAGATTGAGTCAAACCAACATGCGTTTGAAAGGCGACTTTCCAGTCTACAATTTTTATATGGACAGCTTTGTATTTCGTTAAAAGTCAAAAGTTCTATTCATTTAAAAATGAGTGAAATTTCTGAAAAAAATTCGTGATATTTTACAATCTCACTACGATCAAGGTCAAGATACTTTATCGAAAGCCACAGCCAAGAGATGGTTCTCTCGCTTTCGTTCTGGAAATTTGCTGTCAAAGATGCACCTCGGTCAGGTCGACTTATCACTGAAAAAGTCGATGAAGTCTTACAAAAAATTGAAGAAGACCGACATATAAGCAGCCATCACTGCTAGGGAACTGAGTATCCATCGCCAAACACTTTTGAACCATTTGCTTAAGGCTGAATACACAAAGAACCTCGACGTTTGGGAACTGCATGAATTAACACAAAAAAATTTGATCAACCGAGTTTCCATTTATGAAATGCTAATAAAACGCAACGAAATCGAGCGATTTTTGAAGCAAAACAATGAAAAATGGGTAAGATACGAGAATTTCGTTCGAAAAAATCATGGTCAAAAAAGATGAACCATCTTAAACGACTTCAAAGCCAGGATTGACACCAAATAAGGTTATGCTGTGTGTATGGTGGGATTGGAAGGGGATTGTTTATCATGAGGTGCTAGAACCGGGCCAAACACTTAATTCATCTCTGTACTGTCAGCAATTGACCAGATTGCAACAAGCAATTCAAAAAAACCGGCCAGAATTGATTAATAGAAAGGGTCCATCACGACAATGCTAGGTCACACACATCTTTGATGACCCGACAAAAATTGACAGAGCTTCGCTGGGAAGGTCCAGACCTTGCACCGTCAGACTACCATTTGTTTTGGGTTCTGCATTCACTTGGCCAAGTTTTTCGCCGATAAAACACCGAAGTTCTACACAGATGGAGTAATGGCTCTACCTAAAAGTGGCAAAAGGTCATAGATAATAATGAACAATATGTACTTAAATAAAATCCATTTTAAATAAAAGAAATATTCAATCGAAAAATGAAAGAAAGGCTACTTTTTAGACTTACCAATAATAGCAGCTTGTCAAGAAGTACCATGGGCTGCTCAAGAAGTTCGTTTGTGACAGTGCTGATGACCCATTGGGACAGGCGTGTAAAGTTTGCTAGGGAGGAAGCAACAGACCGGAGCTTCGAATTTGTCAGAATGCAACCCCAACTTGGAGTGAATGTGTTGAGTAAAGAGTTATTTTCTAAAGTGTGAAAGATTTATTTTCTAAAGTGGAGTCTGAGACACCACATCTGGCAGGCCGCGCCAGATTATATCCAGTGTCACTTTAAGAGGTATTTTGATAAAAGCTGCTTCCACGTGGACTTTAAGTGCGCCAGATAAGGATCCTGGCTCCCCAAGCTCATACAAAGTCATCTCTCTTCTTCCGCAACTTGTAAAAGTGATGGAGAGAATTATGGTCGAGAGATTAGAGGAACTAGTATCTGGAAGCCTGTCAAATAGGCAGTACAGTTCCCACGAGGCGTTGTATCAGCAATGCATAGCTATATGTTATGTCCACGGTGCAGGCAAGGGAGCAAAAGTATGTTCTTGCAATCTTTATTGATTTCTAGCGCACTTTTGACCACTTGAGCTGGCTTAATATTTTTAGCAGCCGTTTTCAATAAAAATTCAAAATGATGGCCCCTGATGGTTCAGAAAAGAATTGAAAATGTATATATTAATGGCAACACAAGTGCTGATTAAACTTTTATGGAAATCATTTGAAATTAGCTATTTTAGCGATTTAGGCCAACAAGTTATCACCTTTGTGTGGTACCACTGTGAAATGTGTAAATAGCAAATATGAGAAGGGCGAAACCTGTATTTATATGTTCATAACAATTTATTACCCACCGATTTTCAGTATGTGATCCCTACGTGTGCAGCTCAATTTAATTAGCGAAATATTTGCGCCACTATAAAGGGTCCTGAAATATGAACGTCGGCAGATTCTTTTTATTTTCATAAATACCGAAGTGGTACTACAAATATTGTAAAAAGTCTAGTAGTAGGCAACCCAAATTCTTTTTCGAAACCTTACGCTACATACGAGAAATTTACCTTTCCGGCAGGTGCTGCCAACGGGGATTTTTGTGGGTTTTCTTAAATCTTTTTTAAGTGTTTTTGATTGATCCAGTTTTATTGGGTCCCCCTCGGAGTTGCTATCTCCGTTTGTGTGGGTAGTCGCCTTTTTGGTCCCATGGTTATCTTCGCAGAGCAGGGAGGCCATGCGAGGGGTGGCAGAAGCCCTTATGTGGACAAGTGCTCAGAGCGAGACCAGCGCTAATCGGGAGTCCGTCTCAACCGAACCTACACCACCAACCCAATGGTGCGAACTTCAAACGTACTCCGAGGCCTGCCAAGGTTTTACCGGGACGGAGACGATATGATAGTTGAGTTGGGAACCTCATAGTGCCCCCCATATTCTCGGGTCCATGGGGGTGGCGCTTCCCAAAGAATGCTAGCCTCAAAGAGTACTCCTCCCTGCGGGGAATATATTTCATTACTCGCTGACCATGTGATCTGCTCCGTATGTACCAGTCGTTCGTATTCGTCCATGAACTCGAAATACTGCAAGTCCTTGTTGAATTAACTTCGGTTGGGTGCGAGGAATTAGAGCTTTGGAAGAGTACTTCTCAGGTAGAAGAGCATACGTCCTGGGTTTGTGAGACAAGGTGGAGATGTCATTGTAGAGAGGATGTCCGCAGAGGTCCACTGCAGGTCTATTTATATAGAAACAAGCGATGGATGACTTGCTGGAAGAGCTTTCTACTGTTTACAGTTGTTGTGCATATGCCGATGACTTGTTGATGCTAGTTGAAGATTGAAGTTGACTGGAACCTGGAACTAGAAGCTAAGTGTATGTGGTATATATCCATGAAGCAGCGATGATGCAGCCGAGTTGGGCTGACGCTCTCTGTGCAGAAGACATCGATAATGCTCCTGAAGGGTACACTCTGCCTAAGTCACCATGGGTGCGGTACGAGGGATGAGCCTTTAATGAGACGACGGTCATATGCTTGGGAATTCGTGTGGGAGAGAGATTGTCCTTCTGGCCCTATTTCAGGAATCTGAAGGATCGTCTCATTCGCTTAGCCTCCATGCTGCAACGTGTCTGTAAGAAGGACTGGGGACTTCATTAAAAAGCTCTCAAAGGAATATATGGTGGCCTGATTATCGCATGTGCGGCCTATAGAGCACAGATATTCCTTGCAAGTGTGTTGAGTGGAACTGATAGAAGTCTTGTCACCCAATGCTAGAGATTTGTTCTGCTCGTGCAACTACCTGTCGTACAGTTTTGATTGACGCCATCCGGGTTCCAATGGGAGTTCCATTGCTGAACTTAGAAATTATATGTCGAGGATTGGCTTTCAGGTTGTGGAAGGGATTGCCTGTTAGTCAGTATGACTGGTTCCGAGGAGCTGACACCAGGCTTCAGAATCGATCTAGCATTCATTGTAAGTTGGAAGATGGCGTGATCTCCGCCTGACATACCAGGTGGAGTGAATGCTCTGCTCAGCGGGGAAGAATGGTGATTTCACAAGGTCCAACATGCAATAACATGTTTATGTTCGTCTTGTTATCTGCGTCATGTTAGGAGATATTTTTGGTGATGGGTAGCAATGTAAGCTGCAGAGGGATACATAGAACTGGGTAACCGGCTCTGTGTATCTTTGGGGAGCGCCGTCCCGCAAATTCTAGGTCGGATCGCCAACCCATCGTTTTTGGGAGTGAAAATTGGTTGTGGCCCTTTGGCTGAGTGTTGCGAGAACCTGAGCAGAGGAGTAGGGGAACCCATGAAAGATTGCTATTACCTCTACATGGTCAGGAGCCTATCCTGGCTGAAACGTGGTAGTTTGTGATTTTCATTTTGCAACTCGAAAGGAGATTAGCGCACCAACCAGTGTGTGGTGGGTTCTCAACTTAGGTTACTGGAAACTCATCCTTTGAATGAGGGGCGTTGATTGTTGCCTAATTCAACCCTGTCTGAGGTGATCGTGAGATTAGGCCTATTTGTGGGAGGTACTCACAGTTCGGCACAGTGCTTATGTTGAAAAACTACCAGCTTAATTTGGCCCTTGTATCACTAGATATCAAAAAACTTTGAAGATCTAAGAATATGTTTTTAGCAAGTCAGCCAGAAGCGCTTTCTTCACCAACTTATAGTTTTCCTGTGAAATAACGCCGTTGTTTTTGCTTCTATCTAGGGCCACCAGACACTCTTTGGCCATTTCAGTGAAAAGCCAAGTTAATCCGCATGAAGCACTTTTTCGGCTCGTGCTTGCGATGTTGGCGTGATTGTTCAGACAGCCTCCCTCCTTTTTGAACCTTGAATCTTACCTTAATCAGAGTTGCAAGATGAGCCCCTATATTTTATTTTGGCCAATCTTAGCATTTTTGTACCTATCAGACATTGCCTCGGAGCGAGCATTCTTTCGGGTTGTTTATGCCCAAGGAGTGTTTTCTGGAAGGAATTGGCTGTCTAAAGTTGAAGCGGCTCTCGAGGTACCTGTCGAAGATGTTTGAGTCAACTCGTGGATAACTCGAAGTATATTTTTCCCTTTCTGCAGTCTTTAGTTTCATTGGTTTGGTGCCATGAGAGATCAAAACAGAGAAAATGGGTGACAAAGAAAGACTACTTCTAGATATCCGTGAGGCAGACTTAAAAGCTTCTCTATGGTCTATGGATAGAGTTATAGGTAAGGTGCAAGTGGACGGTAGAGCAAAATTTCTAGTCCCTACTCCTCCGGCTAATATCATTGCAAGCTTTTCATCCACTACTCCTCTATCATTGTTGCTCTTACCTTTAGAATTTGTTCCATCTTGACTTCAGAGGAGAGAGAATTGAGAAAGTCGGGCATTTGTCTGAAAAGTTTTGTTTTTGATTAGGTTTTAAGCATAGGACCGTTGGATCTGGATTTAGATTTGTTAACTTATTTTGAATCTGCAGTCACCATAATGATCCCAGGATTGTATATGCAGAGTAGGGAATTCATGTTATAGTTGGCACAAATCCTTATGGGGATAAATGGACAAAGTCAGGTCGGCGCTAATCAAGTGTCCTCGTCAAATTAATGGCAGCAAAACTAAGAGCGGTACCTAGTACTCGTATTGGTTTTATTTGGACAGAGATCGTTACACGTAGTTTAACCTGAAGCCATTCACAGTCCAGATTCATTCTTCTACCGCGTCAAAAAAGGATATAGCTAAGAATTCCAAAATTACCAGCCCAGTGCTTAGATCAAATTTGAAAAGTATCTTGTGTCAGGTGAAGCCAAACTGTTTGACAACGCAACCAAACATTGTCTCTTTCCTGATATCATCAAAGCATCACAAAGAGGGTTACCCAAGATGCAGTACTACATTCCTGAACTGATACAATATATATTGAAAAAATTAGTAAAATTTTCACTAATCTTATTTAAAGGGGCAGTATTGCATAGTTCCAATGCCCTGATTGTCCCTGGTTACTTCCTCCGAACATTACTAAAGCCCCCATTATTCCCACCAGGAGCAATCCTCCCCAAATAACATCTCCATGTAAGCCTGCGTGGCCAAAGACGGAATTATTTTCTTAAATGCTTTGCAATTGTTTTGAATAAAACAAGAAAAAACCGTGGAAAAAACATAAAGACATTTCAGTATGTACCCTTCACCTTAGCATTGAGTTATTTATCCATCCGAAGTTAAATCGATACTTACCATTCACATTCAATATCAATTAACTATTTCTCCCTTTTCGTATATTTTCAATTCACCGCACATGTGTTATAAATTACAAAGTTGGTACTCAATATCATGAAAAAATGTTTAACCTTGTGCACTATAAGATAAAATGTTTCATTCATCACGCATACAAATAGCAGTAAGCCCTTACAAATCGTTTTAATGCTTTTTACATGCGGAAATATTTATGAGATGCTTGGACTATCTTTGTTACTTCTTTGTCTTGGGATTTATAAGCAATCTCATAAAGTATCTCTTAAGAAAAAGAGTGGAGTAGCATAGCCAACTACAGAATATAATTTACATACTTAAATTGTTTTCGCCCCGGATCATATTTATTGGCGTCAAGGAGTTCGTTCCTTCCTTGGAGATTTCATTTCGATTAATTCACACTGTCGATCTGAGCTTATGGTATAGTCGATTAATTGTTTTGTCGTCAAGGTCAAGATGGTAAAGTGGAAAATTATGAAGAGATTGTTGTGATCCGGGGACAATACAGATAAAAGCGAATATATAAGCACTCAATGTGTTTTATTGGAACTTAGGCAAGATATGCTACTCGTAAATCACTATCATGTAATATTTTAATAATGTCACGACAATTAAGTAGTTATCATAATTAACTTTTTTTCAAATTTTTATTTCAGGTGTTTATGCTGCACATTTACTTAAGCGTTTCTGCTCTTTTATGCAGCGACGGCCTGAACACTTTGACACTGCCATTTTATTAACTAGGTCAGTTGAATAGAAAAATTTTTAATTTAAAATTTCGTGCCAGCAAAAGAATGCATAAATGAAATTATTTAAATTTTTTTTCACAGAGAACAAATCTGCCGGAATACAACGGAAACCAAATGTGATACCCTTGGCTTGGCTGAATTGGGAACAGTATGTAAGCGACATTCGTGTTCGATCGTACAAGACAATGGTCTGCCAGCCGCCTTTACAATAGCTCACGAGCTTGGACACATGTAAGTAATGTGGATTTGCCAACTACAGCTTCAAATGCGAGTATCGAGTCCTATAAATGGATGAATCGTAAAAAAAATCTAATCAAGCGGAAAATCACTCAATTTCCTGCCAAAAATTACTTTTTGACCTCTTACGCTAGAGTGTTTTGGCTCATTGAGTCACGTGGTGGATGAAAATCTAAAACTTGCATAATTTAATCCCTCGTGACCAAAAGATGATCGGTCAAGTGCGACCACTTACTCTCCAATAATAGACATGGCAAAAGTCTTGAAGCAATTCAAATCAGCCTACCGTGATTGCTCCGTAAACTTTAATCTTTATTTACGATTCATTGTTTAAATCGATCAAAGCAATTAAACTCCTTCGCTTACATACATAACACTAACATGGAAAAGATACATTTTTTATTGCTACTTCTTTATTTTTATTTGCAGATTAAATATGCCACACGACGACGACTCGAAATGTGATAATTTTCGAAAGAAAGGCAAACGAATGCTGAACATAATGTCTAGCACAATGGGTGATGACATTCATCCTTGGTCATGGTCCGATTGCTCAAGACATTATGTCACTGAATTTTTAGAGTAAGTTCAATCTTTATAGTTGAATCGTTTTAATGTATCTACTAGTATATCTTAAATATCCTCGAAATATCTGGTATTGTTCACTATCCACTATTACCGAACGATCGCGGGAACATGTACACCTGGTCAAGTTGGATCAGAAATTGTTTATAATATTTAAAAGAGCTGTATTTGGGTCAAGTATCTAAACCATGTCAGTTTAGAGGTATGAAATGTCGTTCAAAAATAAGATTTATTAGCATATGAAGCAGATAAAATCAAAATTTTATCGGGAAATTGTATAAATGCAAGCATGCATTGCAAACAAAAGCAACCAGGTGTGACAAAAATGCTCATTCCAACACTTGCAACTTTGATATTATTGAATTGAATACATGGTTTCAGCATTCCATAGAATTAGATTTTATCTAAATAGCTTTTCATTTAAAAGAATTTTCATAACCAAAGGAATTTATGAAGAGAACGAATCTTGTAGTTTCCATAATATCAAATTAAATTTAAATAAAAAAAATAATTTTCGTTAAAACACTATCACCAGCCAATATAACACAGCCCAAAAATGGAAATGTTCCAGGCTTCAAAATTGCTGATTCCCATGTACAACATTTTCATCTGCTGAATTCAAAAATCCCCATTACAAATTAGCTTTTGTTCTAGAGATATTACGAAGGCGGTCCAATAAGTACCAAACCTCACCGCCTGATGGCGCCACTATCGCAAGAGGGATTCACTTTCCTGTAGTACATTTTTATAGACAGCTACTTTAAAAATTTCAGCCAAATCGGACTCGTAGCTTTGTTTGGCCGCGTGTGGAAGCGGGCGTGTCTGCGGATATTAGAAAAATGTAGAAAGAGCAATATCGGTCGGCGATTTGATTCTTGTTTTTGGAAGGGAAATCGCGCAGTGAAATCAAAGAGCGCTTGGATGCTGTGTACAGTCACTCTGCCCCTGTAATGATGAACGTAAAAAATTGTTTAGCGAGTTTCGACGTGGTCGCTTGTCGGTGTTCGATGAGCCATGCCCAGGTGCCCCGGGAACGGCTACCACGGAGGATAACATGACAAAAATCCACGAGCTCATATTTGCAGACCGCCGATTGAAGGCGCGCGAGATAGTTGAGACAGTAGGCATCTCAAAAGACTACGTGGGTCATATCCTGCATTAAATTACGGGCATGAGAAAGCTGTCAGCGTAATGGGGGCCACGTTTGCTCGCTCCGGACAACAAACACAACCGTGAGACCACTTCAGAGCAGTGTTTGTCGCTGTTTAAGCGACTCCGAAGGAGTTTCTGCTTCGTTTTGCGACCATCGACGAAACAGGGCTCCACTGGTACACACTAGGGATGCGACATCGATGCCGATGTTTTCAAAACATCGATGTTTTCTTCAATCATCGACTCTTTTCAACAACGATGTTTCCAAGACGATATTTTTCTCACATCGATATTTTCGCGGCGATGTCCCAACCCAATCGATGTTTTTTGTCGGTCATTTCATCAATCTTCGGTTTTCTTCTGCCTACTTATGTACCGTGCCAATGCACTGGTGTCGAAACTTGCATCGAATTTTTCACCGTTTGTTTACTTTACAAGGTTTTTCCTCTGTCCATATCAATATGCTGGACTCAGCCTGTTCGATTTAATTTTTAATTTTTTTTTTTGCCACTGTTGCAAACAAGAGAGAGCTTGATGTTGATATTCATCATTCGCAATTTACCTTCACTTCGTATCGTCAAGCGTTTAAGAGTGCAAGTGCATGTGAACGTGAACTTCGATTCGAATTTGGAATACGTTTGCAGTTGCATTTACTAGTCGTGAGTGTACTGTGCGAGCAAGTGTATATTTTCTTTATGATTCTTTGGAAACTTCATTATTTTGGTTTCGTAATGCCTCCCAAAAGTCAAGTATGGAATTTTTCGAGAAAATTGATGACAAGTCGGGGCAGTGCTCGTTGTGCTCAAAAATTATCAAAACGAGTGGAAACACATCAAATCTTATAGGACACATGAGCAGCAAATACAGAAGTGCTTTCGATATAAGCTTTTGCAATAAATCTGGGCCATCTACTGTGCAGAGCACGCAAGTCACTTTAGTAAGTTACTGTTATTATTAATTAAATAATAAAGATAAATAACTTTTAGCGTGACTGTTTCCAAGGCCGAATGGAAAGTCCGACCACTTCGGTTTCACCAAGCACGTTAATCGTGGCATTATCGCCAACTCCTTCAAGTTCAGCAATGGAAGTAGGGCCATACCAAGGCAATGAAAATGGTGAATGCTCTGGAGCTAGAAATTTGAATCCTGATACTCAAACTCATTCGAGAGGGTTGGGTCTCTCCAAGCAGAAAACGTTGCAAGAAACTATTAGGAAAATAAGTTCGTTCAAAGAAGGAGGCGACAAGTATGGCCAAGTCACCGAGGCAATTGTTTTCATGGTATGTAGGGATAGCCAACCCATTTCACTTGTGGAAGATGAGGGATTTAGGCAGCTTTTGAAAGTTGTTACTCCGCTTTATAACGTTCCTTCAAGAAGGACTATAGCTTCCATGATTGATAGAAAATATGAGGCAATAAAAGCCATATTTGAGAAGGTTTTGTCAAGTATTCAATATATGTGTGCCTTACTACAAATATTTGGACCGAAACTCATCAAATGAGAAGCTTTCTTGCCGTGACATGTCATTTCACATCGCTCTCGGAAATGGAATCAGGAAATGAGAGTTTGAATACAAAAATGAGACTAGAGACTGTGACACTAGGAGTATACGAATTAAATGAGAGCCATACTGGTGAAAATTAAGCGAAAAAACTGTTAGAAGTGTGTTCAGATTGGGGCCTTAAACCCGAATGTATAACAGCCGTTGTTACAGATGGAGCAAGCAATATCATCAGTGCAGTAGAGAAAGCATTCGGTAAAGAAAAACACACTTATTGCTTTACTCACTTGTTAAATTTAATGGCTCAAAAATCAATTGATGCAATACCAGAGGTAGTGAAAATTATTAACGATGTTAAAGCCATAGTTAAATGGTTTAAGAAAAGCGTAAATGCAAGTGAAGAGGTGCGCAAAAAAACAGGTCATTATGGAAAAATGAAGCTAGTGCAGTCTGTCTCTACAAGGTGGAACTCGACATACTATATGGTTGAGAGGTTTCTTCTTTTGAGAGAAATTGTTGCAAGCATCGTAAATTTCAATACATCAGCCCCGCAAATGCCTTCAGCAAGAGACCTTGATTTTATGAAGATGTTTTGTACTTTATTTCGACCAATTGAATTTGCCACAAAAGAAGCCTCCGGTGATCAATTCGTAACTGCCAGCATCGTAATTCCTATAGTGAAATTAATGCGAAATAAAATCTCTGAAGCTGTTTGTGAATCTAGCTTGGCAAGAAAACTAAAAGAAAGTGTTTTGACAGAATACAAGAAGCGTTTTAGCGATCTGGAAAGTAACCATTTTCTTGCAACTGCTACCATTCTCGATCCCCGTTTTAAAAATATTCACTTTGAAGATAAGGTTACATTGGGGAATGCAATTAGAAAACTAGCAAAAGAAATAAAGCAAGATATAGCTGACTCTTCAGAATCCGAGAGTGGAGCAACAGCTGATTCCTCTCCTCATTCTATTGAAGGTAAGCAAATATCAACTTAATTAACTTAACGTTTCAACTTTATTTCAACTCTGTAGTGTGAAACGTACTATAAAATGTGTCTCGTTGTATTACAGAACAAGAATTTAACCTATGGGAGGGCCATCTTAAATTCGTAGAAGACAATTGGAAAACCAGGAAAAGGTCAAGGGTAATTGAAGAATTCGATACTTTTAGTACGATGGCACCAGAGCTATCAGTATACTTGAAAGGCCTGTTGGCTAAACTTAAAGATGATCCACTTGAGTATTGGAATGAATCAACCTTATCCAAGGCAAGTTTTGATAAATTAATAAATCTGGTTTGATGATTTGTTGACCCAATGCAAGGACGATTAAAAATGTTCATGCTTCAGGATTCTTCAATGATGAAAATGGCCAAAAAATATCTCTGTGCCATGGCAACTTCGGTCCCATCGGAAAGAGCTTTCTCCACCACTGGCGATATCGTTTCTGACAAAAGAAACCGATTGAAGAGTGAAAACCTCAAAAAATTACTATTTCTGCAGACTATAGATAGGAGGTTCTGGTGCTTGTGAAAATTATATTATTGCTACAACATATGGCGATATATTGTAATTGCTAGAATGTGTCTGACGTGCACTGTGAAGAAGAAAATTTAAAATGCATTCTCTTGCCCATCTTATAGATGACTTTCATGGATTTTATTTACTTTAACGAATAATGATGTGAATTAATCGGATAATAATTTGAAGTAATTATAAAACATTTAACTCCATTGATTTCAAATAAAATGTGCAAACATTTACCTCAAAATGAATTTTATGTAATCAAATCCTTTTAAATGAAATAGAAATTGTGTTTTTCAAAAACCGTGAAACATCGATTTTTAACAAAATCGATGTTTTTTCGCCGATGTTTTTTGCCATCGATTTTTGTAACTTTCAACATCGATGTTTCACAACATCGATGTTTCATCGTCGATGTCCCATCTCTAGTACACACCAGAGACCAAGGACAGTAGAAACAGAGGACTTTACCCGGGGTACGTGCTCCGAAGAAGGCGAAGACTGTCCTATCGGCCGGAAAGGTGATGGTCACCGTTTTCTGGGACTCTACATTGACTACCTGGAATGGGACGAAACAGTCACAGGGCTCTACTATGCCGAATTATTGGGCCGATTCGATGCTCGATTCCAGAAAAAGGCCCCATTTGGCGAAAGAAAAAAGTGCTCTTCCACCTTGACAACACACCGGCTCACACGCCACGGCCAAATTTGTCGCATTGTGCTACAAATTCCTACTCCATCTACCTTATTCTCCAGGTTTGGCCCCGTGCAACATCTTTTTGTTTCTAATCATGAAAGAGTCTCTCGCGTGACTGAAATTTGAGTTGAATAAAGAGATCATCGCCGCCATAGAGGCCTACTTTGCAGGCGTCGAGAAAACATATTTTTCACACCGGTTACAGGAGTTGGAGCATCGCTGGGTCAAGTGCATCAAGCTAAGAGGAGATAATGTTGAGAAATAAATCGCCATTTTTCCAAAATTTTATTTTTTTTTTTTGTTTTTTGTTAGTTCCTATCGCACAAATTAACTGTTCATACATGTAAGTGCGAAAGATTTCCAGACGATTTGTCACAGGTGACGAAAATAATTACAATACGAGTAAACACAGTCAACAAAGATTTACATAGAGGTGACGTCCATTCAGCAGGCCTTGGTCAGTCATAAGCTTGGCAGAGTATATAATTCGTGTATGCATTACTTATTACCTTGTATGTATATGTTTTACAGGAAAAATTCGCCTTCTTATTGAAAATCAAATTTTCAATTTAACTCAATGTGTGCTAACTTAATTTAATACTAAGTATACATAGCATTGGTCTATTTTACATGAAGAAAATAATACAAGATATGCAAAAGATATAATCTACCTCCTCCTCACTTATTGCGTTGCTGTGCCATGCTTGATTTTGAGAAGATCCTATCCTCAGCCAAAACTACAATACGAACCATTCACAGTAATGCAAGAAACTGAAGCGAGTTTGGGCTACGGACGTGAAAAATCCACGAGACAGTCAAGCGTGCCAATCCAGTCACGTTAATATTAATAAAATGCAATTCGCTTCCGGATTGATGATTTCGAATATGAACGTTTTCGGCTAAGGACTTCTCCCAATGATATTCTACAGCAAAATTAAATTAAAAGCGATCACTCATTACGAGCACTTCTCGTTAAAGCGCGACTGTAACTACGACGCATTCTGTTGTGCCTCTATTAACGTCAAGGCTCACCGAATTCGAAGAGCTATTTGTAAAGAAACTTTATATGGTTCAGTCAAAAGTTTCTAATGAATTTGCCCCGCAGTGCTGCATACTCGGACACTTCAACTTTGTTACTCCTATCTTAATCGCAGCAACCCCATTACAGCACTCCGTTCTTTAAAGGGGAAAAGTAACACTGCTGTACACTTCTACACGAAAAGTGACACATGCACGTTCTTGAACTGTCAACCGTATTTCAATGTCCTCTTTGTACTTGCAGCTCAAATAAATTGGTATTTTATCTTGATATTGGCGGTGTGAGTTAGAATATTCATTAAAATGGCATGTGATTTTCGCATAACTTCGAAGAAACTGTCATAAATATATTTCGATTATCAGTGGATGTATTTTTGGCCGCAATCCATTTTCTGAAAACAATAACTCTTCTTTGAAATTTGATTAAATAACTCCGCTATGCTAGCTTCTGCTGTCGCACCAACCAATTCTTCATCAGGTTCTTGCTGCAGTTCCGCTGCTATTTCTTATAAACGCTTTAGAATCTCACTAGCAGACGTATCCCAAATTTATTTTCTTCCACTTGTTCATTGTTTTCTTCTACAGCTGATTTGCATTTTTCTGCTAAATATTCAATGCACATACTACTACAAGATCCTTTAGCGTCAACATCTGTGATAACAGATACATCGGCGGAGACCTTCCACGATCATAAAATCACTTTTTACTCCGATGCACTCAAAAAAAATCCTTTACGTTTGTCCATTATGAAACTGATTCGATCTTTTCAGTCTTACACATCAAATCCAATACAAAAACATTTTTATCAGTTCTCGCGACACGGTTGAACAATTTTCGCTTGTCCTCATCAGCCCTCAGCGAAGTTTTTACATCAAAACAATTGTAAGCCATACCCTTTGATTACTTTGGTTTACTCTTGTAGTCGTATTTACCCAATCGCTGCAACATTACAACATTAACTGATAAGGACGACAGATTAGCGCCACTTCCAACTGCAGTTTAGGGTTCCTTTACCATTTACAGTAACATGAAGGGATGATAGAGGCAAATTCGATTCTGGGCGTAAATGAACTGCTTTTATATGCTGACGTTATTTATGGCACAAAATATTTTCTGGGCATACAAAAAGTTATAGCAACAAGTGTCATCCAATTTGAAATATAAATGTTCGCAATCCGTGGTTTTAATGCCACTAAGTTTCATTTAAAAATAAGGTTATTCGGGCACCCTCACATATACGCAAATACACGCTTCCGGTATCTGACGACCGATTTTAAATTATATTGACGGCACTTTTACCAACACTTTTCACACCGAACGGAATTTTAATTTACAGATTAAAATTTTTCAAAAAGAATATTAACTGAAGTAAAGAAAAATGAAAAAGGATATAAATAGTAATAAAATTTAAATCTCATGAAGATTACAATTAAAGGGAAACGTTTAAATTTAATATAAAGGAAAATTGACATAAAATTATATTTACTAATAATAATAAGAAAGAAAACTATTTTATAAATTACGATTATGAATGGAAGTAATTAAATATCACCATATGGACGGCAGGATAGTTTGAATTTATAGAAAACCGCGCGAGTAAATTTTCTCTGTACGGATTCAACGGCATTCGAAAGGTATGTGTGACGGGGAGACCATATTTGACATGCATATTCTAGAAGAGAGCGAACGAGTGAGATAAATAGACGGACACATGTTTGTGTGCTAAAAGAAGTGTGGGAACAGCACAGAATAAAGCCCGCGATTCGAGCTGCTCTACATGTCATATGGGCAATGTGGCAATCAAGTTTGAGATGTTGGTTAAACGTCACACCAAGACCCTTAAAACGGTCAACTGATAAAAGTACTGAGCCACTACTCGAATAGTCAAAGCTTAAGGTATTTAGTTTATTGGAATAACACATATGAAAACATTTAGGAACGTTGAGAGCAAGACGGTTGAAACGACACCGTTCGTCCAATACATTAATTTGATTTTGGAGTATCACGAAGTCATTCATCGAGCGAATGATCCTGAAGATTTTAAGATCGTCGTCATAGAGAAGACAGTTGGAAGTAAAAACACTAGGAAGGTCATTGATGAAAAGGATGAATATCAGAGGGCTTTGGATGGATCCCTATAGCATGCCCGAAGTCCAGGCCAAGGGGGCAGAAGAGCAGAGGAACTGATCCAGGTAAGTCGGGGACCGGATATTCTATATTGACCAATTTGTTTATTAAAGTTTAGTGGTCAATGCTGCCGAACGCTTTGGCGAAATCGGTTTGAATAATGTCAATTTGGCAACTGGAATCTAGAGCAAGAGCTATGCAATGGGAAAACTTTAGTGATTGAACGACCTTTTATAAACCCATGCCTGTTAACGGAGGGATTTGTACGGAAAGCATCGTAAATCCTGGATTGAACAATCCTCTCTAAAATTTTGGCAAGGGGTAAGAGGAGAGATATTGGCTGATAATTCGAAACGGAATTGCGTATGCCAGATTTATGGATGGGGAAAATATTAGCACGTTTCCATGCATCTGGGAAACCACCAGGCGATAGGCTCAAATTAAAAATCAAAGCTAGAGGAAAACTCAGAGAAGAGCATAGCGATTTAGTGAAGGAGTTAGGAAGGCCATCAGGTCCCATAGATCCGCTTGCATCTATCGAGGCGATGATATAAGTTTTACATGAAAACAATAGTAATTATTTAGAAAATTGTATAAATAACAAATAAAATGATTTAATGATAGATAACAATGCGATTCTAAATGACTTGATTGTTCCAAATGATAATTAAAATAAAATAAATAAATATTGAAAATTGTAAAGTTTATAATCGGAGAAACATTCGCCTCCTAATTTTGTATTTGACCACGAAAACAAACATATTACCATAAAGCTATGCAATGACCTGACTCGCAAGTTTGGCAGGCAGCAATGTGCGAGGAGAAGGTTATTAAAAAACAACTCGTGGACTATAAAAGTAGCCCGCTCCCCAAATGCAAAAGTGCATACGAACCGATAGGTCTACAAAGTAAAGCCAACCTCAGATAGTGTTAGATTGAAATAACGAGCTCCGCTTGTAGTCGAGTTTAACAGGGTATTGGAAAATATTTTTTTACACAACCTTAAAAAAGGCAGGTATACATGGATTGCACAAAGAACAATGGAAAAAAAGGCCTCAAGTACGTATATATGCAAGCGAAAAAAGAATCAAAATGACTGGTGAAAGAGGCTAAATTCTCATATATGTTAAGAAGAATGGGAACAGGTGCTGACAACTCCCATGAAATGTGGAAAGTAATAATTGAGATAAAGGATAACTCTTCACTCCGGGCTACATCACAAAACTTTCAACTGAATCCTGATGGGCCCGCTAATATATCGTACGCACGTGATGCAACGAATTCATTAAATAACTTTTTTTCAACCATTGGCGGAAGATTCACCTAAGAAATCGGTGTCAGTTCAAAAAACAATTTCAATAATTCAAATATCTCAGTAAAATCCATCTTTCACATTCATCAAACAAATAAAATGGAAGTTTTAAATGTAATCTACTCGTATGACTTGAAAAAAGAATACGGCGCCAGGCATCGATAGTATCACGATGAGTGAGATTTGTATAATCAAGGAGGACAGAGCCGGGCTTATGGCAAATTTTACGAACGTGCATATTAGGAATGGGCCATTGCCGAAAGAGGAAAACCTTGCAAAAAAAGTTCCAATATTTAAGGGTGGTGATCGTCTTGACCCGAATAACGATCGCCCGGATACGCTTCTGACGGAAGTTAGTAAGATATTTGGAAAAATACTAAAGAATCGTTTAACATCATTTTTAATTGAATACTCTATCTTCAACCAACAGCAGTTTGGATTTCAAAAGAACAAGGGTACTTTAATTGCGCTACTTTCTGTCCCATGTTTCATTAATGAAGGGCTTGTCACAGATGATGATGCTATCACGATTTTTGTGGATTTGAACAAAGCATTTGATACAGTTGATCATGATGGTATGGTATGGTATTCGAGGTAGTCCTAAGCAATTGTTTTAAAGTTACTTGGAGAGAAGATCGCAGAGAACTTTAATCAACATTGAGCCCGCCGAAAACAGAAGTTCCCCAAGGCTCAATATTTGGCCCAATTTAGTTCCTGCTATACACAAATAATCTAAACGGGATATCATACATAACAAGGGCAGTCCGATAAGTACTTAGCCTCACCGCTCGATGACGCATTTATTGCAAGAGAGATTCACTGTAATGTAGTATATTCTTGTAAACGACTACTATCAAAATTTCAACCAAATCGGACTCGTAGTTTTGTTTTGACCGCGTGTGGAGGCGTGCGTGTCCGCGGATTTCAGGAAAATGGAGAAAGACCAATATAGATCGGTGATTCAATTTTTGTTTTTGGAAGAAAAGTCCCGCAGTGAGATCAAAAAGGGCTTGGATGCTATGTACGGTGACTCTGCCACTGCGATGGCGATCGTAAAATATTAATTTAACGAGTTTCGACGCGGTCGCATGTTTGTTTTTGATGAGCCATGCTCAGGTGCCCCGGAAACGGCAACCACGGAGTATAACGTGAAAAAGAATCCACGAGCGGGTATTGGCAGACCCTCGGTTGATGGCGCGCAATATAATTGAGACAGTAGGCATTTCAAAAGACCACGTGGGTCACATCCTGCATAAAGATTTGGGCATGGGAAAGCTGTCGGCACGATGGGTGCCGCGTTTGCTCACTCCGGACAACAAAGGTAGTGTTTGGATCGTTTTGTGACCGTCGACGAAACATGGCTCCACTGGTGCACATCAAAGACCAAGGAGCAGTAGAAACAGTGGACTTAATCTGGCGAACGTGCTCCAAAGAAGACGAAAACTGTCCTATTGACCAGAAAGATTTAGGCCACAATTTTTAGGTAAATTTCCCGAGAGAAATTTACCTATTGCGGAGAGTATCATATATATATATATATATATATATATATATATATATATATATATATATATATATATATATATATATATATATATATATATATACACTACCGGGCAAAAGTTTAGGACCAACACCATGAAAGAAGAAAAATGAACCAAAACTCAAAATATAAAGTACAAGGTTTAATTTTTGATTAAAATATTTATTAACTAGTACAAATAGATTATAAATCAAACAAAAGAATAAGTTAATGTCAACTCTTAATTTTAAAAATGCCACTTATATGTTAAACAGATTTTTCGTCAAAAAAGCCTCCTTTGTATTTTATCACTTTTTTCACTAATCTTGGCAAACGGTCAATCAAATTGTCAATAGTTTCTGATGAAATTTGGTTCCAGCTTTCTTGTAGAGTCTTCCACATGTCTTCCTGTGAGGAGGAGCAACAGCTCCGCACATTTCTATCCAGCTCATCCCACAGAAGCTCAATCGGATTTAGGTCTGGACTCTGAGGGGGCCACACCATATTTTGTAAAATCCCTTTTGCTTCTTTCCCTTCTAAATAGTCCCTGCATAATTTAGAACTATGTTTGGGATCGTTATCTTGTTGGAAAAAAAAATCCATTTCCAATTAACCGTAGGCCGGACGGAACGGCATTTCGTTGAAGTATTTGTTTATACTGCTCCTTTTTCATGATTTTATTGATTCGTGCCAGATCCCCAGTTCCACGGCTCGAGAAACATCCCTAGACCATAATGGAACCACCACCGTGCTTGACTGTTGGCACCACACAGACTGGCAGCATCTTTTCCTTGGCGCTACGTTGAACATAAGTTCGTCGTTTTCATCCAAAAATTTGAAATTTGGATTCGTCTGTCGAAAGAACTTTTTTGAAGTCTTCTGTGGTCCAATCTCGATGGGTAAGGCCCCCTGCATGCATTTCTTTTTATTTTGTGGTCTTTGAAGCCGTTTTCGAACTGCGACCCGGCCAAATAACCCAGCATCTCTTAATCGTCATTTTACCGTAGTCACTGACACAGGTTTCGATCGAGAGCTGTTCATTTGTTCGCGGGTTTGTGGTGCTGTTAGAAGTCTATTTCGCTTGCTGGTAACGACGATTAGATTATCCTCACTTTGAGTGGTACATTTTGGCATTCCTGATCGCGAACGGGTTTGATTACTGCGAATCGCTTTGTTTCGGGTTATTGCGTTACGAACACAAGTCTTCGATAACTTGAGATGCGACGCAATTAGACGTTCAGTTTTGCCTTCGTTGTGCAAGGCAAATATGACAGCACGAATTTCACTGCTAATTTCGCCGTCTTTTCCCATTTTAAAGTGCCTTGACTATAACAAGGGCAAACTGAGACTAATCAAACTAGAGAAAGATGAACTCTTCGAAAACTCAGGAAATAAATACGTTTCAGGAAGCTAAAATTATTCTTAATTACGGTCAACACTAAATAAGACCAAAAAGATTCGTAATGGGTAGGTCAGAGAAATATTACAATGACTTTACCTGTTAGTCATTGAAGGGGCTTTAATTAATGCTTGGGAACAATTGACCTTTCTAGGATGCAAACATAAAAATATGCAAGGAGGGCACTTGTTAGATATTCTTTAGTAGCAATAGAATACTCAGGTATTCAAATTAGATCTTCAGCAGATGTCCTTTTGAAATAATTTCCAGTTAACAAAGATTTTTATTCTTGGTCGTAAACTTTTGGCCGGTAGTGTATATATATAGTTTATATATATAGTTTATATATATATATATATATATATATATATATATATATATATATATATATCGGATATAACGAAATTTTTGACCACGCTAGAGGTTGCAATTTTGCTTCGATTTTCACAAAATTTTCAGGAAAGGTGTATTGGGTAAATATCTCGGTTAAGTTTGTGAACCAGCTATATCCGCCGGGCAAAAACAAAATGGCGCCCATTTTAGACGAAAAATCGTGATTTCTGTTCTGACCAAAGTATAGCTTCGATTTGGATGAAATTTGGTACAAAGGTTCACTGATGTATGTGATGAATCTCACAATAAAAAATCCAAAGTCGGTATGGCAGAAACGAAATGGCGGCCGCTCAAAGGTCAAAAAACGTGCAAAATTTTGTTGTTGTAATAGTGGTCAAAGCTTTCAGCAGATGTTCATGAAATTCAGCAGTTAGATAGGATTTATAAGTATCTAAAGAATTACGTGAAAAAACTGAATGTCAGGCCACAAAAAACAAAATGACGGCCAGTTGAAACTCAAAACTTCAAAGGCTTCTAAAAGTCGCAATTATGATCCGACATATATGAAATTGGTTTCAAGATAGGCATTATTCAGATCTATATTTTGGTGATCGTGCATGTGCAAATTTCAAAATGGCGGCGGTTTAAATATGAGTTTTTTTCAGGTTTTTGTGGCGCTCTAGCGGTCACATTTTCCAGCGGATTTTGATGAAACTTTAGATTATGTATCTATGTACTATGTTCTTGTATTATGCAGAAAATTGAATGAAAAATAAAAAAGTTGAAAATTTCAAACCAAAATTTTTAGCTGCCGTTTTCACTTTAAAATTGAATTATTTTGCCCTGTCTAGAGTGAAACTCCGATTTGAACGAGATTTGGCACATTGATTGATGAGGTCCTAGCCCACAAAGATTTAAAATAGTCCAAAATCAAATGCATGCATTCAAAATGGCGCCCCCCAAGGGTCAGGAGGCAAGCGCAATTCGCTATTTTAGTAGCAACTGAAATAATGAATTTTTTTCGTGGAAACGTTTTAAATGACTTATCTTGAAAGTATTTATAAATCAGACTATGTTTTAAATATTGTAAAATATTTTTAACAATACCCTAAAAACTTATAAAATCGCGACTTGTCTGTTTGTCCGTCCGTCTGTTTGTTCGTGCGTCATAAGTTTTCTCGCAAACCACATGAGCTAGAATGAGGAAATTTTCTACGTAGGTCAAAAGTGGTGCCTCTTGAAATTTGCAGTGTAAGAAAATATTTTAAAGTGTTGAAGGGGGTCTCCCCATACAGGGGGGTGACATAAACATTTTTTTTTATTTCTGTAGCCCTCTAGCAGCGATTCCGATAAAACTTGAAATTATAAGTTATTAAGGCAAGCCAATTTAATTTAATTGTGCAAATCGGATGACAAATAAAAAATTCGAAAATTTGCAGCTTAATATTTTTAGCAGCCGTTTTCAATGAAAATTCAACATGATGGCCCCTGATGGTTCAGAAAAGAATCAAAAATTTAATTATTAATAGCAATGCAAGTGCTGATTAAACTTTTATGGAAATCTTTTGAAATTAACTATTTGAGCTATTTAAGCCAAAAAGTTATCACCTTTGTGTGGTAACCACTGTAAAATGTATAAACAGCAAATGTGAGAAGGGCGAAATCAGTATTTATATGTTTATAACAATTTATTACCCGCCGATTTTCAATATGTGATCCATCCGTGTGCAACTCAATTTAACTAGCAAAATATTTGCGCCTCTATGAAGGGTCTCTAAATATGAACGGCGGCAGATTCTTTTTGCTAATAAATACCCATGTAGTGCCACAAAAATCGCAGAAAGAAGTCCAGTAGTAGGCAAGTCAAATTATTCTTCGAAACCGTACGCTAAATACGAGAAATTTATCTTTCCGGCTGGTGCTGCCAACGGGGATTTTTGGGATTCACAAGGTGTGATCTACATCGACTACCTGGAGAAGGGCAAAACGATCATAGGGCTCTACTGGGCCGATTTGACGCCAAATTGCAGCAAAACTGCCCCATTTGGCGAAAATACACCGGCGCACGCTACGAACTACTACACCAGCCACCGTTTTCTCCAGATTTGACCCTATGCGAAATATTTGTGCATAACGTTTTGTGTATCATGCAGCAATAGTGTTTTGCTTTATTACGATTTTTGCAAATGCTGGTTTAATGTTTTTTGAATGAATCTTACGTTTGTTATGGTTTGACGAAGTCTTAGGGTAAGGGTGTTTTGTTGTTTATTTGATATCTGCAGGCCAATTTTTTTTCTTGAAAGGCCACTTGAAAAGCAAAAATAATAATTATTACTACTTATGACACGTGATTTTTATTTGACTGTTCATAAATCAGTATATTTTGAAATGAATGAATGCTAATACATAGCCTCGAAACAAAAATTTTGACGCCATTAAAGTAACCAAAAACAAATTCTCGTATGTCATAACCTTATTTAAAGCAATAATTAAAACTTTACACTGCTTAATATTTTCAAGATAAAATGAAAGTCATAAGCAAATATCAACCATTAAATTCAATTATTTCAATTAACAATTGCATAAATTCAGCTTACAAGCTACGAATTCTTGAGTAATCATTCAAGACTTGGTACAAGATAATTGCTAACAATTTTTTAGAATCATTTTCACAATAAAATTTGCTTCATTACAATTAGCTCATACTTGGAAGATATGTATATGAAGTTGCTGAGCTCATAAACCAGAATTAATATTATTTGTTTTTAATTTTGTTCCTCGTTTACATGCAATTACAATCGTTCTATCAAATAAAAAACAAATTCTTTCAGAATTCATGAACAATTTTAATTTAGAACTCCTAATTCCAAGGAAACGTGAACTTGCTAACTCTATATTTGTACATTAGGCATTTGAAATTTGAAGCTACTCATGTACATCTCAAAACAACTGAAGGATAAAATGAATTTTATCTAACACTGATTTATGAAACCAGTAACTGTTGCAAATAAAACTGTTAACTAAATGATCCTTAGAAAACATTCTTCTTCTTCATAATGGAACGTTATATTGCAGCCACTTAAAAGCAAAGTAAATTAGCTGATTTAGGGCCAATAATTTTTTGATATTGCAAAAATATTTTCTGTATTTCATAGCTATTTGCTGTTATTTATTATACAACACAGCACATCAAATGCATAGTCCAAAATATTCTTATGATACCATTCTGAAATATTTTATAAAATTCCCAGCTTTATGATCATGTCAGACATAACTTTAAATAATATTAAACTTGTTCTATTATCTTTCTTAATAAAATCAATATTTTTTTTATTATCTTTTCATTACCACAGAAAAGATGAAATCGGTTGTATGCAAGATACACCGCAACATTCAATAACGTATCGAAATAAAAAACTGCCTGGTGAGATTTATAATTTGAACGAACAATGTGAACTAATTCATGGAAGCGGTTCAACATATTGTGATATTTATCTGGAAGATGAGGTTAGTATCGCACATTTTATTGGTGTCTTTTTATTACTGTTGTTGTTGTTTAACACTTTCGTTTTCAATATCAGCAGGAAATTATGAAATTTCAATTTTATTGGCTCGTATAAGTGTTAATGAATGCATGCATAAAGTTATTTTGTTGCGATTTTATAACACTTTTATTGAAGAATTATTTAAATTTTATAAGATATTTGCGGAACATTTTCATTTATCGATATATTTAAAATCATAGTGTCTTTGTATGCATGATAGTTTGGAAATAAATATGCTCCTTGTGATCAGGAGAATCAAATGATAAGTGCTATAATGTTTGTGCAAACCACTTACTCAGCTTCTTTTTCAGAAAGAGTGCGGACGCCTTTGGTGTTTTGAAAGAAATAATCAGAATAATTGCCGATCAAGTAATTTACCTTGGGCTGATGGTACACCATGTCGCGATAAAAAACACTGGTGTCAAAAAGGACATTGTGTTAAACGTGATACAAGTGCATTAACACCAATCAATGGTGGTTGGGGATCATGGAGCCCGTAAGTATATGTGTTTTAACCTTTATTACTCGTCATAGTAAAAGTTTATTAGTTTTCCGTAGAAATATCTGAATAAGTTAGAAATCTCTTCCTGATCATCTTGAATATTATCTTCTCTTAGTTAATCCTGTATGTAATGTCCTTAGGTTCCACTGAGACTGAGGAGCTTATCACAAATATAAAAACAAGTTGGGTAAACAGACCTACGCTCATGTCAGAAGGGTTTTGTATTCAATTTACAAACTGCATTCACGCAGATCGAATCAAATCAAGAAACATGTCAAAGACGATTTTATTGGAGAAAGTATGAAATACGAAGACCATACTATTATTAACAAAGTTGAACGAATTTCGACTTCTGAGGTTTTTGGTATTGTTATACCCATAAATATCTCCCTTGATAATTATTTCAGATGTCCATTCGCGACGGAGAAAACACATTTTTCATGTATTTACAACCCCCCCCCCCCCCCCCCCCCTGTGTCCCCCCTGAAGCAAAAACTGACAGTTCAACAACTTTTTTGAAAAGCTCCCATGAAAACTTTTATTTCATACTCATATCAGCTACGTTTGATGAATTTTTTTTTCAGGGGCCACTCTCCTGTACTGTTATCATCGATCAATGGCCAATTTTTTCGAATCCTAGAATGGTTACAAAACCCTTTTGCTAGGAGCTCTCTCCTGCCTCCTTGACTTGTTTCACTTATGAGCATTAATTGTAGGTACTCATCTTCAGTTATTCATTCAATTGAATCAAGTGTTCAAAGCATGCACCTTAAACGTTGAAGTTGGGAAAAAATAACTCAAAATTATTCAATCTTCGCATTTAAAACAGCCACTATTTTGTTTTACGATTACTGATATCACTAACTGAACCGATTCTCAAAGATATACTCGTACATGACACCTATCATTCCTGAAATTTTCATGCAAATCCTAGCAAAACTGTAGTGTCTGAGTCGGTAAAAAGCGCATGTTGTTCCATAGCCATATGTTGCGATAGTAATAAATGCAGCGCATATTGTTCCATAGTAATACAGGAAAATTCAAACCGCTATAACTTCGCTAAATATGATTCAATCTTTATGAAACTTTCAGGAGAGATCAACCTTATAAATAGACATCTACGTACTGAATTTCATTGAATTTAAGGGTACCGTTAAGATTTTATTCAAGAAAACATAAAATCAATAAATCATACTATTACTAACAAAGTTGAGTGAATTGCGACTTCTCACGTATTTTTTGTTGTTGTACTCACCAAGGCCTACATCCCTGATTTTTTTCAGATTTTTCGGATCACAGGTGCCCAATCGCGAGGGGGGGACACAAATTTTTCGTACATTTCTCCTCCCTGTGCGCCCCTCGAAGCAAACTTTGCCAAACTAAGACCTGTTTTGAAAAGTTCTCATCAAAACCTTTCATTTGATACCCATATCGGCTACCTTCAATGAAATTTTTTTTTCGGGGGGTCATTCTCCTATATGGGGAGACCCCCCTTAAATACCTTATAAAATTTTTTTGTAGTTGAACTTTGAAGAGATCACCACTTTACACCTACACACAAAATTTGATGTTTCTAGCTTAAGTAGTTTCCGAGAAAAACTGCTGTGACACACGGACGGACGGACAGACGGACAAACTGGTCGCGAAACTAGTAGGGTTTTGTAAAATTATTTTACAAAACCCTAATAGAAGTTGATACTGGAATAGAGGCACTGAGCTATGTTCACTCACTGATATTTTAATATGATTAGAACGCATCCGTACATTTCCAAGATTTGCTTCCTAGATGTTGCTTCTGCTATAGAGAGCGTCCTTCTTCATCCCCTCCCACCCCCTCCCTCGCTCTTTCCCTCTGCATCGTCGGTACGTCATCAAAAGCCGGTTTTCATCCATTTTTAAACGTCTTCAGAATTCGCGTTCTCATACACCAGTAGCTTCCCCAGTAAATTCACCAAAGTTACGTCATTTTCAACTGTTTCTGGTTCGTTAGCTTGATTTTCGCCTCCTTTCACCCACTATTGATGAGTTGCCTTATGATCTAAGAGTTTTTTCCAATGCCTAACGAGAGAAATCAGACGAATTAGACTCCAAGCTTCAGCAATCTAATGACACTTAAAACATCGGTTTTTTAAAAGCTTGCACACAATCTTCTTCAGCATCAATCGCACCGAATAGTATTCCAGCAGCTTGCATTTGCAATGTTTTTTCATCGCCTCAAGAACACTTTAGTCCATGGGTGGACATAAAGGCGTTACGTTTAGTAGGAAAAACACAACTTTGATAACCCCATGTTGAATAGGGTTTTCTATTAAGAGGTGTTATTTTGGTATTAAAAGAAAAATACAATTTTTTAATACAAATGATCGGATGTTTATTTCATTATAAATAAAAAGATATGCCGTTAATAGTAAAAAATAACATCAGGCAAATAACCACTACGACCACGCTTAAAGGACCATATCCTTTTCATGAAATTTTCCATAACCAAATCGCAAAGTGGCTACCCTATGTCCTCGATAGTCTCACCAACTCCATCTTTGAGGTCTTGAATCGACGCTGGGCTGTTGGCGTAGACCTTCTCTTTCACGTGGCCCGAAAGGAAGAAGTCGCAAGGTGTTAAATCACAAGATCTATTCAAAATAACACCTCTTATTGGAAAACCCTATACATCTCTTGAATCCAATGTTATTATCAACACACTGCAAATGTGTTGATACCAAGCGTTAAATCTCTCGACATAGAGGTTGATGCCAAAATGCGCTACTGCGCTGCTGATACCGAGGATCGGTATCAACGCAGTGGTATCATTGATAGTGCTTCAACGCATTTGCGCGGCGCAGCGCTGCGTTACCCATGTCTACTTGTATCTTCATTAAACTAAGCTACCAATGTTATATATCAAGAGAAACTTTAAAGTAAATAAAACTTTTAACTTATGGACGTTGAAGTTTTAGGGCACTTCATTAGAATTTATTTTTTTGGTAAAAAAAAAGTCTGTAATGGTTTTTGTTTTCTTTGGGTTGAGAAACTTTAGTTGTGGCAATATTTCTCCAATGTTCGAAACAAACGATTTTGGGATAAGTCGCCTCTTCCTGTTAGCTGATCTACTCCAGGGTGATTCGAATCACTTCATAATTGACTGTGTGAGGAATCTTTTTCTCTGCTTCGGCTTCAGAGACATCTTCTTCTGACGCTTTCTGATTGGTCGCAGTTTGGACGATTTCTTCCTCAGTCAAATCGAAAAAGCCGTTTTTCATCCATTCGTCAACGTCTTCAGAATTCCAGTTTTTATAACTCGGTAGCTTCCCCAGTAAATTCACCAAAGTTACGTAATTTCCATCTGTTTCTGGCACGTCAGCTTGAATTTCGATGTTGCCTCCTTTTTCCCCACTACTGATGAATTGTTTTATGATCTGAGTGTTTTTTTCCAAAACCTAACGAGAGAAATCGGAAGAATTATACTCCCAAGCTTCAGCAATTCAATGAAAATTAAAACATCTGATTTTTAAAAGCTTGCACACAATCTTCTTCAGCATCAAGCGCACCAAATAGTATTCCAGCAGCTTGCATCTGTAATGTTTTTTCATCATCTCAAGGACACCTTGGTCCATCGGTAGACATAAAGACGTGACATTTGGTGGGAAAAACTCAACTTTGATATCCCCATGTTCTAAATAGTCTGGGCGAGAAGGAGCGGTGTCCACAAGAAGTAGCGCAGTGAATTTCCCTCCTTGTGTTTTTCTAGAGCTGGATCAAACGCTGCCTGGAAACACGCTTGGAAGATGGCACAGTTTATCCATGCTTTAGACTGACTCTGGTACCACAATGGCAATAGTTTATTAGCTGGTTGCCGTCTAAGTAATCTTGGTTTTTTGAATTTGCCAATTAAAGTTAGGCGCAGCTTATGATTGCATGTGGCATTTTTGCTTTTTTTTTTTATATCGGATGCCTTTTTTTAGGGTATTGTAACATTTTTTTTAACAATACCCTATTAAAATCGATACCTGTCCATCCGTCCGTCCGTTCAAGTTTCCCCAGGAACTGTAAAAGCTACAGTCATCAAATTTTATGAACATATCAAAAATTTCTGGTTAATGAAAGTTTCATGGTCGAAAAAATTTCAAAGACGTTTAAAAGGATCTCCCCATGTAAGGAAGTGAACCCTTAAAAAAGTAGGGCAGTATGACATCAAAAGAAATATCTTGATGAGACCTTTTCACATCAGTTACTAAAACTGCAATATCAATGACAGGATAGGCAGGGGAAGTGGTAGAACATGAAAAATTATGTTCTCTTCCCTTTCGGTTTCGCAGCAACAACAATACGTAGCTATTGATCAATTCGACTCAGACACTACGGGGTTACAAAACAAATTAAAAAAATCCCCGTCGGCAGCACCAGCCGGAAAGGTAAATTTCTCGTATGTAGCGTAAGGTTCCGAAAAAGAATTTGGCTTGCCTACTACTGGACTTCTTACTGCAATTTTTGTAGCACCACATGGGTATTTATCAATATCAAAAGAATCTGCCGCCGTTTGTGTTTGGAGACCCTTCATAGAGGTGCAAATATTTGCGTATGGATCACATATTGAAAATCGGCGGGTAATAAATTGTTATAAACATATAAATACTGGTTTCGCCTTTCTCACATTTGCTGTTAACACATTTCACAGTGGTTACCACACAAAGGTGATAACTTTTTGCTTAAATAGCTCAAATAGTTAATTTCAAAAGATTTCCATAAAAGTTTAATCAGCACTTGCATTGCCATTAATATATACATTTTCGATTCTTTTCTGAACCATCAGGGGCCGTCATTTTCAATTTTTATTGAAAACGGCTAGTAAAAATATTAAGCTGCAAAATTTCGAAGTTTTTATTTGTCATCCGATTTGCATAATTAAATTAAATTAACTTGAAAATAGAAAAAGACAGCTTCCTTTTAATTTTGTGTATTTTATTTTTATTTCGATCGATTTTCGACCGTAATCGTTCGGTCTTCTTCAGCGATTAATTTATTTTTACTCACATTCCTGCTTATATACTAGCTATGTTTAAGGAAATTTACTCTAGATCACTAAAAGGTAATTAGGGAAATTTGCTTCAGGTAATAAAAGGTAGGAAAGGTAATTTACAAAAGGGGTAGTTATAAAAATATTATTTTTACAAGATTCAGAAAAGATATTATTATATAATTAATTTAAATAGCCATGATCTGCAGTTTCCGTCATCCTGATTCCTCAACTTTTTCCTTTCCCAGGTAATTTCCAGGCTTTCCATCACATCCAATTCACGTATATCTCTAGCTTCCTTGATGACTACAGCGTCCTCCATTGTAATCTCGTGTCCCTTCGTGATAATATGTTTCGCTACCGCCGACTTGAAATTCGAAGTTCTTTCTTTCTTTCTTGCTGCTGCTGCTTCGCCTAGATGCTCCTTGATTCGCGTGCCGATGAGTCTCCTCGTTTGACCTATGTACACTTCTTCACAAGTGGGAGATTCGATGCGATAGATACCAGATTTCTCGTCTGGTTTGCGCTTGTCTTTCGTTGATCCGAGAACGTCTTTGAGCTGGTTATTGCTGCTTGATTCGATTAACCGTACAGAATCGAGCTGATTTATTCGCCACTTGATCCGATTGCTGATGCCTTCGTGATAAGTTAGAGCCTTCCAGTACTTTCTTTCGGTATTCGCATTTGATAATGTTGATCGTCCCTGACGCTGTCTATTAATCTGGATCTTCTGTGCCATTCTCCTAATCGTCGAGCCCTTGAAGCCGTTTAGTCTAGCTGTCTCAACAATGTACCTCATCTCCTTTTCCTTAGCTTCCTTGCTTAGCGGTAAATCGAGCATCCTGTGGATCATGGCTCTGTACGGAAAAACCTTGATTTGCTGCGAATGATTTGATGTATTTGGAATCGCTCTCTGTGTGTGAGTTACTTTCCGGTATACATCGAAAGTTATATTTGTTTGGGTCTTCCTTACTACTATATCTAGGAACGATAGTTTACCGTCTTTCTCTTCCTCCATCGTGAATACTATATTCTTGTGGGCTCCATTCAGGTCAGCAAGCACCTTCTCCACGTCACTTCTTTTCACATATGCAAACACATCGTCCACATATCGGACCCAATGTTTTAGTAACTGGCCTTTCTCCTGCAGTCCGTCTTCTAGTTTCGTCATAAATATCTCGCTGAAGAATGGTGAAAGTGGATTTCCCATCGCAACTCCGCCTTTCGTCTTATAAAATTTCCCCCGAAAGGTGAAATAATTTTCGATCATGCAAAGTCTCGCAAGTTGGATATACTGCTTAATTTTTATTTTCCAAGATAATGAGTTTTCTTGGTGGGAAAGCCATTCTTCTATATATCCCAGTGTCTCCATCACCGGAATACTCGAGAATAGAGCTTTCACGTCGAAAGACACCATAATTTCGTCTTGCGCTCGTGGGCCAAACTTTAGGATTTTCTCGGAGAATTCTTTGCTGTTTTTTACAGCTCTACCGTTAATTTGGGTCATTCCCTTAAATTCGCTCACCAATCTCACGCATGTCGTTCCCCTCTTTGTGTATTTTTGGCAAACACTTGATCCTAGGCAAAGTAGGGTTGCTCACTCTAACCTTCGTCAATTCGCCTATTAATGACTCACAACTTTTAATTGTCCTTTCGAATCTTTTCATGGATTCCTCTAACGGACTCCGGCGTAGCTCGAAGAAATTACCGCTGCTTAGCTTCTGTATGAACGCCTCATCATACTTGCTTTTATCCATCACTACCACTGTGTTTCCTTTATCTGCCTTGACAAAGTGAACAGGTTTCTTCTTCAGTTCAGCAACTATGCTCGCCTCTTCACTGTGTACCACCTTTTTCGCTCCCTTTATCGCCTCGGTTATATCATTCCTTGCCATCGAATTCGATTACAAATATTAAATTAACTTGCCTAAATAACTTATAATTTCAAGTTTTATTGGAATCTGTTGAGAAACTTGGCTGCTAGAGGGCTACAGAAATAAAAAAAATGTTTATGTCACCACTTTGTATGGGGAGACCCCCTTAAACACTTTAAAATATTTTCTTACACTGCAAATTTCAAGAGGCACCACTTTTGACCTACGTGGAAATTTTCCTCATTCTAGTTCATGTGGTTTGCGAGAAAACTTGTTGTGACGCACGAACAAACGGACGGGCAGACAGACAAGTCGTGATTTTATTATTTTTTAGGGTGTTGTTAGAAATATTTTACAATATTTAAAAAATAATCTGATTTATAAATACTTTCAAGTTAAGTCATGTAAAGCGATTAAATGAAAAAAATTCATTATTTCAGTTGCTACTAAAATAGCGAATTGCGCTTGCCTTCTGACCTTTGGGGGCCGCCATTTTGAATGCATGCATTTGATTTTGGACTATTTTTAACTTTGTGTGCTAGGACCTCATCAATCAATGTGCCGAATCTCATTTAAATCGGAGTTTCACTCTAGACAGGGCAAAATAATTCAATTTTAAAGTGAAAATGGCAGCTAAAAATATTAGGTTTCAAATTTTCGAATTTTTTATGTTTGATTCAATTTTAATAATTTTCTGCATAATATGAGAACATAGTACAGAGATCCACAATCTCAAGTTTCATCAAAATCCGCTGGAAAATGTGACCGCTAGAGGGCCACAAAAACCTGAAAAAACGCTGCCATTTTGGAATTTGTACATGCATGATCACCAAAATATCAAAGTCTGTAGATCTAAGTAATATTTATCTTGAAACCAAGCTTCATGTATGTCGGATCAAAATTGCGACTTTTAGAAGCCTTTGAAGTTTTGAGCTTCAACTGGCCGCCATTTCGTTTTTTGCGACCTGACCTCCAGTTTTTCTACGTAATTCTTTAGATACTTATAATTTCTATCTAACTGCTGAATTTCATGAACATCTGTAGAAAGCTTTGACCACTATAACAACAACAAAATTTTGCATGTTTTCGACCTTCGAGCGGCCGCCATTTTGTTTCTGCCGTACCGATTTTGGATTTTTTATTGTGAAATTCATCACATACATCAGTGAACCTTTGTCCTAAATTTCATCCAAATTGGAGCTATACTTTGGTTAGAACAGAAATCACGATTTTTCGTCTAAAATGGCCGCCATTTTGTTTTCGCCCGGCCGATATAGCTGGTTCACGAATTCAGCCGAGATATTTACTCAATACCCTTTTCCTGAAAATTTGGTGAAAATCGGAGCAAAAATGCAAACTCTTGCGTGGTCACAAATTTCGTTATATCCCATATATATATATATATATATATATATATATATATATATATATATATATATATATATATCTATATATATATATATATATATATATGTGGGATTGTAATAATAACGATGATGTTGATTCGATAAAAGATATTTATTTTATATAGTGATGCGGACTTGTAAATGAAAACAATATGAATTGAAGAATGATGGGAACGGCTCTCTGCTAAACTGCCTCTCACGACGTCTTCGATACGAATCTTCTTCAACATCCGTCTGCTATGTGTTTGTGCTCGCTAACCAGTTGTTCAATCACCCGTTATCTCGTCTGTGTCGTCTAGCAGGCCACTCGTTCCGGGTTGCCAGCACAGCTCGTTTCCCACATTCGGCCATCCTGAACTTCATCCGTCTCGGATGAAGAACCTTCGTCTTCATAGTCGGCATAACGGCGCCACGGTTTCATGTGGTCAGCACTTGTACTAGTTATCTTCGGACCCTCGGCACTGGCACTGGCTTTGACAACATCGTATCGCCCATTTCTTTTCACCTTCGTAACCTCGTACGGACCCAAAAACTCACTGGCTAGCTTTCTTCCAACAACAAACTGCGTTCTTTTGATAGCGACAAGGTCTCCCACCTTATAGATGTTTTCCGGCTTACGTCTCTTATTGTATTGCTGGCGGTTCTCCTCTTGACTTTTCTGGATGTGTTCTCTGGCTTCGATTCGTCTCTGGTCTCTCTCGGCATTAAAATGTTGCACGTGTAGTTCCTCTATCATCTGTCGAATTTCAGTATGCTCTGCACCCCTGCCTCGTACCCCAAAGAGTAGCTCGAACGGCGTAGTTTTTGTAGCTCTATGGAAACTCGTATTCAGCGCGAATTGCAAACGGTCCACATACTTGAACCATTTCTCAGGATGCTCGATAGCCAGCTTCTTCAAAGCTTGCACTATATTGGCGTTGACTCGTTCAACCTGCCCATTTCCACGCGGCACTCCTGTAGTTGTTATCACATGATGTATGTTTTCCCGGTCACAGAACTCCTTAAAAGCTGCGGACGTAAAGGCAGCTCCATGATCACTGATTAACCGTCTCGGGTTTCCAAAGCTTCTCTGGATCTCGGCGAACTTCCTCAAGACTTCATCGGTAGACAACGTTTTCGTCGAAAACAGCCAAGTGTATTTCGAGAAAGCATCCACAACAACAAAAATATAGCGGTATGACTTACTGGTGGCATCCATCGGCCCCAAGTGATCCACGTGAAGAGTGTCCAATGGTTGATCACCCTTTTCTAGACAATGCAGCAACCCCTCTTGCTTTCCGGCTTTGCGACTTGCTAGGATGCACCGCACACAGTTTTGAATGCAACTCTCCACCTTCTTCTTCAAACTCAAGATGTAGTATTCGTTCTCAATTTGGAATATCGTCTTTCGTACGCCAAAATGACTCCGTTCGTGCACGGTTCGAATGACTTCTGATTCCATCGCTCTTGGTATACATAACAGCTCTCTTCCGGCAACTCCTTTGAACAGCAACGATCCTTTTAACACATAGCCATCGTAATTAGGATTGGATTCCAGCACTTCTCTAATAGCTTCGATATGCGGATCCTTCGCTTGCGCTCGCTCTAACCTGACTATAAATTCATCTCGCATCAAATATATCATCGTGGGAAATCGGCTTAATGCATCAGCGTGCGGGAGGCGACTTCCAGCTCGATGCTCCACTTCAAAGTCAAAATCTTGAATAAACATTACCCATCTCGAGGCTGCTAGTGGCAACTCCTTCTTTTCTATTGTCTGTCTAAAAGCACTGCAATCAGTGACCAGCTTAAAATGGATTCCCAACAGATAGTGTCTAAGTTTCCTGAAAGCCAAATAGACGGCCTTAACTTCCAAATAGTAACTATGAGCACTCTCGTCAGCACTAGTGGTTTTGCTGCTATAATAGTAAACAGGGTGCAACTGTTGATCTTCGCTTCGCTGGAACAACACAGCTCCAAATCCTCTAGCTGAAGCGTCCGTATGCAGCTCTGTTTCTGCTCCTCGTCGATAAATTTGTAACACTGGGCAACTAGTAATAGCAGCTTTCAACTTTGTTACTGCATCTATTTGCGATGACTCCATGCGAAATTGCACTTCTTTCCTTAAAAGGTTTGACAATGGACGAGCAATCATTGCATAATTTAATATGAATTTTCTCAGGTACCCGGTTAATCCCAGGAAGGACTGTACAGCTTTAATATTTTGTGGCAATGGAAATTTTGTTACAGCGCGGACAACCTGCTCGCTTGGCTTGACGGTTCCGTCTGCTATACGGTGTCCCAAAAAGTCAATCTGCCGCTGCAAGAATCGACACTTTTTCCATTTAATCCGAAGCCCGTGCTTCATGCACACTTCCAATACGTACTTCAAGCGCTGTACGCCCTCTCTTTCATCCTTGGCCAGCACTATCACGTCATCCATATATGTTAACACGATCCCCTCGTGAATCAGCGGGTTGAAAATAAAGTTAATGAAACGCAAAAACACAGCTGGCGAGTTACAAAATCCGAACGGCGCGTACATGAACTCAAAATGCCCCTCGTTGGTGATAAATCCCGTATATCCAATACTCGATTCATCGACTGCTACATGAAAGAATCCGTTTTCTAGGTCTATTGTTGTAAACACGCGTGCGCCTTGCAGCTTGTCGATGACGTCCTCTATCAATGGAGTCGGGAAAATTTCTCTAATGACCTTCTTATTCAGATCTCTGTAGTCGACGCAAACTCGCGGCGTACCATCTTTCTTTCTTACGATGACTACTCTACTAGCATATGGCGACGTTGATCGTCGAATAACTCCATCCATCAGCCATTGAGAAATCTGCGACCTGAGTGCCTCTTGCTCAACAAAATCTAGTCGACTAGCCCGATGCACGACTGGCATTTTTTCTTTCAACTCGATATGCATCTTAAACGGTGGTTCCACTACGACCTGCGGCTTGTATGATTCGATTAATTCTTGCACCTCGTTTTGATATTTAGACGGTACTACTTCTAGCGGCAAACCATCGTCTTCTAATGTTGCAATGGACATAATAACAGCTTCGTCTTCAGCACAACAGTTTTTCAATTCAACACTGTCCCTCTTAATGATTATATCAGCAACGGCAGCAATTCCACGGCCCAGCACGCAATCAACACTCATGGCCCCATCTGGCACGACGTAAAACCATAATGACATTTTAATTTCATCTACCACGGCATCGGCCAGAAACTTTCCTTCCGCAGCAACGGAAACTCCTCCGAATCCAAGAAATGAACGAACAGCTGATTGAATTTGAATATTCGGTAATGTATGCAGCACAGTTTCCTTGATTAGATTCACATCACTGCCCGTGTCAATAAGTCCTCTTACTGAAACTCCTCCAATTGACACATTTTTCAACATCGGCGAATTATCAATGGACTTAACTTCAGCAACGTTCAACACTTTAGGGGTTTGGCTTAACGGACACTCCTTGGACATGTGTCCAGACTCACGACACTTGAAGCACTTTGTAGGGAAAGTGCACGCAGCTCTTATGTGATCAGCAGACCCACAATTAAAACAATATTTTTTATTTACTGCAAAACCAGCTCCACTGTTCAGCTTTGTGCTATTCAGCTCAATGGTATCGGCTCTTGATCGGCTCTCAGCTACAACTCTTGATCGGCTCTCAGCTACAACTCTGGATCGGCTATCGGCTACGGCTATTGCCTTCTCTTTTATGTCCTCGTAAATCTTCAGCTTTTTCTTCAACTGCTTTATGTCTTCAGCTCCATACAGCATCATTTTGTTAATTTCGGTGTCTCGTATTCCTTCGACTATGTACTCGATCAGCGACGCTTCATCTATATTACCACGAGCGGCCATCTCCTGCATTGCTAACACATATTCCATCATCGACTCGGAATTCTCCTTCTTTCGTTCTCTCAACACCCGATGTAGTTTGGCACCACTAATTTTCATCGAAAACTCCTTTTGCAGCAATCTTCGTAGTTCAATCCAGGACCGCACTCCTCTTTCAGCTTGTACTAATGTTTTGGCATCGCCACGAAGCGATTTTTTAGCAAACACAAATTTTTCAAGCTCGTTCCAAACAAACATGTCAGCGATTTCTTCGAAATCTGCAATCCAATTCTCAATAAGGTAGTGTCCACTACCATCAAATGTACGAATTGTATCTTCAACGTCTCGAAACGAAAAACTGCACTTTGTCATAGTGCCCGTCCTACGGTCACCATCAGCCCACGCGCCATTTGATTTTTCATTCTCGTCGTTCTCGCTTACATTCGCCATTTTATGGTACTTTTTCAAGCAACGTTTTTTGTTCGCGCTTGTTCTCGAATGACGAGGATCGCTCAATTCGTCATCGGACTCCGATTCGTCGTTTATGCGCAGTTGTTTAATGCTCATTAGTTTTCGCAGCAACAACAGTTCCTCATGTTCGGCATCAGCTCGACTCCTCTGCTCCTCCCTTACTCCTTGCGATCGTTTGCTGGTGTTGTCGTCGCTTTCACTACTTGCTTGCACATTTCGGTCCTCGATCTCGCGCCCTTCATCGATTTCCATTTCCAAGACCTCGAGATCGTTCAAACATCGACACAACTGGACGGCTAACTGTTCTTTTGTTTTCTGTTTCACATTTATCGATAAAATTTCACTTACTGTTTCTAACTGTACTTTGTCGAAATTATCACAAATGTACTTTCTTTTGTTTTCAAATTCTTCACTGTCTTCGCCTTTATATTCAAACCCACCGAACTCGCGTAATTGTCTACGATTTTTTCTACCGTCATCTCTCTCGAAAACGACTTTATGCAGCACAGCTATACTAGACGCTTTCGTTCGCTGATGGGTCAAACTATCCCACACTAAGTCACCAAGTGTTAACTTCCTACTCGACATGTTCACTGCACTTTTCAATTTCTATTGTCACTGAATTTACACTGAATATCAAAGCACTATATAAAAATCCCAGTTTGATGAATCCGATTAATCAAGTATCCGATCGCTCAATTATCCAATCCCGGTTGAGCCCCCAAAACTGTGGGATTGTAATAATAACGATGATGTTGATTCGATAAAAGATATTTATTTTATATAGTGATGCGGACTTGTAAATGAAAACAATATGAATTGAAGAATGATGGGAACGGCTCTCTGCTAAACTGCCTCTCACGACGTCTTCGATACGAATCTTCTTCAACATCCGTCTGCTATGTGTTTGTGCTCGCTAACCAGTTGTTCAATCACCCGTTATCTCGTCTGTGTCGTCTAGCAGGCCACTCGTTCCGGGTTGCCAGCACAGCTCGTTTCCCACATATATATATATATATATATATATACAGTTAGACAAAAAAGTCTCCGTACGACGCTACTTTTTCTTGATTTTTATGAACATCTCTCATTTAATTCAATATTTTTTACTTTAATGATTGCAATGTTTTCTATAGCTCTTTTGTAACAAAGTTCAGGGATAAATCCAGGAATTTATCCATTTCTAAATTCAATTTAGTGAATTTTACAAAATTTTATATCAAAAAAGTCTCCGTACGAAATTTTTTAAACAATTCTTTGCATTGTTTACATAGTTATGTAAACAATGCTTTGCACAAACAAGAGTTCACAATTTTTCCTGGAGTACAGCTAGTATATTTTCAGCCGCGTGCAGATTTATATCAACTTCATAAAATCCAATATTCCGCCATGAGTAAAGAAATTTGTGTAGATACGAGGAAATTGATCATAAAGCTTTATTGCGAAGGCAAGTCGATGGGTAAAATTTTAAAGTAATTGGTAGACCTAAGTCAAGTATCCAATATGTTATTAAGCAATATGGAGAAACCGGTTTGTTCAAAAGTAAGCCCCGTTCGGGACTGCCAAAAAGTTTAAGCGATATAGAGCGGCGGTCAATAGTAAGAAAAATAAAAGATAATCCTAGAACCAGCGCATGCAAAATAGCATACGAGGTCAGAAAAGACTTGAATTCAACGGTAAGTGATGAAACCATTAGAAATGCTCTACGGGAAAGTAATTTCCATGGTCGAAAGCCAAGGCGAAAGCTATTGGTCTCAAAACTTAATCGCAAGAAGAAATTGGACTTTGCGAAAATGCACCAAAATTAGGACGCTAATTTCTAGAATCGAGTTGTATTTTCCGACGAGAGTAAGTTTAACATATTTGGATCAGATGGCAAGGGAAAAGTTTGGCGCAAAGCAAATGAGGAATTAAATTGCAAAATCTAATTCCAACAGTCAAGCATGGCGGTGGTAAAGTAATGGTTTGGGGGTGTATGGCAGCTTCAGGAGTTGGAAAATTGCACTTCATTGAGAGCACAATGGACCGGTGGGATTATCTAAACATTCTTAGAACGAGTTTGCGCGAAAGCATATCAGCTTTAGGCATGGAAAGTGATTTCACTTTCCAATAAGACAACGATCCTAAGCATACATCAATGTTTGTTCAGGAATGGCTACTATATAATGTACCCAAGCAACTACACAGTCCACCACAATCACCCGACATAAACCCAATAGAACATTTATAGGATGAATTGGAGCGTAGAGTACGCGAACATGCAATAAAAAAGAGGCAACAGCTTAAAGCTAAACTCCAGGAAGAATGGAACTCTATAGGGTCCGAAATAGCATCCAAACTAGTCTCTTCGATGCCCAAACGATTGACAGCAGTCATCAAAGCTAAGGAGAATCCTACTAAGTACAAAAAAAAATTTTTACAAAATTCCTTTTTCTTATAATTTTATTAAGATATAATATCGTACTGAGACTTTTTTGATGTTAAATGTTGATAAATTTACCAGTTTGAACTACTATCTCGAAAGGAATGGATAAGTTTTTATTTTTTTGTTGTATCTTGTAATTATAAGTTTATAGAGAACATATTAATTACTAAAATAAAAAAAATATTGATATATCTGAACGGTATTCTTACTTATACAGAAAAATAAGCACCGTACGGAGACTTTTTTGTCTAACTGTATATCCAAGACTGGAATACAGCTGTCAGTTCCTTTTTCCACTGTGAAATTTATATTGTAGTTTATTTTATTGATTGCTGTCAAGATTTCGTCTATTTGACCCGTTCGCGCTACCGCAATGATATCGTCGACGTATCGAAACCACGTTTTAGGTATCATTCCTTTCCTAGCTTTTTCTTCTTCTATATGTGCCATAAACATTTCGGTGAGCATAGGCGATAGTCGGTCTCCCATAGCTACGCCCTTAGTAGTTTTATAATATTTCCCTTGAAATGTAAAATAATTTTACTTTATACACAGCGTGGCGAGATCGGTAAATTGTTTAACTTTTTCCCCCAACTTGAAGTTGTATTGAACTGCTTAAGCCATTCTCCATATGCATGTATAGCCTGCTTTACTGGAGTGTTTGGAAATAGCGCAACTACATCAAATGAAACTAGACTCGGATTCCAAAATTTCTAGGTTCTTAATTTTTCCAATCGGGTCCAGTGAATTTTTCACAGATGTGCTTCCGTACATGTTCCTTAATTTCTCGCTTTCGGACACTATCCATTTCACTAGTTTATACGTAGGTGAGAAACCATCTGCTATCATTTCTCTGGACTGATTCCCATCTTTATGGGTTTTAGGTTGGACGCGTATTTTTGGGAGTGCAGGGTTTGTGACTCTTAAATTCGGCATATCTTCGAATACAGTTTTAGCAACTTTCAAAGATTTATCGAGTCATTTTATGGATTCTGTTAGTGGTTCTATTCGTATCGGTCCCTTCGCAGCCTGTCCCATTTGCACGCAAAAATGTGTGGTAGGCCCTGTCTCCCTCTGCTGCGCAAAACTAACAATCGGGGGACCGTGACTTACCAATTTTGTGCAGGTACGACTGAAAACACCCATGCTCGCTCAAAAGCTGGGTCAGATAGAAATCTGTCTCATCATGCCTTCGATTTAGCCACGGTCTCACATCCGGGATGAGATACGTACTAGTTTAAAATCAGAACATATCGCACCTGAGAGGACGGGACGCACGATCACGATAATGAGATACTGTATCTCTAAGCGAAGGCTCAAATGGGGCTTTAGTGCTAAATCAAAAAAAGTATCGAATTTCACGCGCTTTTATTGCGGAAAAAAACAAAATTTTAAAATTGTACTAATGCAAGTATTTACAAAATTGAGTGAATTTAAATTTCATAGGCATTTTTGTTTTTATACTAATAAAGGCCTTACTCAATGATTTTTTTCAGATTTTTCGAGTTACAGATGTCCAATCGCGGAGGATAATTTTTCCATATATCTTCCTTCCCCCTGCATCCCCTAAAGCGAACACCCCACATGATTCTATTTGAAAAAATTGATTTTTTTGAAGGTTCGCCCCCTAGAGGGGGAGATCACCCCTGCACTTAGGAACTTGTAAAATAATTTTTAATACCCATACTTTCAAGACGCAATCACTTCTGATACACATAGTTTGCTGTAGTTACGGAGAAGAACTGCTGTCATACGCAGATGCACGTGCACGGTAAACTGACAGGTTGCAATTTCAATAGGTTTTATCTGATAGTACATAACCTTACGAATCAAGGCTCTCAATGCGAACTTTCTTATACAGGGAGGTATTGAAAGAAATAAAGAATAGCCATAATGGATCTAAAATAAATGATTTTAATGAGAACTTTTGAAGAAAACTGGCTCTAGCGCTTCTTCTTCGTAGCACTGCAGCCCCTCTCGGGCCTTCGCTTCCTGCAAATAGCGCCTAAACTGTCTCGGTCCATTGACTGCGTCCTTCAATTTCGAAATCCGCGCAGCGATGAACTGTCTTCGTCGACCGAGTCAGACCAGCGTTTCCTCAGTTTCCCCACTGGTCTCCAGCCTTCAGTTGTTCAATTTGAGTTATGAAGTTTCGAATATCCTTTCTCCTACATTTTTTTCTTCTTCATTTTGAATACACAATGGTATGGAGAATATTTAGATATAACGCATTTTAGTATTTTTTTTTAGTAATTTTATGAAACCATCCTTCATATGAAAGTCCCCTTTGAGCTCGATTCAAATTCTTATCAAGGCGTGAGTTTTATTTTCACTTTTGTTTACTACGCTGATATACTAACTTTAATCTAAATGCTGTATTATTTGATAAATGAAAGTGATTTTTTTTTTTTTTGAAACCAGAGACACTTTTTATAGCATTGTGTATGTGTAAAACGTAAAGGTCCAAAATGTCTTATCAAGCGTATTTATAATTTTGTGTTCGTTATTGATTTTCTCTTTCCTTTTTAAACACATTACTCGTAGTAGCAAGAGCGCTCATCAAAATATTTGTTATGGAAACTATTCCTAAGATAACATCTTGGTCTTAGTATGTGTAAATTGAAATAGGATCGAACAGTTTACTGGCTGTCGTCAATGGCCTAATCAAAAGTCAAAAGAACAATGATCGCCATAGCTCGTAGGATATAGGATAATTTAATCAATGCATTCATACAAATCATTTTGACTACGTCCCTGTCCACTCTACCAGGCCTCTAAGCGACTTTTTCAAATTACTCTAGAGGTAAGGGGAGAAACGATTCTTCAACCAAAAGGAGAATAATGTCAATGGTTATAATTTTAATATTTAGTTGCCTCTAACTCTCATGTCACATTCATTCCCACAATCAACGAATGAAACATTCACATTCCCAACCATGCACACCGATACACCAACTATGCATGCAATAAACTGACTACGGAGGTGCGAAATGAATAACTCGAATTTATGCCGTATAGAACGCTGAATTTTAATACGAGTATTACTTCGTGTACTAGTTATAGATATATCATATTTGCTCGCTGTGTGGTATTTTTTTTTTCTTAAGTGTCGCTAGTCTTACATTGGTTTGTTCGGAAATTTTTTTCTTTCATTAAGATACTACACGTAGCCTTATCATCTTTAAAATTTCATTTGTTAATTTATTTTACTTGAATATTGCCTCTTAATTATAATTTTTAGATGCATAGATCTAACTTTCTTATATTAAATAAAAATATATGTCATTTGCATTGAAATACTTCAATGCATGAGCCTTTTCTTTGGTGCATCCTCTCAATGGCAGCAAAAAACTGCAATCAACTTCGACTGGACGACATTCAGACGACGAATACTCTCCGGCGTAAGGACGTTGATGCTTACTTGTTTTTGCCGTGCTTGTCGAGGAGACTGTAAGTCAATTCCTTTAGGACAATAAAATGATTGTTGAGCACGCGGATTAACTAAAGATGTATATTTACCTACCACAGGCTGCAGAAACACATTGTTGCGTTCTTTGCATTCGCAAGGCTTTTCCTGGCAGAAAATAGAAACTTCTTCCTAATTCACGACGTCGGAACTTAGCGAAATTTTCCTCCCCTCTTCCATTTCTGCGCTCAACTTTTCGCACAATTTTCTTATTGTTACGGCTAAAAAAAACTTTCCTTAGTTTATTTCAGTTATGACGATTGCGTTAAAAAATTTGGTCTTTACGGAATTTTTTCATTTTATTTTATATCCAAAGCCCGATGATATCTGAACATCCTCACGACAGTGCAGCCATTTTGTCCGGAGTCTTCCTCTTTCCCATTCAACTACCAAATTTTCCTCTTCCTACCAGCTGTCAAAACGCGGTTCAGTGTCAGCGAGTGGTTAAAGGGTCGCCCCCGAACCGTCAACGTCAACAACGACCTGCGGATCGTTGTTCAGTTGCGTAGGACTGATTCATTACACAGTTCTCCCAGCAAATACCTTTTTGTGTATCCGTTGTTCGTCCATACGATTCATGTGTCCAGCCCATTAAAGCTTCCGCAGTCTTACAATCGTTGAGACCTCCTGTTCATCAAAAATTTCATAGAGCACATGGTTGTATCGGATTCACCATTGGTTCCCGTCTAGCTTCGCTCTGATTATTCGCCTCAGGATCCGTCGCTAAAAGACGTTCAATATCTTTGTGAATGCTGCTTGGGTTAAGGTCCATGTTTCACACACATAGCATAACACAGGTCCTATCACAGATTTGTATACTTCGAGCTTTGTTTTCCTGTGTATGCAGCTGGTCTTCATGATCGTCAAAACTGAATAAAATAATTTATCTGTGAGCCGTATTCTTCGAAGTATTTCGTCTCTTTCATTACCCATTTTCATTATTTTGGCGCCTAGGGACACAAATTCGCTCACATTTTCGATATTGTATTCGCCAAGTGTGATATTTTGTGTATTTGAGGTATTTTTCCTCGCCTGCGTCATGGGCTTTGATTTACTTTCATTGATTTGTAGCCCTACTAGTTTTGCTTCGCTTTTGAGTTTCAGGAAGAGTTCTTCGGCAGTTGTTAATGACCGTGACAAAATGTTGATATCATTTGCATAGGCTACTACTTGCCTCGACTTGTATAGCAATGTACCTCATGTATCGACAGGTAGCTTCCTTATGACGTACTCCAGAGCCAAATTGAATAGCAATGTTACCAGCCCTCCTCCCTGTTTAAGTCCGATATTTTTGTCAAAGGCATCGGTGAGTTGGTTATTGATGCGGACTTGGGAGGTCGTCGACGTCATTGTTATTTTGGTAAGACGGAACAATTTGGCTGGGATACAATACCAAAGCAAAGCATAACTTGGTACAGTACGTTACGATCAATACTATCGTATGCTTGCTTAAAGTCAATTTGGTGTACGTCTATGTTGAACTCTCAGCATTTTTCAAGCACCTGCTTGACTGTGAACAATTGGTTTTTGTAAAATAATTTTACAAAACCCTACTTGTTTCGTGACCTGTCTTTCCGTCTGTCCGTCTGTCCGTCCGTCCGTCCATGTGTCACAGCACAGCAGGGTTTTGTAAAAATCCGTGTGTCACAGCACTTTTTCTCGCAAACTACTAAAACTAGAAACATCAAATTTCGTATACAGAGTGGTGCTCTCTTCAAAGTTCAACTATGCACAAAAAATTTATAAGGTATTTAAGGGTCATCAAATCTAGCCGATATGGGTATCAAATGAACGGTCTTGATGAGAACTTTTCAAAACAGGTCTTAATTTGATACTTTTTGCTTCGAGGGACGCGCAGGGAGGGGAAATACATGAAAAATTTGTATCCCCCCCCCCCTTCGCGATTGGATACCTGTAATCCGAAAAATCTGAAAAAAATTATGGAGGTAGGTGTTTATGAGCACAACAACAACAAATACCTTAGAAGTCAAAATTCGCTCAACTTTGTTGATAATATTATGATATTCGAATTTCACGTTTTCCCCAATAAAATCGCATCGGTACCCTTGAATTGAACGAAATTCGACATTTGCGTAGTCCTACTAAAGTTTCTTAAACTTTGTAAGTTTGATGAAAATTGAATGTTATACACGGAAGTTATACCCGTTTGAAATTTCTCCAATTACAGCAACAATAACACATGATTTTGGTATTTTATGGACTTTCCATCGGATCAGTGACTCAAGTTTTGACTTGATCTTCTTGAAATTTTCCAGTAAGGTCAATAACATTGATGTTTTTGAGAATTCATGATTTGAGTGATTTTTGTCGGTTTGCAGCAAAATGGTGACCGTTGAAAGTAGAAAAACAATGGATTTTCCTTTGAACCTGCACATCTCTTTGACATATTTCTTGAGGTTATTCATTGCATCATGACTGCATTTCTGAGAAGTTGGGTACAAAACCCTTCTGACATGAGCGTAGGTCTGTTTACCCAACTTGTTCAGATTTCTTTCCTTGTAATTTTTCTCTAATGTAGTCTGAATATAGACTCCACTTCTTCCTCTCATCTTTTTAAATGCGTGGCATATTTACTTTTTAGGGTATTGTTAAATCATTTGACAATACCCTACTAAAATCGCGTCCTGTCTGTCCGTCGTCCGTGTGTCACACCACTTTTTCTCGCAAACTACATAAGCTAGAAACATAAGATTTTGTAAGTAGGTGCAAAGTGACGCCCTCTTCAAAGTTTCATTACAAAAAAAAATTTATATGGTGTTCAAGGGGGGTCTCCCCATATAGGGGAGTATAATCGAATTTAACATTTTCCTAAATAAAATCGCATCGGTACCTTTAAACTGAACGAAATTCGATACTTACGTAGTCCTACCTAAGGTCCTTAAACTTTGTAAGTTTGATGAAAATCAAACGATATGCACGGAAATTATAACCGTTTGAAAATTCTCCAATTACAACAACAATAACATATGATTTTTGTATTTAATGAACTTTCCATCGAACCAGTCACTGCAGTTTTGACTTGATGTTCTTGAAATTTTCGAATAAGGTCAATAACATTAATATTTTTGGGAATTCATGATTTCAGTGAGTTTTGTTGATTTGAAACAAAATGGCGACCGTTGAAAGTAGAAAAACATTGGATTTTCTTCTAATGTGCACATCTCTGAAATTTTTGTTGTCATTGCTGTTGACTGCATTTCTGAAAAGTTGGGTACAAAACCCTTCTGACATGAGCGTATGTCTGTTTACCCAACTTATTTAAAATTCATATCAATGGAGCCCTAAGGATAGCTGAAATATGTGACCAATTTTTGACAGCAATCTAGGGTGTACGATAAATTATTTTGTTGCCACTGAGTCTAATTGGTCTATCCAACAAGGGCGCCCATTTAATTTACGTGCTCTCTTAGCATCCTTGCCACCACACTGTTCCATTTCCGCAGTGACATCTTTCGCATAGGCAACTATGGTTAAGAAGGGCTACTATCAGATGCCTGTTGCTTATTCAGAGTCTCTGCCACCGTCTATTCCCACTTGTTTACAGAAATTGTCTTTTTTGGAGGAGTTTATCAAGTTCATACAGAAAAGTAGTTTTCCTCTTTTTCCACATTCCTACCCGTGCATCAGCTTATTCTTCTTCGAGAACCCAAAGATTTTCCTTAAGCTCAGGGTCTTACTCGTATTTAGTATCTACTGAACCTAGAAAATATATCAGAATGAAAACCTTTATTGGAGGAAGAGAAGAAAGTGAATACCGCGCACGCTGTGTCCAAGAGTTGTTGCCTTTAAAACTTTGACAAGAAAACTCTAAATTTTGGCATACTGTAGTGAATTGAGGTATGAATATGTCCATGAAGGACTCCAGCGATGGTCTGCTGCCTCGGCGGAAGAGGATGTTGAGATCCGCCGAGATTGGCCTTGTTTGGGGACGCATGAATGCGCTGACAGGCTAGCGTTGCAGTGTCGTGGGGCGGCTGGTTTCCCCCAGCACAAGAACCCACTATAAAAAAATTTCGCATTCACGAATTCCTGGGTCACAAAAAAGTCGAAAAAAGGAGGTAACCAACTGGTGGTTGGAGATTGCAGGCGAAAAAGGACAAACTGGGCCTGGGGAAGGCAGATGGACTTAAGGGGACTTCGTCGTTACCCGACGATTCTTATGGCCCACAAATAAGAGTAGGGCGTCCAGATGGAGGTGGTGCCCCCTCGCACCCTCCCAACCGGATCAAGATTCAAACGTAGACGTGGCCATATATTTCCCATTTGAGTGGAAAACTCATACAAATATAATTTGCATGAACTTTCCCATCAAAAGAGAACTATAGACGTGACCAATTTATGTTATAGAATTATGTGATCGAATCACATAACCCTATACCATAAAAGGGCACGCGAGCGGAAGGCCACTCTACCCGGCAAGAGCCCCTGCTAAACAAAAAACGGAGGACCACGCCCGATGGCTAGCCCATATGAGTAGAGGAGCCTGCCACCGATGCGGGTCCTATACCCAGTCAGGTATAACGGAATGAAAAGACCATTGTTTTTCTATATTGATTATTATATTCTCTCATAATCATCGACCTAACTTTTGAAGCTTATACACTGTTGCAAGTTTAACTACAAAAGCCATGCAGTAAATGTTAACAAATGATATTATTCCTCGTTACTTCGTATAATACAAACAAAAGTAAAGCTGCAACACTTGGCATAAATTAAAACCCGCCTTGAGCTTCTACAAAACTATTCATCTGCATAGTACCTCCAGCGGTACATAGACTTAAATAAATTTTATATATTTTCTTTCGGCTTTTAAAGAAAAAAGAGAATTAGCCTACGGATACCAAATAAACAAAATAATTTACTATAAATTTCATATTGTCAAAACGACTAGAATGAATAATTTTAGCTAAATGTTGAAAAATTCTTTGATAGCACTTAACCTTCCCAGAATAATGTAACATGATCTCTTAATTATTATTTCATGCAGGAATTTTGCCTTTTCCTTTATTTGCTTGGTCCAATTTCCGAATTTGACATTCCATTCTATTGTTTTTTCGATTTTTAAATAAATTGTTCCTGATGTACGAGTGAATGGGAATCTTCTTTCTTCATTTTTAATTTATGCCGAAGTTGATTGCAAATTTAGTCCAAAATAGTCGAAAAAAAAGCAACAAAAAAAGAACGGCCATTCGATTTGTCTATCATTAGATTTTCTTTCCTTTTTTTTCAAATTTCTACCTTACCATTAATAACATGATTATGATGAGGTAATTTTATACCTATAACAAAAATAATTCACTTGAAATAAACAAAGCTTACGTAAGATCAATAGTTCTACGAACCCACGTTCTTACGCGCCTTTGCCTAAAATTTACGTTCCAAAAAAACTTTTAGTGTGTATCGAAACGGTAATTTTACAGCTGTAAACTTTTCACAACGAACGAATATAATGCAATTACTATTTTTCTTCATTTAATGCGTTATCGAGAAAACCAGAAATCGAATGCAGTTCCGTAACCATTTCTTACAATGTGACAACGAATAAACGTTAGATAAGCTAAAAGTGTCGTTTATATATTGTACAATTTTACTTCGTATTGTATCCTATTAAAGCCAAAAAATTTTAATATTATTTGACTTCATCCTTTTTTTCTTTCAGCTATACAACCTGTAGTCGAACGTGTGGTGGAGGTGTTCAAGAATCAACCCGTGAATGTAACAATCCAGTCCCGGCCAATGGCGGCAAATATTGCGTGGGAAATCGAAAAAAATACAGATCATGTAATATTCACGATTGTTCACCGGAGGAACCAGATTTTAGGGAACAACAATGTTCTGAATTAAATGGTAATAATTTCGGCATTCGTGGAATTGATAGAAATGTTCACTGGGTACCTAAATATGGAGGTAATTTTTTTAACATATATGATTCCTCATAAGTGCGGAACAAATTACCAGAATATTTTATTTGTTTCAAATATAGTTTCACCAAAGGATGAGTGCAAGCTGTTTTGCCGTGTAGAAAAATCATCAAATTATTTTCAATTAGCCGATAAGGTGATGTGACTAATTTATTTTGATATTTTTTTGTACTAATTAGGAGTTTTATTGTTTAATTTTTTTCTTTTATTTTAAATTTTGTACATTTTTAATATACCTAAGCTTAGAGTACCACCTTTTTAAATAGGTTCCTATTCGAAATTGAAATTAAATTTTCCTTTTTGGGGCAATCTTAATACAGGTTCGCGATGGAACTACTTGCTCATTTGACAGCTTTAATAAATGTGTAAATGGAATTTGTCGACCAGCTGGATGTGATAATGAGTTAAACTCGGCAGCACAACTTGGTAACTAACATTTGTGTTTTGAATATTTACATCCGGAATAGAAACTGTAATTATAAATTGTAAATTTTGTACAAAAATCAAGTAAAAAACTAAAGTATTTAAATTTCTACACACTAACATTTGATCAACACTAAACATATTACCGCTTAAATATAGCCGTCGAGGTTTTTTATAGAAATAAATGTGTCTACCAGATAATTATAAATTAAATTTTAGTCCCAGTTCCCCCTTTGTCTATACTTTACTCTCCCCATTTACCTAAATTTAACTGCAATTTCTTTCAATGATGGCTTCAAAGCGTGCTTTTTAACTCCCTTTTAGTTGTAACTAGGATCAATTGTAGATTCGCATCATTGGATTGTGCCAATTAGAAAACACGTTTGGTAAAGTTTAGCACAATTTCTTTAATCGCTTACTTTCAAAACAACTGGAAAACAAAAGCACTTTAACTTTTCATCAGATTTGAATAATTTTACATCAATACTAAAACTAAATTCAAAATTATCCCTCAATTTCTATCCTTTACCGCACTTACCGGAATTTATATTTTCCAATGCAAAACTTGTAGTCCTTCAATGCATTGGAAAATACTTCTCAGTTGAGTTATTAAAATTTTTTTTTTGTTGACTGTCAAATCATACACTCTAGGTCGATCGTGTTGGTACACTACACAATGATACAGTCTACGTCGAACATATTCACATGCTTTAATATTATTTATTAATCCCATATTTTTGCTTAATATACAACTTAAGTTCTATTTAATGCTTTTCACTTTTCAGACAGATGTGGAATATGCCAAGGAAATAACGACACATGTAACGAAGTCACTGGAAATGTATATAGATCTCATATTGATTCAACGCGGGAAACAACAAAACGACCATTCCACTTTCACATTCTCAAAATTCCTAAAGGTATCACGACCCAAAAAGACATCTTCTGTTCAGGATACTAACGACAATCTTTGTCCATGTTTATTTTAATCTCATTTCAGGATCAGCTAATATCGAGATTCAACAACTTGGATCTCCATTAGATAACTACATAGGTAATTTGCACTTTTAGAGTGTATACTCACAAATTGTATGTTGAATTTCAGCGCCACAGATTGGACTCATAACAAAAATTAATACAAAAATCGAAATTTATCGTAAATCTTTGGATTCCGCATCCAACCGTCTAAAAACGACCATCAAAGATTTGTTCATTGCCCTTGCAGGATTGCAGTGTTTATGATCAGGCTTATCTGTTTTTCATGAAGCTCTGATCCTAAAGGCTGTAATTTTTCGAGGGCTCAACTCAACTGATTTGGAATAAACATTGGTTCCTCTTCTGGAAAATTATCATTTTGGTACCTAAATTTTTAAAGTTTTTAACTTGTCTTTTTTATAATAAGTATGCAAAAATACAATAATACACAGGCTTTTACTTTGGTATCATCAAATTTTGTTTCTTTCTTTATGTTATTTGCAGTATTACGAGATGATCAAGGGGAGTATCTTCTCAACGGGCACAACGTCATTAATACATTCAAGAAAACGTTCCCATATGCTGGAGTGACTTTTGAATATAGTGGAGCCAATAGCACAATTGAACGTGTGAATACAACTTATTCGAGGAAACTTAAAAGAGATCTCGTTGTCGAGGTGTGCATACTCCAACTTATCCGTTTGATTTAATAAATAAAATATTCTGATTTTCTTAAGATTCTATCACTGCCAAGAGATCAGGATACTGGTGATGAGATTTTATTAACTTACACTTACACCACTCCCAAGGAGGAATCAGATCGACACCATCATGCACGACATCACCACGATATTTACTATCCAAAACAAGAGGTCTACCAATGGAAGCTTCCAGAATGGAGTCCTTGTGATTCTCTTTGTCAGGGAACTAAGTATGACTAAGTTACTTTCTTTTGAACAGCATAATATACAAATCAAACTTCAGGCATAGAACCCCTGTCTGCGTTAAAGTTGATGCCTCACTGCAAGTGCCCTCCAGCTACTGTGATTCTAGTTTGAAGCCGACAGGCCCACTTTATACCGCCTGTAATGAAGATTGCGAATTAATGTTAGTTAAATTTTTAATCTAAGTATAAAAATTATTGCACTTTCAATTATATTTCATTTAATTTTAGTCGCAATGTAACTAGTGTTTCAAAGTGCTCTGCATCCTGTGGCATGCCAGGACGGCGTGCTGTCAAATACAGTTGTATTAAAAGGTTTTTCTCAAACAATACTTCAATTATAGTCGACCTTTCGTATTGTCCTAAAATGGAATACGAGGATTGTACTGGATCATGTGCCATATGGACCTACACCGACTGGACACAGGTGAGAATTTCTTGGCCTAGGAGTTTGAAGTGAATACTTTAGCAAAATTAATTTCATGTATCATCTGCTCAAATGTTACCAAATTCACCGCATAAGAATAACCGAGGAATGTGCAAAACCGCGTAGCTACCATAGAAAAAACCGCATATCTACATAAAACTTAATAGTGCAACAGAAGAAGATTAAAGCGTTATTCATTTCTTATTAGACTAATAGTCAGTCTCATTTTCGTATAGACTTTGAGATTAGAAGCCATTGTAATAAAAACAAGTTGAGTAAGCAGGAGGGTGCTCCTACCAGAAGGTCTTTGTAAACATCCTAGGGTTAGGTACAAGTTTTCCAATAGCGTGAATCGATAACTTGAATTATTCATCCAATACTTGGAAATCAAATCGTTCAAATTTATGCAAAAGATGCACAGTTTCTTTCATAAGCAAGGTCTCAAAGGCTGCCTGGCATCGTTCATTCCAGACATACGGACGATTTTTCTCGGTTAGCTGATGCACTTAGCTATTTTAGCAAAGTCTTTGACGAATCTTCGATAGTAGGTCGCCAGACCCAGAAAACTTCGTAGTTGGCGCTTGTTGTTTGGTGTTGGCCAGCTTTTCACGGCTTCAACTTTCTCAGGGTCTGTTTTGACCCCTTCTGCTGATACAACGTGTCCCAGGTATCTTACTTCAGCAGCAAAAAGGGTACACTTCAGATTCGCCAGTCGCAATCGGGAGAATACCTTTCCTAAGTTCCGCACATGCTCTTCGAACGTTCTCACGATAACAATGATGTCATCTAGGTACACCAAGCAGGTCTTCCAGGTTAGGCCTCGTAGCACGTATTCCATCAGGTGTTCGAAGGTGGCTGGAGAGTTGCAAGGCCCAAATGGCATCACCACAAATTGCCACAACACGGTCCCAACTGAAAATGCGGTCTTTTCTCGGTCCTTCTTATCGATTTCTACCTGCCACTTGCCACTCTTGAGACCGAGTGTAGAAAACCATTTTGCGTTGGCCAAAGTGTCCATGATGTCGTCGATGCGTGGAAGCGGATAACTATCTTTCTTAGTGACGTTGTTAAGCTGCCTATAGTTGACACAAAAACGAGGGCTACTATCCTTTTTCTTTACTAGAACAGCTAGTGCGGCCCATAGACTGACGGAAGGCTCGATAACACCTTGTTTTTCCATGCCCGAGATCAGTGCGCTCACTTCTCTTTGTTTAGCTATAGGAAGACGTCTCGGTGCTTGTCGAATCAGCTTGGCTCCCTGTGTATCTATGACGTGCGTTACATACTCGTTCGGCCTTGGTCATCCGGGCTTGTTGAGAAGATGTCACTGTCACTGTACTTGGTGACCAGAGTAGAGGCTTGCTTGAGTAGCTGCACTGGCAATTTGACCTGCTTCAATATTGCAGACGTGGATTGCCGGGTTTTGTTTGTATCTTGCCTCATGAGTAGCTTCCAAAGAGGTGATGGTGGAAACGAGCTGGCAGCTGCCGATGACTTCTCCCACTTTGATGCTTGTGGTTGAGTCTGCGGTGTTAAGGGCTCTAACCGGCACGTATCCGTTCCTTATAGATCTTACAAGGCTTCGTCCTACAATCAAACTGCGCAATGCCAGCGTCTTCGTTGGCTCTATCAGATAAGATCGGTGATCTCCAGAATCACCATCAAGCTTGGCCCATTCAATACTCTCGGAAGATTTTGGTACATCAGTGCTGGCATATACCACCACATTCATCTTGGAAATTTGGACGCTGGGATCCTCCATCAATACTTCGAAATTCCGCCATTTCAATTCACGTTTGCCCAAATCCAACATGATATCATGTGGTCGCAGAAAATCCTTTCCGAGAATTCAGCCATCCATGACGGAACGCAAGGTCTCCCAGCAGTATCTGAAGGTTGATCTCTCCATGGATAGGTGCAGTTTCTCCCATAGCTGTCCGTAGTGAGAAAATCCTGCCTCTGGGAAGTAGTTTTTGCCTCACTAGGCCTGGTCGGATAATCGATTGGGTTCAACCAGTGTCGATTGTTATGGTGCAATGTTCTCCGTCAACTTGACCCGGAAGGCATAAGTCTGCTTCTCCCCGATGTAGTCTTGGGACGGTGATGGTGGTGCTGGGGACGTCGATGCTCCTAGCTAACCTCTGCCCCACGAAGTTGGCCCCCTCAGTTTGAAGGGCTTTCATTCTGGGCTCGTGACTCGGTCTGGATTTCCTCCTAGCTGTTCACCCTGGATAATAGCTCGGTTTTCTTCGCTTCTCTGAGTCTCTTTGCAGGTGCCCCTTCTCTCCACAATTCCAGTATCTAGGCGTACCATTTATCTGCGGCTCTCACGCAATTTCCACGCACTCACACCTGCACTCATCTGTCACTACCCCGCGAACCCGGGCAGTGGGACGAGTCACATTTTTCGCTGCCCCAAAGCTCAGAGTATAAGCTAATGCGTTCGTAACCGTTTGCTTTTGAGCTAAAGGCACGGCTTGCTGCAATTCCTGGTCCTTTAATGCGCTGATGTATGCTTCTGTTGCTGCGTCATCTCGATATTCCGGGCCGTAAGCTGGGTAAGCCAAAACTGCGAGTCGCTCAATATTTTGGGCTAGCTATTGTAGGGTTTCGCCAGACTTCTGCATCTGATGTCGTAGCTGTGACCGATAAATCTGCTTCAGATGATCGTCTCCATAACGCATGTCAAGCGCATTCATTATGGCAGCCGACATTGAGTGCAACTCAACGGTGATAGTCTGCAAAAGCAGTTGCTCGTTATAGTGATTTGTCCTAGCGGCGGCTTCAAACTGGGTTTTGTAGATACTCCAGACCGTTTGCCCGCCTAATATTGGTACTTTCACATTTCTGGATGTGCTTTGCGCTGCGGTTAGAAGCGGGGCTGGTGGGTGGTTACTACTGCCATCGCTGCTTCCAAATCCTTTTTCATTTATTCCATCTCATGGTTGATTCTCTCATTGTCCTGGCTGACCTCGTCCTGGTAAACCTTTTCCTCGGCGCATTTAATTTGGTTGGTTAGAGTTTCGAGTTCCACGTTTATTTCGGTTGACTGTTTTTGCAAATCTGTTTTCAAATCAGTTGACTGTTTTTGCAAATCTGCCTTGATTTCGATTACCTGTTGGTCTCCTCCGCCTTCTGTGTGATGTCTGCCTTGATTTCGAATGCTTGTTGGTCCAGCTTCTGTTCTAGCTTCGCAGTTAAACTGGATGACTGTCGCTGCTCTTGCTGCATCAGCATCAACATTTGCCCCAGCGCAATTTCTGATTCCTTTAATTTTGATGTTTCTGCTTCTCCCTTAAGCTCCGACATGGTCAATTCATTAATTTTTAAATGTAACCTTCGTGGCTTTTTTCCACCAGTTTCCACGTTACATTTCACTATTGTGCACTTTTAAAATGTTCAAAAGTTTCGGTTTCAAAATTTTCATTCTCATTTCCGTATTGTATATATATATATATATATATATATATATATATATATATATATATATATATATATATATATATATATATATATAGATAGATATATATATATATATATATATATATATATATATATATATATATATATATATATATATATATACATATATACATATATATATATATATATATATATATATATATATATATATATATATATATATATAACAACATAACAAACATAATTCGCATGGATTTTTCCTTTAAGTGAAAAATAAGAGTGTTTCAGATTTATGTTAAAGTTTTATATCATGGAATCACATAACACTTTAACATAAATGAAAACCCAAGCGGAAAGCTACTCTACCCTGCAAGAGCATCTGTAACGACAAAGAAAAAGAGGCTAGCTCATGAGTGGAGGGGCCAGCCAGCGTAGCGGGTCCCATACCTGTCAAGGTTCCATACAAATGGAAAGACCTTTTTTTACGTATGGAAACTATTTTCATCATTCAAGAAGCACGCGACTATTCAAAAAAAACTAAATATCTAATAAATGGAAAACATCATATTGCAATATATCAGCTCTGAAGTAACTAATGATTATGGACACAATTTCAGAAAAAGTGAACGAATGAAAGAAACTAACAATCATTGCTAATAAATAATTCTAATTAAATAATATAAAAGATTTTTAAATTTAAGATTTACAATAGCCATAAAGGGTACTCACCCAGTCTTCCTCCGACGAGCGCTCCTGTTCGGGGCGGGTAAGAGCCTGTAATTAATTTTATTTTGATATATGACACAATTCGTAATTATATAACTTCCGCTAGTATGTTCACAGTTATTTTCATACGGTAGATCTGTCACATTCAAATTAAACACGACAAAACTATAAAGTTTACAAAGGATGTTAACCAATCACAAACCGCCAAATTTTGGTATTTAAGTGATGTGTAACAAAAGCCCAACTGTGTACCGGTTGTCAAACATTCACACTTCTGCTTTTCAGCTCGATATTGTAGCAGAAATTGTGATTCGTGCAAAAGCCTCCTACTCCTAATTAGATCAAGAGCCAGCACTATCACCCATATTTTCAAAATAAATTCAAATCCAGAGGAAGTACAAAAAGTATTTTAGGTGACAACTTCTTTTTGTCAAATCCGAACCGACGAGGTGAATTAAATTAGCATAACACGCACATCTACCCGGTTCTATTAGCGCCACCACGTTATGACGCAACCAGAGTATATTTTTGTTGTCACCTTAATACACCCGTCACGCACATGACCATTTCAGCATTGCGCGGCTATCAGACCTGGCTATGTACACTTGTTATTTGCGGTCTTCCACTATTTTTCAATTTGCGTGCGTTTAATGGGTTAATAATGTTAGCGACGAGCATCGATAGAATCTACGCGCTTGCAAAAAATCACGTTGTCAAGTTTCGACCACGTTGCGGAAGATCGCAATTCGGTTTCGTAGAAACTTCAAGGGAAGATGATTTCTTGCTGATTTCATTCACTTGAACGCCTTGCTTGCGTTATTGTACAATTTATTTACTGTTTGGAATACTATCTATGAAAAATACACTCTTCAATACAATTTGCGCGTGTCAACATCAACTTCTTTGGCTGTGACTTTAGATTATGACTGTCTTCTGTCTTGAAGACATGTTTTGATGAAAATGAACACATGGGCCGTTACAAAATTAATTGCTTTCGATATTTATTAAATACAATACATTATTAAATAAATGTTATGAGAAATGTTTAAGGAACGAGCAGCGGGGAAATTGCACAGAGTGCAGATAATAAAAACGCGACGACTTTTCCGCTCGTTGTTCAGACTGCCAGTCCCGCTTCGTCTCAGCCCCGCTTAACTTGACGAGCCTCTTCATGGCGGTAACGGCAGGTTTTCGTTGCAATAATCTATCAATGGCTTCGCTAGATTGTCGCGATGGGGCTGCCATTAATGATTTTTATTTGTTATTTTTTTACTTTTTTCCGGAAATTTTTTTTTATCGAGAATGGTAGCGGTGATAATGTCGGGGTTTATTTCGGGTTAGTAATAATAATCTTAATAAGTAGCGTATCAAATTTTATTTCGCACTTATTGCGTTGTTATTTTTATGAAAGTTTGCCTAGGCGGGCAGTTCAATTACTACTGTATATATATATATATATATATATATATATATATATATATATATATATATATATATATATATATATATATATATATGGATATTTATGTATATAGATATATTTTTTGCTTTAGCACTACAGCTTCTTACGGGCCTTCGCTTAGAAATAGTTAGCAGTAGTAGTTAGTTAGTATCTCATTTTCTTGATCTAATGTATTTGGCACTCGAGAAGGTGATATAGTCAGTACCACGCTCTGGCCGTTGGTCCATCCAACGATACGTCCTGATTTGAAACCAGTACGTATCATAACTGAACGGGCTTATAGCCCCTCCGAAGAATCAATTGACTTACGTAGCGAGCGTGCGGTGCGAGCGTTGGGCAATTGAAAAAAATGCTGCATTTTCTAAGGTGATTTGGAGATAAACTCCTGATTTCATCACATTGAGGTGCATGTTAGACTTGGTGGCGTTTATGTTGTGAAATAGAAAGTGTAAATAGTTATTTTGATTTATTTAGCTTAAAGTGATGAAATTTAGTTTAAGAATTAAATTTTTTTTAAGACTCTAATGGCAGCTTGCAATTATATGATTTAAAAATTTACACCGAAACTATCTCAGTCGGTGCAACTAAATAAAAATACTTAATTTCCTAATAATATCTTCTGATAATTGTGCCTGAAATTATTTTGTACTTTTGTTATTAGAAGATTTTTGATGAACCTTTGAGCTGTTTTATTTGCTTTTGAACCTGTTTTTAACGCATTAAAGCCAGTTTGATCTTTAGAGGGTTCTTCTTCTTCATAGCACTACAGCCCTTCCCGGACCTTTTCCTCGGTCCATTGACCGTGCCCTTCAATTTTGAAATCCGGGCAGCGATGAGCTGCTTTAGTCGGCCCAGTCAGACCAGTGTTTCCCCACTGGTCTCTACCCTTCAGTTCTCCCAACGAATAACTTTTTGGGTATGCATTGGTCATCCATACGATGCACGAGACCAGCCTATTGCAGCTTCCGCAGTCTTACAATTGTTGAGAACTCCAGCTCGTTGAAAATTTCATACAGCTCATGGTTGTATCGAATACACCATCGGTCCCGCCTAGCTTCATTCCGATTATTTGCCTCATAGCCCGTCTCTTGAAGGTGTTCAATATGTTTGCAGATGCTTGTATTGACGTCCATGTTACACACCTATAGCATAACACAGGTCTTATCACAGATGTGTATACTTGCAGCTTTGTTTTTCTATGTATGCAGCTGGTCGTCAAAATCGTCAAAACTTAATAAAAAAATTTTATTTGCGAGCTGTATTCTTCGGCGTATTTCGTCTCTTTCATTACCGGGTCTCGTTATTTTGGCGCCTTGATACACAAATTTGCTCAGATTTTCGATACTGTACTCGCCAAGCGTGATATTTTGGGTGTTTGAAGTATTTTTCTTCGACTGCGTCATGAGAATTGTTTCATTCTCACTAATTTGTGGCTCTTCTCGTTTTGTTTCACTGCTAAGTATCAGGAAAAGTTCATTGACGATTATTAACGACCGTGAAAAAATGTTGATGACACTTGGCTCGAATTTTATAGTAACGTACCTTTTATATCAACAGGTAATAGCAATTTTGATCTTTGCAAGAATCATTTAAACCGGTTGCTAGTGCAATAAAACTTCACAATTCCAGCGATTTAAAAACTAGTTCAATATAACTTTATTAGCTCTACATCATTGCTTGTTAAAAAATATGTTAAAGAAGAGGTAAAAGAAATTACATGTAGTTTTTAGGACGAGGCACCAGATTTTGCATTGGTTTTACAGCTTGCCATTTCTGTTCGGCTGTTAAGATGTCCATGAAAAATTAAATTTATTGTTTTATCAATATCTGAGCACCAGCACTGTATAAAACATTGAATATGTGAAAAAAATAAAATAACAGATATTAAACCAATATATCAAATATATAACAGACCTGTATCAGCAAATATTAATTGACCACAAAAAATAAATGTACTATTCACTGCAATGCCGATTATATTTATTGCTCTATTCATCAACTCCATAATTTACCTTCGAACCTTTAATGGAGAACAATAATAATTTCAGGAATTGAAATATGATTCATCCATCAAATTTTCGTCTACTGTTCCCTTAAAAGAGGCTGTATATGTTTTCTTCTTAAAATGTTTATCAGATATGTGTTTATTGTCGATGTTATTTCAATATATGTACTTATCCCAAAGAATGTAAACATTATTTATTGCCCAAAAACCACTTCGTTTTCAAAGTGACGTGTTATGAACTTTTATTTATTTATTAAATTTTCCGAGTCAGTAATATTGAGACTACTAAACAGAGTTTGAAATGCATAAAAGGAGTCTCATTTTGAAATATTTTTTCCAAGACACGTTAAATCATACGCTGCATGCGTGCGGAAATTAAAGTTTCGGTTTGCAGGAGAAATGGCATTTGACTAAAGAAAAAAGTTTTGTTCTTATCGTAAAGCTTTTCCTGATTATTTCAAAACCAAATTAAAGAGAAGTTTTGTATATATATATATATATATATATATATATATATATATATATATATATATATATATATATATATATATATATATATATATATATATATGTATATATATATATATATACATATATATATATATATATATATATATATATATATATATATATATATATATATATATATATTCACGTCATCCAAGATCACACTCATGAGAAATTTTATAATTTTAATTTCGTAGTCTTAAAACAAGTGGCAAACATAATCTAATAAAAACTTCCCTTACAATTTCAGTGCACCAGAACTTGTGGAACTGGTCAACAAACTCGATCTTTGATTTGTTTATCGCATCCAAATGGATCAGAGGTTGATAAATCAGAATGTTCGCATCTACGAGAGCCTGACGAAGAGAAAATCCGTCCTTGCAATACAGACCATTGCCCATCGTGGGCTTACGGCGAAAGGACACCGGTACATTTCTTAAAATTAACCCTAAAAAATTTGAAATTTTGCTTAAATTTATTAATTCTTTTTTCTTCTTCAATTATCAAGAAAAAAACTGCTTCATTTTTTACATTTAGATATTTTGTTACGGTTTTGTGTATTACTATTTATATTTGTTTTCAAAGTTTCCGTGTACACATACGGTCAACAAAACTGACTCAAAATGCATTGGCACAGGACACCTTGAAGGCAATTATAAATTTTGCGGTGCTTCACACTACGTCACCTTCATCATTTCATGACATTTCACACTTTGCCTATTTCAATATGTTCCACATAAAAATTGAACATGCTTCATTTGCCTCTCTTCCTTATCATAATATTTTCTCTTTCATACTTTTATTGAAACATCATTTAATTTTAACTATTTTGTGTCTTTTTCAAAGGTGTTCCATATAGATGTTGTTATTTACTTTATTTCATTTTCCTAAAAGACAAACCTTTACTGTTTATATATATATGAATTTAAAAATATTTCAAATTGACAACATTTGATCAAAATTTTTTAAACAACCAATTTGATTAAAGAAAGGAAAGAAAATATATTCTATTCGAAATATTATTTAGTGCTCAGTCACGTGTGGAATTGGCCAACGCACAACTGCTATTTATTGTATGCAAAATAATCAAATTGTAGATAAGCATATGTGTGCTGGTTATCCAATGCTTAAACCACTCAAAACAAATTGTACCATGCCACCATGCCAAGAGCAGGTTAGTTGATGGTTCGCTTCTAAATTTATTTTTAATTTTTTCCTATTTAGATATTGTAAATATATATCATAGAGTGCAAAACAATTACGAAACGCAAAATTTTCAAACATGCTCCCAATAGTTTATTTTATTTATATAAAGTCAAAAATTTTGAGATAGAATTAGATTTTACTTATCGTATGGTATATTAATTAAATCTTACAATTATTCCAAACAATAAATTCTAATCAAGTTTGAAATTCAATTTAGAAACATAAATTCTAATTGAAATTTCGTGAGTATACTATACCTTGTAATTAATAACATTCGCCTATAGCGTAAATAACTTTACAACGATACACTCAATAATCGGATCCGGACATAATTTATCATAATTTTAATTTTTTTACCTATACAAATCAAAATCATACTTTTCTTGTTAAATTGGGGTCGTGTTACTAAAGTAGCTTTTTATGAGTAGTTTTAACTAATCTCTATTTTCATATTTTTGAACGAGTCGGAAATTTGGTTTGTTTTATTTTTTTAAATTTCCTTCAGACGGAAACGGTTTTCGACTCCTGTAGCTTTAAATGCGACTAATATACTTGTTTACGCTTTCATTAGTAGTACTAACAACTAAAATACTCAATTAGAAAAGTTTTCTTTAGATTTAAGTAATTTAATTTTTAAATATTGTATCACACCTGTACTTAAGTGTTAAAATATCAACAAATTTAAGTGAATTTCACAAATTAAATTACACCACATATTTACCATTTTCGCTGATTTAAAATTTTTAAGTCTACTCGCTACTAGAAAAAAAAATGCAGTCGCTCTCTGAATACTATACCAAAGTTTATACGAGCTCCATATTTTTTGTTATCGGAAGCGTTTTGTCCAAATAGGCGTAAATCGGCAGATCGAACTTTTCCACATGAAAAAGACCGACTAGCTAAACTATCTTATGACTTAACATAGTATATGAATTGGTTCTGGACTTGTTATAAAGCCATCGATACTCGTATAAGCCCAAATAAACTAAGCTTAGTAGGAATTCTAGGCCTCTTTTCAATAAAAAAGCCCTGCGAGGTCCTTACGAAAAATAGGCAGACATTTTACATGACTGGATTCCATTCAAAGTAATCTCCTCTCTAACGTATACATTTATTTCAACGTGGTTTGCACTTTTTGAAACAATAGTGGTACGCTTCTTTTGTAATGTGTTTCAACTATAAGTAGTATACGAGTATATCGTGAAGCTAGAAACCGAACTATATCCGGTAAATGCCATGGAGTTGGTGTGCTGATTACGACTCGTATATCTTTTAAAATTTTTCTCTGTATAGACTTAAATTTTCTTCCCTCTCGTCAAGCTTCCATATAATTATTGTGTATCTATGTATGTACCATGCAGTTCCTCACTCAAAGTCTATATCCGCTTCTTTTCCAAAATTTCTAAATTCAGTAATATTCCACATTATTCTGCATCTTTTGTGACCAGTTGGTTTCAACATGCCAACAGTTGAATAGGAATTAAAAAATAGAAGAATTTTGTCATACAAAGACTTATTCATTTTATTATCATTCTTACTATTTTTGCCCTTGCTGACACAATTAAATACGTCCCCCCAAACTTAAATAACAGATCACTGGTTCTCATTTTTTGTGACGATTTGACGAAAATAATCTCAATTTCTTTACCAGCAACCCCTAATGTCCAATCCTATTTTCACCATCCCCAACATGAAATACAATTATCAAATTGTGCGTCACCACATAGGAATAACAAAGTTATTCTTAAATACAACATCTACAAGGTAGGCTATTTAATCAGAGCTTTCCGAGGTTGATTGGCACCTTCTTCCTCATCTTACTGATCTAAATAATGCTGTAATGGCTTTACATGACAGGCTCATTAATATTATATTGAATTTTGTTATCCGTAGTCGTCTTTCTCAGAAAACGAATGCTCCTTAGTTCACCGCCAAAGTATCAGAAGCTTTAAAGCTAAAAAAAACACTACGCGTTTAAAATTCCAGCATCCCAACTCAGAGGTGAATTTCTCTACACAAAAACAACACTTCGCGCAATAGTGTTAAATTGACCATCAAGTACGTAATGCATTCGTATTTTAGCACTTTTGAAGCCTCTACTCTCCAATAATCACTTGCATGTAGAAAAAATCCAGCCATACGTTTGACTTGCTTCCCACATCGACGCATACATAAAATGACCTAGTATCACCATATGTCAATACCCAAAACCAGATCGGTCATGTTTGGATCCAACAAAAATGGGCCTCGCGCAAACTTAACGTCCCTACATACCGAAGAGCCAATTGTAACTCGGGTCATCACTTGATCAAATCAATCTAACGATTTTGTATGTCAAAAGTTTATTTGACGAAGATCAGATATATCGTTGAAATCAAGATACGAGCTACGGGTGGAAGAGAAGGAAGACTCTAGCAGAACAGACGATTGGACATCAAGCCCGACTCAAAAGAAATTATTGGTTCGATAATGAGTGTCAGGATGCATTGGACAAAAAGAATCAGGCGTGCAAACAATATTTAGGTAGGAAAATCAGGACGAAGGGAGAACATTATGAAAATCTCAGAAGAGTAACAAATAAGTTAATTAGAAATAGATCAATTAAAAAGCATCGATATAAGTCTAGCAACAACACAAGACAAGCATACAGTGTAGTGAAAGGCATGAAACAAGTTTATCAGCCGAAAAACACGCTCTGCCGTGATGACATCCGTAACATAATCGCTGATGAAAACTGGATTAAAGCAAGATGGGAATCATATTTCAAGAACCTCCGTAATCCTCCGCACAGCTCCAGAACATCGAAGCCGATAGATATTCCCGGAGAGCTTCCATTGACCCCACCTACTCTGGATGAAATTTGTTCCACTATCAAGATCAAAAAGAATGATAAAGCGCCGGGCATCGATGAAATTCTAGTGGAAATTATGAAATATGCTTTAAGCAGCGTTCAGAAAGTCATTCATAAAGTCATCGAGCAAATTTGGCAACCTGAACATATGCTGAACGAGTGGAATCATTCAATCAAAGGGTTTTCTCATTAAGGACATGACAATTTTACCTATTAATAAAACACAGAAATGTTTGAGATATTGAGTTTAAATTTATTGTGGGTGTAGTGCAAGCATTACATTTATGAATGATTTCGGTCATATGACTACCACGAGTCCGTTCATAGCGGTCGATTCTTTGGACCCAATCTTCTACCACTCTGGCACACATTTCGACAGGAAATTTGGCAATTTCGCGTTGGATGTTGTCTTCGAGCTCGTCTTAAGTTGCTGGCTTGTTGGCATAAACCAGTGACTTGATATAGCTCCATAAAAAGAAATCCAATGGCGTTAGATCGCATGAACGAGGTGGCCATTCGACCGGACTATTTATCGAAATAACTCGTTCACCAAATTTGCCTTTCAATAATTCGTTTGTGAGGCAGGCTGTGTGGCCAGTGGCACCTTCCTGTTAAAATCACATCGTTGATATCAAGTACATCTAATTCTGGCTACAAATTATCTTCCAACATAATACGATAGCGCTCTCCATTGACGGTAAAACGATAGTCGTTTTCATCCACGTAAAAATACGGCCCAATCACACCTCTAGCATGAAAACCGCTTCGAACAGTAATTTCTTGCGGATGCAACGGTGTCTCAAATAGCACATGTGGGTTTTGAAGCAACTAAGGAATTCACCGCAGTTGCAAAAACTAAATTGTAGCAGAGGAACGAGTAACCCGGGGTGAGATACTGAGGCCGGCTAGCCGGCTAGTGTCGCGGGTCTTCCGGGACATCCTCTGCTCGTGCTGAGCCACTCTACACATAAAACTTACCACGTAGAGAGGAGAACGGGAGAGGAGAGGGTCATAATGAGAAATGAAAAATTTGTATATCTAATATTCCATGGTCTTATATTTTTAATAAACTTTATTTCCCCGTAACAATTCACCAAAGATAAATAACATGCGAAAATTCAATTAACTAAAGACTCCTTTTAAAACAAATTTTACTCAAATTCAAAAATGATATTATTAACATTGAAATTAATATCCACTCAAATATGAAGCAAATAATTTACAAAAAAAAAATTAATTCATGAGTTACAGAAAAAATAGAGAAAGAAAAAAAACAATTCAATATTATTCACCCTTTGTATGGCTGTGGAGCGCTGTGCAACTGGAAAGAGAACGGGGCAACTACTAAAATTTATAAAACTTATTAAATTGATTTTCTTTTACTATATTATTTTTTATCGTTTATAAACTTTAAGCACAAATTGTTATAATTATTAATACCTTTTCCAAGTATTCCAGAGTAGATGTGCACTATTTTCATTCAATGAAGTGGCACAACAAGATTTATTCACAATAATTACTGATAATCCAAAAACTCCTCGTTGACATCTTCACACACTTCCTGACCACAATTTGATAATCTTCTAAAAATTCAGCCGTTATTGACACTTTACGTTGTTAACGTATTTTTTCGGAACTTCCACACTCGAATCGCAAACCTTGTGCTGTTGTATCAGACACGCGATGAAATCGTCTTCTGCTAACATGGCCCACCACGAATTCACTTCCGGTAAAATGAATTACACTATCTCCATCTGCACGTTATTTGTTTTCCATTTACTCCCGCTAATCACTTTTGCTGTTAATTCCTTTTCACTAACGTTTTTCACCCCGACACCACCAAAATCAAGCACAGTTTTCTTTTATTTTTCCTCAGAGCCACTCTTGAATTGTCCTGTTAATTTAACTGTCCTTATTTCCACTTCAGCCATTTCGTCGTCATCATCAAAAAACTCAAAACTTCTTTTTCCCTCTACTAATTCCCAATTAAAAACCTTTTCTGTGAATTATCAGTCCCAAATCACCCCGACACCACAAAAACTCACTTCCATCCAATTCTCAATCCAAATCCAGACTCACTATCCCAAAACCAATCCCGCAAACTTTTCTCCCCAATTCCCGCTGCCGTATCAAGGTAACGTAATCGAAGTTCATTACACTTCGATCCCGTTACCCACTCATCTTTTTCATCTCGACAAATGCAACAATTTCTATTTGCATATATGGCGATTTAAATAACCATGATAGAGTTTAGTTATATGCGTTTAGTTGTACACATGGATACAATTGCTTTTATCAATATCAAAAAGGCATAAATGCCTTCACCTCCCTACCACAAAAAAAAAAATATATATCAAAAAGAGTGTTCTTGCGCTCAGGGGAACTTGAACCCAGGGTCCCAGCTGCCCCCCATTCGAGAGTCTACGACACTAACACCGGAGCCACATTCTGATAATCTCCTGTTCTTCCAATTAGGAACTTCAACTGTGCAACTTTTCTTAATGAGCGTATGGAATTTGTTTGTAGGGAGGTGAGAATGAATTTTTGTTAGTATAAAAAATAAAATTTTGGAAGGAATCCAGTTTTGTCAGTAAAAAGGTATCGAATGAAATTTCGATGATGGGAAGTAATGAATTGAAATTTTGTTAGTGGGAAAGATAAGATTATTATTTTTTTGTAGATAAAAATAGGATAGGAAAAGTAGAATTAATATGATGGGGAATAAAAAAAAAAGGTGAATGTTTAAATGCTAAAAAAAAACAAATAAACAAAGTAAAATGCATGTGTGCCCAAAAGAAGGTGGAGATGAATAGTAGGCAATATGAATTGGTGAATGGAAGAATGCCAATAATGCATATTTTACTTATTTACAAAGCCATTGAGCCAGAAATGAGCTTCATCGCTGAAAATGGCACGGTATTGCTAAACTTTAAATTGATTATTTCACCCTTTTAACATCACCCTTTTTACATCAATTTAATGTAAATCGTTACGATACTTTTTTGCTTTACAGTGAGCTTTCATTGTTTCGTGTGCCGATCTCGATTTTATTAAAAATTAGGCAACTCAATCATGTAGCTCCAAAGAATTTTCATCAATAATTTTTTTCATGTTAAAGTGAAAACAGTGAAATACTTTTCCGCAGTTTCATACGAGGTGACCGATACTCATCAAGAGCTGCCACATCAGTTACCTCAGAACAGCTCGACTGCGTGGGTTTCAGCTGGCTGCGAACCCATATATATATATATATATATATATATATATATATATATATATATATATATATATATATATATATATATATATATATATATATATATATATATATATATATATATATTTATATATATATATATGCTGCAACCTCTATCGAGCAGTAATTTCCACTATTATATAGTGGTGGCGAACTTATAAAAATTTTGTTTAGGGAATACTGGTGTCCTAAGTGAAAGAACTACATTGTTCTTTCACCCGAGCATTTCGGCTATCAACTTAATAGCACATTGCGCTCGATGGATCATCTGGTGTGTAGTTGTCAACAAGATATTCTACCCGTCTTTTTTTTTGTCTTTGTGAAGCATTCTTCAAAATCTTTTTTGGCCACCCACCAGTTTCCTTAGAGGATACAGATGGTTTGATATGCAAGCTTTCACTATATAATCTGGCGGTACGAACCATTGACTAAAGGATCCATTGTATACAAAAAAGGCTAATGCCTTTTAACTACACGGCACAAGTACCCGAATGAAACTGATTTTTCTAGCCTTCTGATGGCAGATATTAATACAAAACAGTTGTTTGTGAATAATACAAATTAAAAAAACAAACAGTTAGTTTTTGGAATTTTGTCCACTATTCGACGCACTGTGTGACGATGGCAGATCCTTAAATTTTTTAAAGAAACCCGACTCATTTCTATTTGCTTTGTTTGTATCACATCTAAAAAATTTGTGATCAAGATCGCCCACTTCATTGCACTGCAAAGAAGTGGACGACCCAGCAATTAGAAATGACATCAATTGAAATCACCACATTGACAGTACGTCGAATCACCACTACGCAACATTTCTCATCTTTTTTATCTCGTTGCTTTCTCTATTTCTGTTTCTTTTGTATATTTCTGTACGTCAAGATTCCTGGTCCGGCGTATTCGTATACCTAATGACATTCATGATGAGTTGTTTCGTCTTTCCTTCTTTTGGGTACTCCAACTTGAATCCCCCTAATAGAGGATACTGCGCTATTTTTCATTATTTTTAGTTTTTTGTAGGTGGGGGAATGTGTCAATTTGAGCGTTCTTGATTTTCGTTCGTCCTTAAATGTATTATTGCTTCCTCTTCTGATATTCTTTTTTCTAATGTACACTCAGTACAATGGTCCAAAAGGTAACCTCTTTTCCCATGTATGAAGTTCACTCTAATTTTAAGAATTTTGCATGAAAAATATTTTTTTACAATACCATATTAAAATCGATACCTGTCTGTCCATTCGTCTGTGCATCATGGAAAATTTTCTCAGTTACCCGAAAAGCTAAAGTCATCGAATCTTGCGAATAGCTCAGAAATTGTTAGTTTCACAGTAGAAAAAAATTTCAAAGGGGTTTTGTTGTGAAATGGTAATAAATATGTCCGTACAGGACTGCAGCGATGGTCTGCTGCCTCGGCGGAAGGGAATTTTAAAATCCGCTGCGATTGGCCTTGTCTGGGGACGCGTGAATGCGCTGGCAGGCTAGCATTACGGCGTCGTGGGGCGGGTTCTTTCCCCCTAGCACAAGGACCAACTACAAAAAAATTTCGCATTCACGATTTAGAAAACGGTCGAATGCCGATCGACTAGTGTCGAGGCCGAGGTAACCTACTAAGGGTTGAAGTTGCTTGTTCAGAGAACAAGTTGGGACGAGCAAAAACGGACGGACAGCCGGAGACTTCGTCATTAACGACGATCCTTAGGGCCCACAAATAAGAATGGGGCATCCAGATGGATTTGGTGCCCCCTCGCTACCTCCCAACCGGATCAAGATCCAAACGTAGACGTGGCCATATATTTCACTTTTGAGTGGAAAGCTCATACAAACATAGTTTGCATGAACTTTCCCATCAAAAGAAAAATATAGACGTGACCGATTTATGTTATAGAATTATGTGATCGAATCACATAACCTTACACCATAAAAAGGCACGCGAGTGGAAGGCCACTCTACCCAGCAAGAGCCCCTGGACACAACAAAACGGTGGAGCACGCCCGATGGCTAGCCCATATCATCCGGAAAGCCTTCCATCGTTGCGGGTTCTATACCCGATCAGATTCGACGGAATGGAAAGACCGATGTTTTAAAATTTACAGATCCATTTTATTTTTTAAAAAAATCCAATTAATTCGGGCGGATATATGTTATAATTCGAACTTCCCTATGTAGTAAATCTACCGTTTTCCTTTCAGATACAAATTGGCAATGCAAGCAAGAAAAAAACAGAAAATTAAATGTGGATTATTTTTACCGATTCATTGTTTCAAACGTTTTAAGAGGCCTTTTAAAACCTTTTTCTATGTAAATGTATGCGTTTCATTTTCTATTTTTTAAATATCGACTTATCAAATTTTCTTTAAGTAAATACTAAAAGTAGAAAAAAAAATGTTCTAGTCGTAAATATATCGCCTTCGTATCTCAATCATATGTTTACAAGCAATATTATGTTATTACATAATAATAAAGTAAGAAATATTTTAAAAATAAACCAACATCCAGTGATAAAATTTCTGCATTTTTATGCTTTTTCGTTTCGTTCGCGTTTAGATTTTCATTCTGCTAGCTATTTCATGAAAATTATGTCGTCGCCGATTATATTTTTGCCTTTGCGCTAAAATTTTTTAAAGTTAAAGGAGCGTTCAACTAAAATCAAAATGAAAACTAAAGTTAGGAATAAACGTTTTTATCTCCAGGTTAATGTTTACAATGATGCCTTCTTTGCATTTTTCTACTTTTCGTCAATTCTATGACGAATTGATTTGCACAGGATATTTAACAGAAAAAAGTATAGTTTCAAATGCAAAAAAAAATATATAATTAAAATGATAATTAAATTGATGCTTCTATAATTGACTCTATGAGTAACAGATCATTATTATTCATTAGTTTCTTCTTCGTTGCTTTTTTTTTAATATATGCCTTGATCGATTCAAACCAAATTTAAATAGTTTTAGGTCTTCCAATTATTCTGCCGACTTTAAGTTTTCCTTTTGCCGTTGATCTTGTGAATTCGGTTCTGGCAAATTATCTCGTGAAACTAAATGCATGACAGTGGTTTTGCCCAGTGGAACACCTAAAGCTACGTTGAAATGTAAAAATCTGCCTTTATAAATAAGTCGTAAGATTTCCGCCTTGTGAACCTGTTCCGCTGCCCGATCTTCAGGCCAGTTATCAAAGCCCGTCTGGACAATATCGCCAGCTGATTCCGAGAGACCAAATAGAACCTACTTCGTCTTCTCACTTTAACTTGCAGTAGTTATCCAGCACGAAATTCAGACGTGCTTTAATATGTGTCCAGATTAGTAGACCATAATCGAACTGCTTAAAATCAATAAAAATCCCCACCACAAAATGAAAACGATTCGATGGCGACCTGCCCGTATCAAAAAGTCCACATTTAATACGAACTTTTCCACAGTTTATCGCAACTTCACATTATGTCTATGATTTTAAAACACTCTCGACTGCTAAGACCGATCAAAACCGCGTATTTAGAATCGAAAATTTCCCTTCTCGATTTCATGCCCAAAATTCAATTTCACAACTTCCACGAGACGAACTCTGCTCTAACACACCACATGCGCGAACCTTGCCGGCGGGCAATTTACACTTGGAAAATAAGGTTGGAAATATTCTTCACCAGCAATTTCACTTGGCGCGCTTCACCTTTTCAGAAACCAAATGTCCAATCGCCACTTAAATAAATGATAGCCTTATCGAGTTTGATCCAGCTCATAAGTGTTGTGGAATTGTATTCGCATTTGATTGCTCGATTCCTCTCTTTTTCCACCCAAAACAATCCATAGCGAACTTCCCGATGAAAATTCTTTCGCGAATCCGTCGCTCGCGAGGTGATATTTTCGTTCAAGCGCCACTAACTGGATATTTAATTTCGAATACTCAACTAATTGTTACTCTTTAACAAAAAAAAAACCGTCAAAGAACTATATAATATATTCATATGATGGCTCCCGACCTGTCTACCGTGTTTTTCGTTTTTTTCCGCGATCTCTCCTCGACTTCCCTGCTTGGCGATTTCAAGCGGACTCCCCGTTTTCATTTTTGGATCCGTCCAAAACTTGTCTTTCTTTTCATCCCGTGCCTACGGTGAATCGCCTCAGCTGATTCCCACAGCTCTGTTCGCTTCTCTTCCGTGACGTAATACATCGTCGAGGAGTATTACAGCAGCGTTCCTCAAACCCGGAATTTTACATGCAGATTTAAAATTTTTAAAACAAAATTTAATTAAAGTAGAGGAAATTAAAATGAAATAAGGAAATTTGCAATGTAGGAAAGAAATTTAAATGAGGTAAAGAAATTTTAACTAAAGCAAAGAAATGAAAATTTTAAATAGCTATAAAAGTAAATCTCATGACGAATAAAATTAAAGGGAGACATTTAAATTTAAATATAAAGGAAAATTGATAAAAAAAACACTTGATAAGATTAATAAATCGAAAAAGTATTCTACAAAAATGTGTTTGCAAATAAAATCAATTACATATTTTTTCAAATCTGCCACAATAATCCGAGTAGGAGATAGGAAGGTTTTCGAGCACTTTGATTGTGTGAATGCTCGATTAATACAGTTTAAGTATATAACCCTTAAAAATGTTTTTTCACCGAAGATGTCGAGCAGGATATCAAATTAAAGGTGTTGATAAAATCTTTTGATTGTCTTGTTTTTTCTTTAAACCTATTTGAGTCTAATGTTAAATGATCATGAATTCTTTTAAATCAGAATCAAGGTATGCAGAAATATACTTGTATATATAAAAAAAAAATCATAAACACTGTAGAATGGTAAAAACACCTTATGATAATTCCAATTGTAACACTTTTACTATCTTTGAAAGATTTGTTAAACGTTACTGAGCCTATCGAAATGGCCGAAAACTTACGGGTATGTACGAACGAAAGTTAATATCATTCCAAATTAATTTTTCTGTAATTAAAGTACATGTGTGATACTTAACTGCATCAATCAATTAGTTCCAATTCGAATGCCATCAATAGATAATACAATTTTAAATGATTCTTTTTCAATGAATTTCACAGATTTACAAACACCCCATCAGAGATCATAAAGTAAGAAGGCATCCTTACAACTACTCGGAGGTAATGAAAAGCTATGTGAGTATTTTGTGTCTTTGAATAATCAGATTCTTGTACCTTAACTTAACACGATTCTTTCAGGACCACCCAGGAACGGGAATATCTTGGCGAACAAGTGATTGGGGTGAGTGTACCGATAAATGCTTTAAAAACCGTTCAGTTTATTGTCACGACAATAATCCTTTCAACTGTCGACCGGACCTAAAGCCGAAAGATACAGAGAGATGTTGCATTTTTAAATACATAGCAAGTTGGACACCAGTAAGTAACAAACCAACTACTTGCGATTTGTTTGTATTGAATGAATTTCACTTTTACAGTGTTCTGCGATTTGTGGTAATGGCATAAGAAAACGCGAGTTTCAATGCTATCGAGTATTCAAGCCACAAATGCATGGTGCCCGTCCAGCTCGAGAGAAGGTTGACGACTCCTTTTGTCGTGAACAAGGTATTCGAAAAAGAGTACCCAAAAGACCACAAAAACCCTGCAAGAAAACTTGTAAATGGGAGCCGGGAAGATGGAGTCCTTGCACTAGTAAGTGCACCGGTGAATATTCCACACGAGTTGTTCAATGTAAGACGCGAAAGGGTCGCGCCGTACCAAATGAATTCTGTGATATCAATGATAAGCCATTAGATCGCCAGAGATGTCCTTGCCGAAAAGAGTCAATTGTAACATTTCCATTCTACATTCTTCACAAATATCCGACTAAAGTTAAATTTTCTGTTTTAGTGTAACTGTGAAGGATGGAAACGTGTCGTCACACCATGCACGAGTGAATCTCGATCATGTCGAAACGGTTGGGAAGCGAAACGGGAAAAATGTAAACCACCACATGAATGTCCATTATCGTGTTTGCATGTGAAAAAATACCAAAACATTCATCACGACGCCGAATATGTCCTTTATATTAATCGTAAACCTGTACACATTTATTGTCACAACATGAATACATCTAGTCCTGAAGAGTTTCTGACACTACGCGAAGGCGTTCAAGAGAATTTTTCACTTTATCATAATAAACGGTCGCGAGATACGAAAATCTGCCCAACATCATCAAGGGATAATGAATTCCCTGATGAAAATATTCGATATGGTCAGACGCAATTTGAAAAAGTTAGATTAGAAATTAATTCGTTAGAAGTGAATACCGAGGATTATACATTTGCAAGAACGCATGGTAATCCCCAGCCGTTCGGTTCGGCGGGTGATTGCTATAACACAAATCGCCAATGTCCGCAAGGATACTTTTCAATCAATTTGAAAAATACAGGTTTTCGAATACGACCAAAAACGCGTTGGGACACATATGGCGATCATAGCAGTATTATTTACGCGCAAAAGGTAAGTTGTATTCGTTAATCATATAGCTTCTTAAATATGTTGTAAGATAATCGCCGTTCGGCAGAATATTACTATGTAAGGACAAAGCATATTTCTTGCGGTTATGATTAGCAGCTGAACAATTGAATTAAATTTAAGTGACGTATATCCCTGCTTATCCAATAGAATAAGTTAAAGCACTTGATAAGATGTACCGAGCATCGCCATCTTGATACTCAGAAGGCCAGATTCCGCTGATGATAAACGATTTCAGCCAGGCCCCAATATGGATCTTAGGTGACTTTTATCATCACCATCTGGCCTTCTAAGTATCAAAATGGCGATGACTGATACCAGTGCTGACGAAATAATAGTATTAAAAATAGTAGAAACAATAATTAGAGGGTTGCAATACTGCTCGCTAAACGCAGTTATGTTGACAATCGGTCCTGTCCGTTTGATTTCCTGTCCCATTCTTCATTAGAGTTGTCGGTCTTATAGGAATCCGCAATTATTCTGTGTTGCGGGCAAACATAGCTACCTGCAGCAGGAAATTTCTCATTGGTTATGTATGCCACCACTGAAGAATGCCCTGGTATCTTATCTTCAGTCTAATTAGTGGAAGACAGTATGAGTACCTCTATTTAATTAAAATCATTCCTATTCTTCATTTATTTTCGTGAGTTCTTTTAACCGCTCAGAAACTGCCTGGATGACGGGTAAAGTCACTAAACCCCTTCGCACAACAATCTAGTACCCTTCAAAAGGAATAATAATATTTATTTTTAAGGTAGGAGGTAAAATCTACTTTACTAGGGGCTCCAAGCAGGCTACTAGACAACCATCTTAAACCACGAGAATAAAATTCTAAACTGGTTGCTTTGCCTCCTTTCTTTCCTTGATATCGGTTTCGGGTTAAGTAGATCCTTTGACGGATTAGTACCGCTTTTTGCAGTACCATTCAATCTTGTGCACCATGGTATGAATTGTTGTATCTGTTGCGTATCCTTGTTGTAGTAATACTAGTCTCGCTGGCGTCTTTGTGGGATAAAAGCCTAACAGTTTTCCTAGTCTTCTCTCTTTACATGTGACTTCTGGCTTCGTATGTTCATGACTGTTGTTGAACCGAGTAGTTAGGTACTGGTCCCGGACGTAATAATCAGAGGACAGAGGATGACGAGCAGCCACTCTTCGTTAAGGATGATGAGGCCCACTCTAGGTATAAGAAAAACCCCCCGGTACAGATAAAGTGCTAGGCAGTTGGACATCTACTCCATCACTTGATGCATTAAAATACCGATTTTAAGTTGCATTAGTTCAAAAGTGCGTAGTTCAATCAAATGCAACTTATCCGGAAATCCATTGAATAGTGCATTCCGTAAATCTGCGTTGAGATGTCTGGAGAAAAAATCGAGGTCCATTTTTCTTCATTCACTAAGGCAATCCTTTAATATCCGTAGATATTTCGGTGCTCTGAAAGAGTCCTTCAAAACGTCGAGAACATCCAATGATTTAAAAATTTTCAGGAGGTTTCTTAAATCAAGCCTCACCTGGAGCACAATCTACTTTGTATTCTTCGCTTAGGTATACCACATCCATTTCTTACATAATGGCATCGATGGTACATCTCCTTGTTTTGATATTAATCCTCATTGGCATGGAGTCTTTGTTTGAAAAGCTTCTCGACTTCAACTTTCAACTTTGTAACACTGTCTTAAAAAAAGCAGTGCTTTCATCATCCCCGAAATATATCCTGTGGTGGGGCTTGCATTCATTGTCAGTTTGAGAATTGGTTGCGTGCCAACATGCAGGTGCATGCTTGGGACCATTGAGTTTTGCGTTGGAGTTTGTGGTATTCTCTTAGCTGACCAACAATATACAACAAACATACGGTTCAGGATGTCACCATGATGCAAAAGACGTGCATCCATACACAACGAAGTCTAAATCCAGAGAGACACAGCAAAATCCTCATATCAACCAGATCTATTTGCCGCTCTGACGGACGACACAGGAGCAATCAAAAGTCGCGTCGGCAAAGTACTCCATCCGAAATGAAATTTCACGCTAACGTCGAGATACTAAGGGTTCGGCCACATTGCGATTTTACTGTCGTATCGGGCGATTTTTAGACGCAAATATGAACCCACTGCGACAAGATTTGCAAAGGAACTTCAGGCATGCGCAGAAATAATATGCTCATTTGAACGTATTTCTTAGCCAAGAATACATGCGCTAACTCATTTGTCCGCTATGCAAGAAACTTCCATGCACGCCAGCGTCAAATGTCCAAATGATGTGCGCCTGCGCGAGTATCACAAAAACTTCTTATTAAACTGGTTTTAGGAAAAATCGCGAAAATTTGCGACTACCGACCTGGCCAAAATTTTCGCAAATCGCAGTGTGCGCGCTTTCGTTTAACCATGTGTAACTTGCGACAGTAGTGCGACTATTTAGTCGAAGTCTGATCCATCCCTTACAGTGCCAACCACTGACGAACCTGTTTGAACAGGATGGTACGGTGACGTTCTATTCTTGGACCTTCCGATGAAAGCGACGAGATGTCTGAATAACGACGATTCGAACTGGGTGCCCGTCGTGATGACGCGAGAAGTACCGAAACAAGCGACCTAGCTGTTAAGCAAAACTCTAGCCACGGTATCCACTGTCTGATCAGCAATAGAAAACGCCCCCGGTTACCTAGAAAAGCAGACAATCACTGTTAGGCAGTATTTATAGTCCTGTGAAGGGATCAGAGGTCCCACAATTTGCAGATAAATGTGCTGGAAGCGACTCGGGCACTGGAAAAGACTGCATCAGTTTCTTTTGATAGCAAGCAATCTTGGAACACTGGCACGGCACACACGTGGATGTCTCTCCTCAAGTACGTGCAAAAAAAATCTCAGCGAGGGCTTGCAGGTAGTCCGTGCGCTGGAATGCGTCAGCTGGTGAAATATATTGAAAACCTTTCTGCGCAACAAAGCCGGGATGAAAGGCCTCAGCCGACCCAGGGAATTGTCGCATACCACCTCTTGACGAGAGCCACATGAACGGCAGGCAAGCCTTACGGAATTGGGGCTGTTATGGAGCAGCTTCTTAAGTTCAACGTCTTGGATCTGCTTATAAGCCAGCTCGTCTACGCGGATAAGCGTGCACATCTCGATAGTCTCCACCCAAAAGAGTGTGCCTGCGACCTCGTTCCTGGTGGTGGGGATGAAACGAAAGTTCCTTATGAACTGCGATACGTAATTTAGAAGCCTGACTTGACACGGTGAGGCTTTGCTAGAGAATTGGGCTAACGCGAACGTGAGTGGCTTGTGATCCGTCAGGACGAAGAACGCAGAGCAGAGTATATATAGCGAGCAACTCGCGGTCATAGACACCGTACTTGGACTCGGGTATGGAAAGTTTCCTCTGGAAGAAACCCTACAAGAGCCACCAATCACCCTGCTCCTGTTCTAAAACGGCACCTACGGTGATGTTGGAAGCGTCAGTCATAAGCCTGAGAGGTGTATTGTCTTGAAAATTGACAAGCAGGATGGAGTCAACTCAGCTATTCTTACACTTTATAAACGCACCCTCAGTCTACGGGGTACTCTCGGCGACAGTTCTGTTCCTTTTATTGTTGTCTGTGCAAGGAGTGTCTATAGAACAGCAGCGTTGCGGACAAACCACCGATAAAAATTTGGTGTTCCCAAAAACCGCCGGAGACCTTTCCACTGATAATGTGCCCCAGGTACTCCACCTCGCTCACTCCAAACCCGCTCTTAGACACGTTGATAACAATCCCAAACTCCGATAGGCGTTGGAACACTAGACAGAACTGCTGTACATGCTCTTCCTCCGATCTCGATACGACCAGCATACGCGGAAGTCGAGTCCCGGAGAATCTCGTACATGAAGCGCTGAAAAGTCAGCTGTGCGTTACGAAGACCAAACCTCATCACTGTAAATTCAAATAATCCAAACGGAGTCGTAACCCCCGTTTTTGGGGCGTCCTCCTTTGCTTCTTTGAGAAAAAAATGCCTGCCACTCAAGTTTATGAAATATCGACGATGTGCCGCATAGGGTATTTATCCGGAATCGTACTGGCGTTCAGGCGACGACGACCCCCGCAAAACGCCAGGCACCATCTCTCTCTCTCTGGGACAAAATGCAGGGAGCTTGCCCAGGGACTCCTGGAGGGCAGGCGAAATCCTCTATCAAGGAAGAACTGGAACTCCTCCTTTGCTATGCGTAGCTTGCTTTGATTTAGTCAATGAGGCGGATATACCATCGGGGGCCCACTATCGTAATAAAATGCTTTGTTTGGTGCGCAGGTGCGCATGCGGGAACTGCAGGATTTGTAAAGCCCGGAAATTATTTATGTAGTGATGAGTAAGGCAATGCTATGCGTAGCTTGCTTTGATTTAGTCAATGAGGCGGATATACCATCGGGGGCCCACTATCGTAATAAAATGCTTTGTTTGGTGCGCAGGTGCGCATGCGGGAACTGCAGGATTTGTAAAGCCCGGAAATTATTTATGTAGTGATGAGTAAGGCAAACTCCCATCGACGGCCAAAAACGGACATCTGCTGACACTGATAGACCTTGCCCGATGCGGTTGCGTGGCTTAAAGACCCAAGAGTTTGCACTGCCTGTGGTTCACGAGCAGGCCGAAATGCTGGAGAAAATCAGCACCTAAAATGGCGCGCGACACGTTAGCAATACAAAAACGCCAACAAAATGAGCTACTAATGACCATTCCATTTGCCAAAAAGAACTTGTAGAGAGACACTTTTTGGACGGATAGCAGGTGTGAAACCGGAACGCCTGCTCATCTCTCGGGCAAGTGGATCGATACGTTTTCCGGCTGTTGGCTAAGAATGGAACATGGCAGTTAACACTGCCTTGCTGTGGTGCCAAAATGGCGATGAAAATAACACATTCAGATGCATTGCTTGCGTGGGGTGGCCGGCCGAAACGAAGAATGATAAAAACTGCAACCGGAATAGCTGCTCTGCCGAGACTGTGCCTGAACGCTGTTAATATCCGTCCTCAGCTCCGCGATCCTTCTTAGGATCATTTTGCTGTGAAATGTTGGGTGTAAGACCGGATTTTTCTGGACGCCCGACACAGCATCTAAACGATCCGCAGCGGATGCCGATCCCTCCAGGCTAGCACGTTCATTGACGGCCAGAATGATGCGAATGTTGGGTTGGAAACGCTGTAGCCATAATGACTTAAGTTATCTGGTATAGACTTCTCAGCCAAGCACTGCAGGTGGCGAAAAACCTTGAGCCGGGCGTTCATCCTCCATTTCCAGCTCAAAGAGAACTTGACGCGTCTTTTCATCCGTGATGCTAAATACAGTTAACAGTCTTCACTTGATGGCGTCGTATTTGGGCGGAAACTCCACAATATCAGTGACATGTACCAGAATTGGCATACCCAACTCGGCGACAATTTTGTCGAAAGGTGCCGCATCGGTGTTAACCTTGCTGCTGTAAAATTACGCTTAAACGCCCACGAACCATAGCCTCGACTTTCTATGCCAGAAAGGCGGCAACGAAAAAAATAGCATTCGCTTTGATGCTAGCGACCACGGTGTCTGTGGCAGCAAAGGTTCGGTCGCTATTGCCGTCATCAGCATCATAAAAATCCGTCGGCATATTCAAAATTTTCGCCTTAATGTCACCACTTTAGAGTACGGGTAAATCGAGAAATGCAAGTAATAAGATCAGTGAAGTTCTGAACATACACGGTTACACAACGAAGTCTAAAACAGGAGAAAGATTACCACTTTTTTATATCCACCAAATAGTTGCAGCCCTGGTGGACGATACATCAATAATCAAAAGCCAACAGCCACTCTGAACTCGCATCGGCACAACCCCACCAACGCCAAAGCCCCACACTGACGACGTTTATACTCGTATATGTATGTTATATGGCGAAAAACATGACCAGTGATTTACAATGCACTATTAATTACGTGTTGTGTAGTCCTCCAATGCCCACCTTTCCTGTACTGTAGACACAAATGACTTTGAAGCAAAAACCACATCCGGAATCGTTTCCTCACTGCTACTCTGGTGGAAGGTTGATGTATTTCCAGCATTTATAACGACAAATCCGTCTCAAGTATTCATTCTTATTTGGACTCAGGTTCAGGGACCTCCATTAAATAATGGTCTCATTCTTTAAGTTGAGTCCAAACATCTTACAGTGCGTCAGTACTGTTCACAAAGAATAGCTTGGTCTTCGATTTTCAGCCAGCCGCACTTGTAGAGCAGGCGAATTCACTAAGGATAGCCTCAGCTGTATTCGACAAACTATCTAGCCAGTTTTAACTTCCTCCATAATCAGGAGTTGCGAGACTTCTCCTACTGGAAGGTATGAAATTGCTACGTTAGTCTCATTCTCACGCTGCCTGTATCCAGGAGAGTTTTCTATATAGCCTTTAAACTGCAAATTCAACGGGCTTTTGGCTGCAGACTCATCTGGACTACCTTAGTCAGGTCGACAAATGATTGACTACTTCTACCTGGCATGGTTTATGTTTGGTTCACTGTCAGGTTTACGTCCGCTACTTGAGATTGCTAAGGCCTTTATTTGCTGATGTTTTCGCCTGACAATGTTCATTTTCACTTTTTTCCGTTTTAAAGCGAACCACTTAAAAATTACTTTTGTTCACCACCACATACTTAGTAGCCGATAATTCAGACTGATTTGTACTTTTGTAGAGAAAATATTTTGAATAATTTAATACATCATCATAATGAATAAAGAATTGACCGCTCAGATTGTGGTTTGCTTTTTCTCTATTTATGATTTTGGTGATTTTACGACTACGGATACAGTAGTATATCATACAACGGTATCTCCTATTTGCTCCTTGCTTTATTGGGCCGAAAATCATTTTGATAACTATGCGTTTGAAGCAAAACTGACGATAGATACAAGCCATATGGTAGCAATTTGCATATGTATTAGTCGGCCTACTATGGACAAGCTTCCGGTAGCTGTCACCCAACTGCGGCATTAGCAAATGCTTATATTTCGTCATATTTATTATTTTCCGAATAAAAAACGTGCCGAACGCATTCCGTGCATGCTATAAATTCACCTTGTATAGCCCATTGTGCTCCTAAACTTTCCAAGACGAGCAAATGAAGCACACGTTTTGCACCTTCGACTGATAGCTCAGCGTTGAGATGTAAACAAACTCCTATAAATTCACTTTGAAAGGCGATAAAAATTAAACGGGTATAAGAACTGAAATAATTTTCACTTCACTAGGAGCGCTATTGTGTTCTCCGCGGATCATCTGGGTTTCACTGTAGAAATCCGTCTCTAAACCGTACAAAACCTCGAATTTTTGTTGGCACCTCCACAATTCTTCATATAACGCCATGTAAGTTAGCCAGCAAAGTCGGCCTACTAATGGTCATGTGTGTGGTAGTAAGCGCTGCTGCCATATGGCTTGTATCTATCGTCAGTTTTGGTTTGAAGACATCTAGAGTTCTCCAGGGTGACGTTGATTTGTCGTGTCTAGAGTTTTGAGAAGAACAAATAAATAATCATTTTTTTATCATCGATATAATGTCCGGTGTGGACCTTACAAATAGGATAATTGTAGAGGGAAAACAACAAACTAACGCGTATCGTTTGTTAATAATCAATTTATTGTATTCAAAATACAATGGCTCGGTTGATGGTTCGGATGCGACTGACTCTCGATTTCTTCCGTGCCCCTTGCTCTTCAATTAGTGTTGCCATGACGCTCGACCATCCTGACATTGAATCGCCTCGATTCATTACTCCGTGTCTAAATCCGCAGCATTATCGTAAAAATCGAGTTCAGAGCTCACGACGATCCACGGTTTCAACTTTTCGCTCGTATACACCGCACAGAAATTCCGTTGGTTGGAACGTGCGATTCCCACGTCCTCGACGAGATATCTGTCGTTGCGTAAAACTCTCGAAATTATGTAGGGCCCACGATATTTGGGCTCTAACTTTCGAGATTCTCCCGTAGCAGCAGGTACATTCTCTAGAACAATGATATCTCCTTCCTTGTAGATAAAAAGTTTCTTGTGTTTCGCGTTCGGTGCTAATTCACTCTGCAGCCGATTGTCTTCGGTTAACCATATCGCATTCCGTTGGATCATCAGTCGCTTCATTTGATGTTAGAGCCATAACTAGCCGATTCGTAATGACGTCTCGAAGGCGATAGTCGAATATAAACTCGATCGGACTAAACTGAGTCACAGAGTGACATTGCGAATTCAGAGACCACTGAAGATTGCGCAATTGTAAATTCCAATCCTTATAATCAGTTGGTGTAGTTCTTAGAAATGATAAGATGGACTGATTTGCACGTTCGATTTGGCCATTCGCTCGAGGTGTTCTGACGGCAACCTTAATATGTTGAATTTCATTAGATGCGCAGAATTCAGCAAATTCTCGTGATGTAAAAGCAGTGCCTCGATGGCTAATTATACGCTTAGATACACCGAAGTACAACGTCAGATCCCTGGATGCGTCGATGAGGGGCATCGATTTCGTAGTTTTTATAGCTCTCAAAATTGAATACTTACTGAATGAATCAGATATTCCAATGATGTGCAAATTACCTCGACGATTGCGTGGAAAAGGTCTCAGGTGATCAACGTGTAACGTCCAGAACGAAATAGGTGTCACCTCATTCGCGTAGAGTTGACCCTCCAGTGTGCCTGCGATTCCTTTATTATATCAGCACTCTAAGCATGCTGCGATGTACGACTTGATGTATTTTCGGAGATTGTTGAACCGAAAATCCTGCCGAAGTCGATTTATGCTCTTCTCAAGACCAAAGCGGCCCATGTCATCGTGGTACGTGCGGATAATTTTCCACTTGACTGCAGACGGAACGACAAATTTGAGATCTTGGTCGATCTTACGATATAACCGACCGTTTTTGAGCTGATAATCTGTCTTGATCTGTTTGGATTGAGCGGACTCAATATCGCCTCTCAGAACTTCAACTTCACGTCTTGTGGTTGCAGGAGCAGAAGCCAGTCTTCGTTTTCTTCCACTCACATTATGTTCCCCTATGCTATCTCTGGCTCGCTCATTTGGAGTCCTGCTTAGAACATCTGCGTGGCTCATGTGTTCAGTCGATTGATGTATGATGCGGAAATGGTACTCCTGTAGCTTCAAAAACCATCGACCGATGTGCGGTAGCAATGGCTTAGACGTTCTTGTGATGCTAATTGCGGTGCAATCGGTAATTATCTCGAAATGCTTACCAAGCAAATAAGTGCGGAATCTTTCTAACGACTCGGCAATAGCCAAAACTTCAAGCTCATGACTATGGTATCTGCTTTCGGATTCACTACACTGGTGGCTGTAGTAGAAAACCAGTCTGAAATTGCCACCGTCGTCTCGTTGCATGAGGATTCCGGCAAGACTCAGTGTGCTCGCGTCAGTGTGAACTTGATGTTCCTTCGTCGGATCGTATGCACTGAGCACTGAATCGCAGCAAAGTGCTGATTTCAATTTTTCGATTCCGTCTCGTTGCTCAGTCGACCGACAAAATTGTGAATTGTCCTTCTGCTTCAACAAAAGTGTAAGTGGCCTCGATATTAGAGAATAATCGCGAATGAATTTGCGGAAAAACCCGCTCATCCCAAAAATCTTCGAACTTCTGTAATGTTGGTTGGTTCCGGCAACTCTCGAATTGCATTAGTCTTTTCAGCTGCTGGTTTTATTCCGTCCTCATCGACTCGATGACCCAAAAACGTAATTTTTTTGGACAAAAACGTACACGGAATTCACGGAGTTTGATTAAACTCTCGGCAATGGTTTTGCTGGGCAGAATTACTTCATCTACGTAGCCAACTGCTCAATTTCCCATTCTTCGTACCAACTTGGTAATGACCTCATGAAAATAACTCGGTGCATTGCACAGGCCAAAAGGCATCCGGTTGAATTCGTATTGGCCTGCATGCATGACAAATGCAGTGTATTTCCTACACTCTTCTGCGATTGGTATTTGATAATATCCGGACATTAAATCGAGAGTCGTGTAAAATAAATTACCAGCGATCGATGATAGCTGCTCCTCAACAGTTGGCATGACAAACGGACGCTTTTCAGTGCAGAGTAGATCTGACTCCAATAAAAGTGGCTCCGAAATCGAGTCGTCATCCACCGGAAAAACCTTAGCATTTAGATTCTTACCATCCAACAGAATTCCGGCCTCGAGTATCTGGTTGCACTTTACTGAAGCTCCTCCAAATCCTCGTAGGATGATCGGTGAACACTGCTTCACGCCTCCCATCGACATTGCGATCGTTCGTTGAATGTGTGTTCTTTCACTGCCGGGGTCGATGAAGGACTTAATTTTGTCTCCGTTGAGAAGAACCTCCTTAACAAGCGGATTAATTCTTTCTGTTGAATTTATGCGACGAACATTACTGACGGCGGTCGCAGCTCCATTTTCCGGACTCAGTTGGTTGTATGTGATGTTCGTTAACACTTCTCGCATCTTTGTTTCCGTTGCGGTTTTGGAGAGTTCAGCGAAATATGCCCACCTCAAGACAATTATAACATCGAATTGCTCGAAGTCGGCTGCGCTCGCGCATTTGATGACATAATACCTTGCTGTATGTGTGGTGGTGGTCCAAAATTTCGTCTTGACTCCGGAATTCGTTTCGAAATTCTTTATCGCGGCTAAAATATCGTTGACGTTGTCGAAAATTGAGCTCGCGATCCCATTTTGCAAAGATGGATGCCGTAGCTCGTTCCTTATATACCGGATTATAAGGTGATCGCTCAAGTTACCTCGTCTTCCCGATGCTAGCATAGTATAGAAGTAACTTTGTGTTGTCTCGCTCGGCTCCTTGGTGCGATTCACCATTTTTATGTGAACATCGGCCTCGCTTTCATGGCTAGGGAAATCTCACCTCAATTATTCGACCAGCTTCAGCTAGCTTCCAGGAACCCGCGCAGAACCATCGCTCCAAATTTTAGCTAGCCCCTTTAGGGAGGCTTGCATGGCGAACACCAAAACTCTATCGTTCCACTGATATGCTTCGTCAACCTTCGTAACGCGATCAACGAACTGCGCTGCCGACATGCCGGATTTGGAATATGGGTCGAAGTCTGGTAAAATATCCGTCACATCTCAGATGTTATGAAAATGGGGTCCACTACATGCCCCCACTAAACTAGCCGATCATTCGCATGCGTCAACTTCGAACGTCGCTGCCGGCGGCGTCTCACCCAATTTCATGGCGTGAGTGGTGATATCGGCTCCTTTACTACGATCGGTTGAGTGTTAATCTGTTCAGTTGTTGACGACGTCGCCAACTTTCCCCCGTTTGGTAACGCGGCGACGACACCTGATATTCACTCGCTTATTCGCTTCACTTCATCACGTAACTCGCGCACATCATCTGCACCCGAACATTCTGACATTTTCCTGTCCGGTTCGATTTCGTCATTAGCCAGAATTTCACAGAGTTTTTTTGCTAGCTCGGCTTTGTTACCCTGCGTAGAGGCGTTGTTTAGCGTATTGACCTTTTCGACCGTCATCGTGTTGCGCTCCGTTTCCCTCGTATACGGACCGAAGGGGAAATCGAACCACTATTACAATTATGTGTAGCCACTCGCGTAAGTATGTCGCACGTTTCTCCTTTCGTCTCTTTCGCATATGTAGACCGCACGTTTCTCCTTTCGTCACTTTTCGCAGACGAATCGTAGGAAAATTAAACACGAGATCGCGAGGAGGGGAAAACATGGCTTTCGACGGCGTCTGTTCATTCTACGTGCATGATTCGAGTTTTTACATGTAATCCGCACTAAACCATCCTTGGATCCCACTTCTGATTTTGTCAGGGGTGGCCCTTGGGAACAGGATAATTGTAGAGGGAAAACAATAAACTAACGCGCACCGTTGATGGTTCGGATTAGACTGACTCTTCTCGATTTCTTCCGTGGCCGGTGCTCTTCAATTGGTGTTACCATGACAATAATAAATGCCAGATTTTGTCCGATCAGAGTGTTTTATAGGTCATGAAATTAGTTGGGAAGCTTTAAGTTAAGTCGCCATTGACTTTTGTGTGGGGCAAACTTTCAACATTATAACCCTAATTATGAGGACAAATTTAGTTGCATACCGAAGTCAAGCTTTAATTTTTACAGGACGTTTCCTCAATACACACACGTTTTGTCTTAAATTTCATTCAATTGTTCAATCATTTGCGTCAATCATTACAAGAATAGTGCTTTACCCCCACATAGTAATATTTTGCGGAGATTGATTTTATTATGTATGTATATTGTTGTTGATAAATTCATTTTATCATTTTATTTTCAGCTAACATATCCCTTTACACAAGTATCAGCACATTGTGGTGGATATTGTGGGAATTGCTTTGTCTCAAAAGAAACACGCCTTATATTGGAAACAACGTAAAAACCAAAATTTAGATACATTTACAATTATACAATACATATTTAAATACATTTTTGTAATTATTGTAATATGGCATCGTTCGGATGCTAAAACACTCATAGCGAGTGATAACAAACGATTTTGGGGGGAGATGAGCATCTGAGTAAATTTCATTGATCTTGGACACTAATATGGTGTGAAAACCATTGACAGCCTCCTTACAACTATCAAACAGCTCGCCATTCTACCCTCAAACGTATCCAATCCAAAGAGTTTGAAGTGCAGGAAACTTTCAAATGAAAACTCTTTTCGCTTACCAGTTCAGAGCTTTGGTATGAAAACTCAAAGTAGCTGGGTCTAACTCATAGTTTTCAAAAAATGCCATTTCAAAATCCTCAGCCACCTTTAGGATTAAATGAAGAAGAAAAATCCAAATTTATATTCTGGCATATTTCATGTATCTCGATGTTCAATATCAAGTACATCCGAAGAGAACTCGTCATGCATTTTTATGAAAGATTGCCTACATCAAATCTTACCATAGCTTGAAGTACAAAATTTCAATCATAATAGCAAATATCATTTATCATTAATTTACACTAATTATTTCTAAAAGCCAAGATGAATTTTCATCAGTGTTCGTCTCCCCTATGAAAACACGTATTTGTAGCATATTCTTCCCTTAAGCATAGGGAAACCTTCTTAGAACGAATTTATTAATTTAATGTAAAAGAAAATCGAGAAAAAAATTAACAAACTATTTTTAATGCATACTTACAGTAGTCTTATAAGCGTCTGTCCCTTTGAACGTTAACAAATTCACTGAATTTCGCATATTTCCACTTGGGCTGTTTGAAAATATGGAAAAAAACTTAGAATAATTTTTTATATCAATTAAAAAATTAAATCAAATCAATCGCCATTCTCTGTAACCACCGATAATTGATTAAGGACGTGCGGATTTCTAATTCGGCTCAATGATAGTTTCATTTCATGAGGATTACATTCATTTGCTTCGAATATTCTTTAATATCGATCTAAAGAGGAAAATTTAAAAGCTATCATTCTTACATCAATAGAATATTTTTACATCCATCTTTATTGATGAATTTATTTTAAATAAAATTAAATTTTTGATTCTGATATTATTAAAATGTATTTAAGACTAGAATAATATTAAAAATTTCAATGAACTGTATCATTAAAGCTAATAGAAATGGAAAACAGCCCAAAAAGGAGACATATTTAGTAACACCCTAGAATCGCTACATCAAACTAAAAAAAAACTATTGCCAATAATTATTTATTCTTACTAGATAATTGTAATATTTTTCGTGGAAATGTAGAAACAAAAAAAATTGGTTGATGTCTCCATAATTAGAATTATAAATATACAAATATCACCATATTCTTGAATATTATATTTTAGTCGAATGTAAAAATAAACAAATAACATTTATATCTTTTTTGAAAAGAAAAGAGAATGAAAGGAAGCGATTCTAGACATCAGCATATGTTTGTTCCATTATATGGAATAAATTGATGGAAAGGGTCGCTTTATTTATATATACTATATCTCACTATATTAAAATATAAGCCAATGTCGTATGTGCATGTAGGGGGAAACTTTTCTTTTGTAAAAATATAGCAACAATTTTATATTGTTTCGCGAATTTTTTTCAGCAATATTCGTTTTAATTAGACCAACACCAAAAACTAGCACACCGTGAAGTAACTCCCGTTTTACAAAATCAATGGCCTACTACAGACACATGCGATAAGAGCAACTGCGTCAATGTAAGTTAAATGTAAAAGCACAACGCATATTATTCACAGTTCAAAGGAACATTAACGTAAATTGTATATTTAAGATAATAATTTTTAAAAATTCATTTCAAATGTTTTAGTCAAAATGCTTAATTAATAATTTTAGCTACTTAAATTTGTGTATTTACTCATAGAACTTTGGTCGGATAAGCGACAACGACTCGTTTTCACAAAAAAAAAGAAAAAACAAATGACGTCAAACTTTAATTGAAAATAATAAAGTTTCGAATTCGCGCCAGTATTTTGATAAAAGATATAAATGACGTATCACATTAGCGCATGTGAAGCTTGAATTAAACGAAAAATGTTATTCAAACTTTTTCTTTGCCTTAAATCACACTTACGTACATAAAAGCCACTAGGAAAGTATTATTTAAAATAATTGTGTCCAATAATTAATTCTAAAAAGAATAATTAAACAGTGCCAATTAGAATTTCCTTTTAATATTACGAATTTTATTGGAAAGTATTAGAATAATTAAAAAGCAAAACAAATCACTGTTATATCCTTTTTCTGATTTTTACTATCAATTTTAATTACGAAAGCAACTGTGTAAAAACGTTATGAAGCCTTTTAAATCCGACACACTGCCAGAGTTTGATTAAAGAAAACTTCCCTTTATTTTGTGTATAATTAATATTTTATAAATAATATTGTACTTGCACTGTAGGAATCCAATTCAGCATTGTAATAAAAATTTAGTTTTTTCCCTTCTAACTTACGTGATTGTTGTAATGAATGAAAAATTTTAACAATTGTAATACATATACATTTATACTCTATTTATATATATTTAGATACACTGCATTTAATCTGAATCTCATAATAATTATTTATTTTTTATTTTAAACATGTTTTGCGTTTTATTTTTTTCAAACGTCGTATAATACGCCGATTGGAATGCATTCGCAAATTCTGTGTATTCAAAAATGCACAACAAAAGTCGCGGCTCCATTTCATCACTGCCGGGCTCATTTTAATTTTCCATTTTAACTATGAAAGAATGTAAATTGTTAAGTAAACATATTTAGGAATAGTAGAAATGCTACCAAACCCTTTAGGAAAGGAGAAATATTGATTTTAAAGGGTGTATTTTGTGAAATCGTAACCATTAAAATATTAAAAATTGTCCCATTTAAAATAAAACCATTTTATTTTATGAGATTGCTTTTTATTTAGCGTGTTTTCATCCAGATATCGTCAACATACTTCAAATAAAATCTCGTTTGTCGACCGATACCAAACATTTTTAGGATGCTGTCCTAAAATACAAAACCCTATTGAAATCATGAGCTGTGTCCGAATATCGGTCCGCCTGTTAGCATGTCAGCAGTTTTTCTCCGAAACTATGGAAGCTACAACCATGAAACTTCGCGAAAAGCGAAAGTTTTAGCATAAAACATTTTTCAGAGGATTTTAAGGGCGGTTTCTCCATACTTATCCCATTAAAATTTTTTTTTCATAAATGATAGGCGAGTGGAATGCTGCACGAGAGGTCTCAATGATATCTTTTCAAAACAGGCCTTAAAATTACCTAATCAGTATCGAGGGGGTAGGAAAGAGACAAGCTTTTGGATGTTTTTTTTTTTGAATTCATTTATATTAATTAATATAAATATGTCTATTCAATATATTATTGAGGTTTTTATTCCATAATATTCATTTAAAGTCACGTTCTTCTGATTCTCATTCCCAAATAATTTTATACCCTCATATTAAGTGAGAAAAAATAAAAAATATATTATATGTTTGCATTTGTTATGGAAACACGAAATGAATGAATGAATGATCATTTTAAAGAAAACATTCCACTCTATGGCGGCAGCTTTAAGTAATGCTATGATTGACTAAACGCAATCTTAACTTTTAAGAAGGTTAGATCGAAATGTAGTACCTAGATCGATAAAAAGCCAATACATGAGGAAATCCAAGTGTTGTTACACTACAGCCCCTCTCGAGCCTTCGCTTCCTGCAACAAGCACCTCCAACTGTCTCGGTCCATTGACCGCGTCCTCTAACTTCCAAATCCGAACAGCGATGAACTGTCATCGTCGACCGAGTCAGACCAGCGTTTCCTTGGTTTCCCCACTGATCTCCGCTCTTCAGTTCTCCCAACGAATACCTTTTTGGGTATCCGTTGTTCGTCCATACGATTCACATGGCCAGCCCATTGCAGCTTCCGGAGTTGTAGTAATCGAGCAGTCACACAAGCAAACTGCCTGAAAACCTTATCTCCTATCCAAAATTTTAATGGCAGATTTAAAAAAATATTTAATTACTTCCATTCATAATCGTAATTTATAAAGTAGTTTTCTTTCTTATTATTATTAATGTAATTTTATATCAATTTTCCTTTATATTGTATTTAAACGTTTCCCTTTACTTATATTCTTCATGAGATTTAACTTTTATTACTATTTAAAATCCTTTTTCATTTTTCTTTACTTCCGTTAATTTTCTTGAAAAATTTTAAATCTGCCAATTAAAATTTCGGAAATGGGAACACTGACTTAGAGCATCCCAACTGTGTATTGCATTACCGAATACAATCGAGCTTGGCTGAGCGAGTAGCTGATTCGAGGTGCTGCTGGGACACGGAAAAAGAGAAAGAAAAGTTTTGGACGGAGGGCAGTCCAAGGAAGATCGTGAAGAATCACGGACAAATTGGGAAATTTTGTTCGAGGATACTCTTTTGGTTAATTCGAGAAGTTTTGTCGCCATTTGGATCGATGCCGTGCAAATTTATTAACATCGCGTCTTAGTTAATACTTGGTGGGAAGTTTACCCTTTGTTAATTCGACAAGTTTTGTCGATTTTGGATCAGTTTCCGTGCAAGGCGAAATATCGGCTCACTGCTAAAAATCACGTTAGCTCTTATTCCGAACACTACGCGTGTTCCACAACATAGGCTGTCATTAGAGTTCATGAGAGATATTTTAATCAGCATTAATCGTGTGAGTATGTTGCATCACATGCTTCGCTTGACCGGGAACACCGCAGATTCATTTAACCTAAACGTGAAACGAGTGGAATTAATTTCATCGATATCGCGGGACGAGCAAATTTCAAGGTTATTTCTCGAATGCTGCAGTAGAGGCTGGCGAATCGAAACGTGGGTTGTCAGTCGTTGGATAGACGGCGGATTGCTGGTCAGTCGGGTGAAACAGCTCTAGTTGTTTTGCAGTCGAGAGTCATCGCTTACGTCGCTGTCTATTTTGCTACAACTATGAGGAGTTGTCCTATCGAGCTCTCGTTCCCGTCTCGATCGCATCCTCGCAAAAAAACAAAACTGGAAAACCTGGCTCTCAGTAGTACTTTTATGATCAGACCGGAGTTTACGTTAACAAAAAACAAATTATACAATTCATTCTGCGAATAGCTCTCCTCAAAGTCCTTCAATTTTCCCATGGCTCTGCTAAACATTCGCTTCCGAATCGATAAGGATGTTGTCGGTCTTAGCATAAGAATCGGACGATATAGACAATAAATTAAATAATTCGTGTCTGACTGTCTCCATTACCAGATGATACATCTTCTTCTTCTTTGTAGCACTACAGCCCCTCTCAGGCCTTCTCTTAGAGATAGTTAGAGTATCTCATTTTCATGACCGTATTGATTTTTTCGGAAGTTGGTTTGGTCAGTACCATGCTTCCGTGTGTCTACTCAGCTATGATATGATCTGATTAAATCAGTACATATCATTTGAACCTGGTACCTTCGGCTTATGCGTTCATGATACATCTAGTTCTCATTAATTTATTCCGCATCGTATGGAAGCTAGTTTTCACACAAAATTTTCTCCATAATTTACCCCTGATTCGAATAGCAAAACGTTATTTTCGGATTAGAAATGAAAGCAAAAATGGGGAATGTGATAAAAATTCTTACTCTTTAAAGCAAATCGATTTATAATATGCAAGCGAATGGAAAAAATGCCCGAAATTGAGGTTTTCTACCATGTGCTTTAATTTGGAAAGCAACGCTTGTACTCAACACTTCCGTGTTCGGAAAATTAAGACTTGAAATTTCAAATTGTATTCAAATCACTCTTCTGGTTGCAGAACGAGTGTATTTGAAGCAAAACTGATGTTAGATAGGAAGCCATATGGCAGCAGCGCTTACTATCACACACATCACCATTAGTAGGCCGACTTTGCTGGCTAACTTACATGGCGGTATATGAAGAATTATGGAGATGCCAACGAAAATTCGAAGTTTTGAACGGTTTTGAGGCGGATTTCTACAGTGAAATCCTGATGGCCCGCGGAGGACACAATAGCGCTCCTAGTGAAGTGAAAATTATTTGAGTTCTTATACCCGTTTAGTTTTTATCGCCTTCCAAAGTGAGTTTATAGGAGTTTGTTTACATCTCAACGCTGAGCTATCAGTCGAAGGTGCAAAACGTGTGCTTCATTTGCTCGTCTTGAAAAGTTTAGGAGTACAGTGGGCTATACAAGGTGAATTTATAGCATGCACGGAATGCGTTCCGCACGTTTTTTATTCGGAAAATAGTATATATTACGAAATATAAGCATTTGCTAATGCCGCGGTTGGGTGACAGCTACCGGAAGCTTGTCCATAGTAGGCCGACTAATACATATGCAAATTGCTACCATATGGCTTCCTATCTAACGTCAGTTTTGATTTGAAGCCTATTTAAGATTATTTTTTATATAGAGGAGGGCGATTAGAGAAGATAGAAACAATCATCTGTGTTAAAAATAATTGCAAGAAATTTTTCTTTGAAACTGAAGCCTTACTGTTGCAAGAAAAAATGTGTGAGCAAAACTGACGATAGATACAAGCCATATGGTAGCAATTTGCATATGTATTAGTCGGCCTACTATGGACAAGCTTCCGGTAGCTGTCACCCAACTGCAGCATTAGCAAATGCTTATATTTCGTCATATTTACTATTTTCCGAATAAAAAACGTGCCGAACGCATTCCGTGCATGCTATAAATTCACCTTGTATAGCCCATTGTGCTCCTAAACTTTCCAAGACGAGCAAATGAAGCACACGTTTTGCACCTTCGACTGATAGCTCAGCGTTGAGATGTAAACAAACTCCTATAAACTCACTTTGGAAGGCGATAAAAACTAAACGGGTATAAGAACTCAAATAATTTTCACTTCACTAGGAGCGCTATTGTGTTCTCAGCGGATCATCTGGATTTCACTGTAGAAATCCGTCTCTAAACCGTAAAAAACCTCGAATTTTTGTTGGCATCTCCACAGTTCTTCATATAACGCCATGTAAGTTAGCCAGCAAAGTCGGCCTACTAACGGTCATGTGTGTGGTAGTAAGCGCTGCCGCCATATGGCTTGTATCTATCGTCAGTTTTGTGTGTGAGCAATCTATTTGGCAAGAAGAGATTCCATATCGCAGTTAAATCATTTCATTCATGGCAAAATATTGATGATTTACCCGAATTAAAATTTTTATCAAATTTTGAATAACGCATTGAAAGTTTCACAATTTGGAACATGGATGAAATTATTCTCGGTTATATTAAAAACTGATATAAGACTTCCTTGAAATGATCAATCGTTACAGAGCCAACATGTTGAAATTTTTTAATCAAGTATCTCCAAGTTAAACGTTGGAAAAATTTGTAATTGTCTTGGTCGGTAAATCGAGTTACACATTAATTTTGGGAATCAGTCATAAATCGTGATTGCACCGCAGCTAATTATTCGCATCCATTAGGCGAATGCAAGGAAGGCTACATGTGTGAAAGATGCGAAGTGACAGGTTTTTCAATGGTTTGTCCACTGGAAGAGGTATTATTGCCAAATTAATTGTCTTAACGTCTTTCTTAAAAATAACTTTGAAGATAGCTAATATATATATTTGTCCCTAAAAAAATTCTTCGAACGGTACTAATATTTTTATATTGTTGTACTCATAAAACAGGATCACAAACATAAATTCGGGTTTTATTGAATCTAGCTCGAAAACTGGTTAAAATTTCCATTAAGCTAGAATATTTGATTATTAACATTCGTTCCTGAAATTTAATGATAATAAGTTTAGGAACATTTTTCTTTTTGGACATAAAGCATACTTAGCATTTTCTAACCTAATAAATTAATATTTTTTTACACTAAATCTTTATCACATACATATTTGAGAATAAAGGGTGTTTATTTGTGAATTTGTTATCTACCTAATAATATTTTCAAAGCAAAGGCCTTTCTTTATTTAATTTAAAAATAAAGTTTCAAGATGATTTCAACACTCCACCATCTCACTGTTTCCATATTATTTATTGAATAGTCAAAAATAATATTCTTTCTCTAATTCGATTTGCTGCGAAAGGGAACCAAAACTAAGTTCATTTCATTAAATATAAAGCAAAAATTTATATTTCACCGCGGGGTAATATATATTTCTTTTTCTTCGATTGAAGAATTATTATTTTTGTAACATTTATGTGATAATTCTTTGTACGTATAGATTATTATAAAATAAATATTTTATCCTGGAAAGAATGAATAAAATGAATTGTTAAACTTTATACCGTCGGTCTTTCCATTTCTCTCGACCTGACCGGGTATAGGACCCGAATCGATAGCAGGCTCCTCCACTAGCATGGGCTAGCCATCGGGCGCGCTCCTCCGTTTCTTTCGATAACAGGGGCTCTTGCCAAGTAGAGTAGCCTTCCGCTCGCGTACCCTTTTATGATATAGAGTTATGTGATTTCATTGCATAACGCTATAGCACAAATCGGTCACGTTTGTATTTCTCATTTGAGGGAAAGAGTAATACAAAGTACTTTTGTATGAGTTTTTCACTCAAATGGGAAATGCATGGCCTCGTCTACGTTACTATCTGGATGCCCCAATCTTATTTGTGGGCCATAAGGATCGTCGGTAACGACGAAGTCTCCGCCAGTCCCTCCGTTTTTGCTCGGCCCAATTTGTTCTTTGAACAAGCGTTTCAACCCTTAGTAGGTTACCAAGGCCTCGACAACAGTCGATCGGCATTCGACCATGTTTAAGTCGTGAATGCGAAATTTTGTTTGTAGTGGGTGCTTGTGCTAGGGTTAAAGAACCCACCCCACTACTCCGCAACGCTACCCTGCCAGCACATTCACGCGTCCCCAGACAAGGCCAATCTCGGCGGATCTTAATATCCTCTTTCGCTGAGGCAGCGGGCCATCGCTGCGTTCCTGAACGGACACTTTTATCTAACCATTTCACTACAGAGTGTTACAATCGTTGAGACCTCCGGCTCGTCAAAAATTTCGTACAGCTTATGGTTATATCGAATTCCCCATTGGTCCCCATCTAGTTCTCTCCAATTATACGCCTCGGGACCCGTCGCTTAAAGGCGTTCAATATATTCGCGGATGCTTGGGCTAGGGTCCATGTTTCACACCCATAGTAGGTCTTATCATAGATTTTGTACTCATACAAATCTACCACAACGATTTCTTTCAGATTTTCGGATCAAAGATGTCCGATCGAGAGGGCAGGGAGAGAAATTTATCTTATATCCCGCTGCACCCCCCGGTAAAAAACGCAGTCTTAAGACCTGTCATTTGATAACCATAATGTTAACTTTTGGTAGAAAAATTTGTTAAGGGTTGTAGTAACCGAGCAGCCGCCTAGGCAAACTGCTCGAAAAACATTTGTGGAGAAAACACAATTTCCCGTACTAAAACCCACCACTACCATCACTACCATTACCAGAAAAATTACTTTCCAACGAAACAATTGAAATATTAAATAAAAATTACAAAAAAAAATTGATTACGGCAACCCCTTTGCGACGCAATTGAGCGAAGAATTGCAGTTTATCTCGTCAAGAAAAACCTCCGTTGCCGCCATTCAAGAGGCTCATCGAGTGAAGCGGAATGGATTCGAAGATTGAACAACAAGCGGGATAGCCGTCGCGTTAGTCCCGTGGGCTTGATTGAATTTTAGCGATATTACATTATGATTCAGGGGTGAACTAGTGAAATCGAGAAAAGAATGGATTTAAAATAAACCGCGAATGTAAGAATCATCAGACATTCGCAATATAGTGGACGGTTTTTTTGTGTAAATATCTCGCACACATTGTGACATAACGTTAAAAATTCTGCCTAAAGGTCGCGCTGGCTAGTTGTGAATTGTAATGAAAAAAGATATAAAGAGTGAGATCAGATCAATGTAAATTATCTAATACAATGGATAAATTGTGCAATAACACAAACATAAAGTGGATTAAGTGTTAAAATTTCAATGTGAAATATCGACCGATAAAACTTCTCAAGTCTGATCGATCTTATGAGAATCGTCGCGTTAATGTGTGAAGGAGGGGGAATATACATATTTAGCAATTAGTAATTGGCGTCTTAAAGAACGTTTGATATAGCTCAGCATACGAAGTGTTTGAGTAAAGGGAAATAGTTTATTCGGAATGCAACAAACATAAGTGCGGAATGCATAATTTTAAGAAACGTTTCAAGGAAGTTCAAGAAAATTGAAATTTCTTATAAAAACTTGTGAAAATTAAAAATGAATAACTTGTGAGATGTGAGGTGGGGTGATAATGATAACCAAAAAAAGGAAAACATGAAAATGGAAACATTGATTGTTTCAAAATGAAAATGTACCAACCTAAATTTCGAATAAACAAATGTGAGTTTTCGTAGTTTTGTTTTGTGATTTAGCAAATTATTGATTTGAGTTAAGATGAATGGTTGTCTTTGTGCAAAATAGATAACCAATCTAAAGAATATGAATTGTGTAGTAAAAAGAAAATAATGTAGTGGTGCTTACAAAAATTTAAAATCGAAATTGTTAATCTAGTTGAGGCTGATTGAGTGGTGTTTTTTGTTCCTTCAGTAAAAACCCTAGTCGCAATTACAAAGAAAATAAAAGGAAATGAAAATTTTAGAGTTGCAGGCAAGTACCCTTTTGTTTTCCATAAAAAAACGCTATAAATTATATAAATAATTGCAATTGCAAAAACAAACAACAAACATCTGCGACAAATAATAGAACAGCAAACCTTTGCTAAGAAAGGAAAAACATACAGCCAGGAAAAGAATTTCTTAACATACAAATCTTGTTTTCTTTTTCATTTCTCAAATCCATAAAACTGTTTCGGTTAACGTCTCGACCGAGTTACATTGTCTCATGACTGGAGTAGATTTTACTAAATGCGATGGTAATATTTAAACTAAAAAGAAATATATATATATATATATATATATATATATATATATATATATATATATATATATATATATATATATATATATATATATATATATATATTCATATTTATATATTTATATATATATATATATATATATATATATATATATATATATATATATATATATATTCATATTTATATATATATATATATATATATATATATATATATATATATATATATACATTTATTAAAATAAAATATAGCTTACATAGACATAAAAGAATTTTTGCATTGGTTCTTCAACTAGACACCTTCAAAGGAAACAACCTCATAGAGCCATCCAATTTAAAAATATAGATTTAATTTCAATATATCTGGAAGCAACATTTATATCGTCTTCTGTAAAGAAAAAAGAAATAATGTATTTATTTGAATAGTCTGACATAAAAAGGAAATAATGTGGGAATAGAAAAAATGTTAAACTTGGTCTTTTAATTTATATGAAACCGTGACCAGGTATGGGACCCGCAACATCTGCGACAAATAATAGAACAGCAAACCTTTGCTAAGAAAGGAAAAACATACAGCCAGGAAAAGAATTTCTTAACATACAAATCTTGTTTTCTTTTTCATTTCTCAAATCCATAAAACTGTTTCGGTTAACGTCTCGACCGAGTTACATTGTCTCATGACTGGAGTAGATTTTACTAAATGCGATGGTAATATTTAAACTAAAAAGAAATATATATATATATATATATATATATATATATATATATATATATATATATATATATATATATATATATTCATATTTATATATTTATATATATATATATATATATATATATATTCATATTTATATATATATATATATATATATATATATATATATATATATATACATTTATTAAAATAAAATATAGCTTACATAGACATAAAAGAATTTTTGCATTGGTTCTTCAACTAGACACCTTCAAAGGAAACAACCTCATAGAGCCATCCAATTTAAAAATATAGATTTAATTTCAATATATCTGGAAGCAACATTTATATCGTCTTCTGTAAAGAAAAAAGAAATAATGTATTTATTTGAATAGTCTGACATAAAAAGGAAATAATGTGGGAATAGAAAAAATGTTAAACTTGGTCTTTTAATTTATATGAAACCGTGACCAGGTATGGGACCCGCAACATCGGCTGGCCTCTTTACTCATGAGCTAACCATCGTGTGAGCTCACCCCTTCTCTTTGCATTGCAGATGCTCTTGCAAGGTAGAGTTATGTTAGACTAACATAAATTTGAAATATTCATATTTTTCATTTAAAGGAAAAATTCATGCGAATTATGTTTGTATGAGTTTTCATTTAAATAGAAAATATATGGCCACGTCTACGATGGATATTGATCCGGATGGGGGTTGCGAGGGGGCACTGCTTCCACCTAGATGCCCCAACTCTTATTTGGGTGTCGTAAGAATAGATGGTAAAGACGAGATCCTCTCAAGTCTCGCCAGCATTCGCCAGGCGAAGCCTATCGTCTTGGCTTTGGCAATACATCCCTTCAGTAGGTTACCTCGACCTCGACACTGACGAACCGAGTCCTATATCACCTAATTCGTGAATGCGAAATTTTTTTGTGGTGGGCTTTTGTGCTGAGGAAAACAACCCGCCCCACGACACCGCAATGCTAGCCTGCCAGTGCATTCACGCGTCCTCAGACAAGGCCAATTCCGGCGAGAACCAACATCTTCGCTCGCCGAGGCAGCAGAACATCGCTGCAGTCCTTTACGGACATTGATAATCCCTTCAATTCACTACAGGGTTCCCATATGGGGAAACACCCTCAAGAAAATATTTTTCACGCCCAAACGTTCAAAATGTCTCCACTATCATACACTGTTAAGTCTGGTGTTTATCGCTACGAGTATTATAGTTTCGGAGAAAACCTGCTTTGACGAACAGACAGACATTTAGGTGGCGATTTCAATTGTAACAGAAAACTCCTCAAAAGTAGTTCAGGTCTCGGTCATCAAAATAAGCCCCCTCCAATCATCGCAAATTTGCGGCATCGTTCGTCTGTATACAACGCTTATGTTACATTTTATTTCGACTCCTATTGAACTTGCTTTTTGTTTTCTCAATTTCACTGCAGAAAGCTTCCCTTATGCTACAGGTATAACCTTTCACATTCATCTGCTCTACCATTCTCCCATTAACTATCAGACTAAAGTAAATCAGATTTCCGGTTTTTCATTATTTTTTAGGAAACAATAAAACACATAAACATATTGCAAAAGTTTAATTATTATATATGGAATTCATAATTTAAGCTTCAAGCTTTTTGCTTCAAATTGTAACAATTTATGACTTACAAATTCCTTTAAGGAGTTTAGTCATTTTTTTTTTCAAATTAAAATCGATATCTTCAAATATATCTCATACACATTAATGGCAATCCACTTTCATTTTTTTGACTTTCTATTCCAAATGAATGTTTTTTATTTTTCAGGACGGATTGGCATCTTAATTGACACAATAAACTGTTGTAAACTATTTCAAACTTCGTTAAAATAGCACTAGATAAATATTGTAGATTTTCAGTTCGATTTGTATCTACAGGAAGCAATTATTCAATAATTTAGCATAAATAACTTTCATTCGCATTAAATATTTCAATGTTCAAAACAAATCCTATCATAATTTATAAATCAATGAACTGCTACATCCATCTAGGGCTCATTATTGGAAAAATCATGCGCACTGTGTACAAATCATGTTTATATCGATTTTTCTAGTATAATTAAATTCCTGTAGAAATCGTAGTATCACTAACTAAATCAGATTCACCACGGTTTTCATATATTTGAGTATTATCCCTAGTATCTTCCTCAAGATTTTCTAATTTAGTTGATGTTTTTGCGATCTCAAGTTTTAATTCTTCAATTTGTTTTCGAAGTTGGCCTGCTTTGTTGCGAGATATTTGTAATTCTTGTTTCAGATGAGCAATTGTGTCATTTTCTAACACCGCATCGCCTAAATTGTTGCGAATAAAATCAACAGCATTTTCAGGTTTAGGATCTGGCTGCATGAAAAGTTCCACTATTGCCTTGCAAAGCATTTCCATTACATGCGTGCGTTCCAAATATTTTCTATATTCATCTCGTTTCGGGTCGATGGGCTGCAATAAAAAAATTATCATTAATCACAGAATTTCAGCTGCCAATGTAATGGAAGTGTATTAGCATAAATATGTATTTACACGGGGAAGCTGAAAGCCCAAATGCTTACATTCATCCAGAGACTAATACTATAGCAGATTTCTTCTTTATACTAGTAAAGTTTTAAAAAATTTTTTAAATATGCAAAAACCCATCAAAAAATAAATTAAAACCGACTTCAGAACATGGAACAGATAAACATAGAAGAAAAAGTTCGACGTTGAAATACGCGACGCAATGTGGTTTCATAAAAACTTGTTTTAAACGAAATCATAACGAGCAATTGATAGTACCCGAAGCAGCATGGTGAATTTCGGTGAGTTGCAAAGCTTACCTTCTATGTGTGTCCATTCTACTCGTATGCTTCAGAAGGCCCCTGGATATAAATTTCATGGAATCTATGTCAACGTAGTTTTCATGACGGGTAATATGTTGCTGATTGTTATGTCCTATCAAAGAAATTGATTTGATACTGATTCCATAAAATTTATTTCATCCTTTATAAGAAATTTTGCAGACAAATTGACTGTTTTATTTATTTATTTTTTTCACTCTTTCAGATGATAATTTTATATCAATGAAAGTTTTTTTAAAGCCCAAGTTATACCTATATTATTTTTATGTACAAAAAAGATGTTGATGAATAAACGATACAAAGCATTCTGTTAAAAATTATTTTCAAAAGCCTAAAAATCACCAATAAATGCTGTAAAAATTCATAAGCTCACTCTTATTCCGATAGAACAGATAGTTTTCAATTTTACAGTATCTCGGATTCTTTGTATCAAAGCAATGATTAGAAGTTAAGTTATATACGAAATTAATAGTGAAACTAATCATTTAACAACGTTGCGATACATTTTAGCCCAATAGTTTGGTTTTTATATGCAACATTACTAGGATATCCATCCATCTCACACATGTGAATGCATTTCTGACGGAAAGAGGAACCAGTAGGCAACTCACAAATTAGAACTGATGTGTGCCTCCTCCCGTTTGACTGCGCTCACCACCTCGGCAATTGCATCAATGGAGGAATGACCTGCTCTGAAGCCATACATCGCGGAGATGGAACCTTGGAGCATGGATCGCTTCAGTGAATCTTCTCATCGGGCACCTTTCCGGCAGTGTCTAGCATATATAACGGGCGATATGCAGATGGAGATTTTTAGTTTCCATCTACTTGCTGACCAGTAAGTTACCTTCCGCTCTCCCCAAAGACCCTTCACGCAGACAAACGCTGAACGTACTAAGCACTGTCTGGATAAAAGTTACAGGCTAGCTGCAATACCTTAGCTGGAATGCTATCTAATCTTGGCATCTATATTTCTTTCAGGGATACAACTGGTTCCTCTAGTTACAGCTATGTGAGGAGTTGACATTTCACTGTTTTTCATAGTGGCATCGACGCGGAAAGAATATGCAGAAAAATTGCTTGTACTTTCGTTACAAATGAGCAGGGCATCTGTTGGCATAGAACTTTTGCATGACTAACTTTTAGCCAAGATCCCACGAATCCCTGTTCACGTCACTCATCAGATGACTGAAAACACCCATGCCCGCTCAAAAGCTGGGTCAGATAGAAATCAGTCTCACCATGCCTTCATTTTAGCCACGATCTCACATCCGGGATGAGGGACGCAGTCCACTTCCCTTCGTGCAATTCACCCAATACTGCTGCCAATCTTTGAGTGAGCGATGTCTCGCGGACAATCGTCTTCCTCGCGTCCTAGCAAGGCGCTCTCTAGCAAGGAGAGGAACAGTTATCACACCTGCAATAACTCTCACCACCGAATCAAGATGCAATCCTCAGTGCTGCTTGCCAAGAGTTTTCGATATACCTCCTTACTGAGAGTGTTGCCCCATATTTCTGCTCCGTACAGTAGCACTGACCCTACAACATTCATTAAAAGGCATCTCCTTGATGGGCTGGGTTCCCCTACGTTGGCCGTAAGTCGACTCAGAGCCAATAGTCCCGAAGCAGCCTTCTCAGCCGTTGCCCTGATTTGCTCAGTGAAACTCATTTTCGAGTCGACCAGTAGCCCCAGGTACTTCATCGCTGGCTTCGATTCGATTAGTATGTCTTCAATACTGATCATCCTTACTCTATGGATTCTTTTTTTGCCAAGTTGTCCCCTTCAGTTTTCTCCAGTGCTAAACTGAACCCGCGCATTAGCACACCTAGCCTAAGTTGCACTTGTTTAACGCTGCGTCCAGCGACCAAGTCCGCAACATCGTCCGCATAGCCGATCAAGCGCGACTCATCTGGCATCTCCAGTCTCAGTAGCCTGTCGTAAGAACCGTCTGGACCAAGGATAGATCCCTGGGCAACACCCGATGTAACTTCCATCCTTCGTTGGCCCTGTGTCGTGTCGTAAAGCAGGCGTTGGTCCTTCAGGTAGTACCTCAAAAGACGCATTTGGTATTCTAGAACTTGAAAAGAAGTTTCCAGAGTATCCAGAATATCCACCCATCTAGCGGACTTGAAGGCATTCCTAAAGTCGAGTGTCACCAACAAGGAGATCCGTCGCTTAGTGCGGCTATATGCCTCTACCTTTTGGACCGCGCTCCCCACAATCGGATCAATGGTGGAGCGTCCTGCTCTAAATCCGTACTGCAGAGGAGATAGGTCCCCAGCAGCACGAATCGCATCAGCGAGTCTTCCCTTGATGAGTTTCTCTATCACTTTCCCAGCAGTGTATAGCATGCATAACGGGCGGTATGCAGACGACGATCCGGGATTTCCCTTCCACTTGCTGATCAACACGAGCCTTGCCACCTTCTATCGTACGGGGAAAACCCCGTCCCGCAGGCAAGCGTTGAATGTGCTGAGCAATATGTCAGGAAAATGGTGAAAGACAAGTTGCTACACCTCAGCTGGAACCTGAACCTGGCGCCTTCCTCGCCTCCAGTGAAAAGACTGCCTCTCCAGTTCCGGTTGTGTGAAGAGTGGACACTCGACTGTTGTTTCACCACGGACAGCGTCAACAGGACGGGATGGGCGGGAAAGAGTGCCCGCACTATCTCGTCCATCTTTTCCGCATCATGTATGCAAGATTTCCGTAGGGCACCAAGCTTCCGCATAAGTAGCTTGTATCCAAGGCCCCACGGTTTATTGTTCACATTGTCCACTAGATCTTGCCAGCAGCGAGCCTTGCTGTTATTAATCAATTTGCGAAGACATTTCCTGGCCGACTTATATGCTGCCACCCGGTTGCATGCCTCGTCACGTTTCTATGTCCCTCAAGCCTCACGCCGAAGCTTGTGACACTCCCTTCGCTTTTCGGCGATTCCAGTCGACCACCAGTACACTGGGGGCTTGCCGTGCCGAGGTTTTCGACGGGGCATACAAGCGTTGCAAGCAGTCGTGATGATGCTCATAGTTGAGTTCACCACGGGTAAAATCATTAGATCAGCACTAGATGTCACCCTAACAAACCTACCATACGCCAGATACAACTGGAAGGATAGTAAAATAAAAATTTCGTACAGTGGCCATTCCACAATCACATTTGAACTCCAAAACATTAACCTCTTTTGCAATAACCAAAACATTAACCTCTTTTGCGATAAACATATACCCTTCAACCGCACATGACATTAACAACCTCATTATTAACGAAGACCTTGAGGCTGCCATAAACCAGATCTGTACATGCATACTTAACATTTTACTCAAGAATCCAAACTTCCGGTTCGCCCCCCAAAAGCTGATGGAACAAAGACCTAAATAAACTGTGGCATAAGAAACATAAAGCATGAAAAAAATTCAGTCGTCTTAAGTCTTGGGACAAGTATACTAAATTTGTCGAAATTAAAGACTCCTTCAGAAAGCCATGAAAATTGCCAAAGCTACGGATTGGGAAATCAAATTGGATTCAGTGAAAAAAAATCTCAACTATAAAGAATTCTGGAATCTACTAACAAATGTAAAAATAATACCTTTGATATGCCCATCTCTATGTGGAACCACGAAAATGACAAACCCTTCCTTCAACAATAACAACAGCAACAATTTATCAAACAGCATCCCCTTCTTTACACCAGAAGACGAATTCACCCTATGGGAGCTCCAAACAATTTTTGACAATCACAAAACCAAGACGGCCCCCGGCCCCGACAAAATAGACTACAACATCATAAATAACCTATCCCTTCTAAACAAAGTAAATCTTCTACGAGGTATCAATTAATCATTCAACAATATCTCAATCTCCAAAAACATGAGAAAAAACAGAATCGTTCCCATTATCAAAAAAATAAACCACCTTCTCAAATGGATAGCTACAGACCAATTTTTCTACTTAACGTAACGCTGAAAATAATCAATTATCTAATAAATACCAGAATCAATAAATTCGTTGCAGACTCAAATATACTAAGCACAAACACCTTTGCGTTCAGAAAAGGCAAATCTAGTAATCACAAACAAAAATACATGGCGACCACAAACAAAAGTACATGGCGATCACATTAGACATCTCTACCGCTCATGAGAGAGTGAACATCTCCAAACTGATAGAAATTCTGAAAGACATTAATTTAAAAAACCGATCCATAGTCTGGATCCAACACTTCCTCCAACGAAGATTAATTAATTTAGGTCACCATATCGAAACAACTACAAATGGACTTCTTCAAGGAGATGTTCTCAGCCCTCTTCTCTTCAATAACTATACTAACGCCCTCCAACTCATCGAAGACGTACAAATTCTACTCTTTCAATATGCAGACGACTACTACTAGAGGCACTAACTTCAACGATGCCTTCAACGATGCCTTCAACAACCTCCAAACAAAAACCAATCAACTTACTGATAGATGCAATAATCTTGATCTGACTTTAAATGCCAATACATCCACTGCCACACAGTTCCACTCTGAATAGCCCTTCCTATTAAAAATAACTCTGAACAACTCTAATATTCTCTTTTAGAGCAAACAACTTCACCTTACATGGAAGAGTCTTCAATAGTAAGGGTTTCTCCAAAGGTCATGTTGACCAAACGCTATCCGAATTCCCCAAGTCAAAAAAAATCTAATCAGAAAACTTAGCGGTGCCAAATATGGCTTAAACCCAAATAAAGCTGTACTTTTCTACAAGTCAACGATAAGACCCCTGATTGAAAACAACCTAGCCAACATAACCACTTCCCCCAAGTCAAACTTTGATAAACTTGATAGAAACAAAGCCATTATACTAAAATCTTGTCTGAGCATTCCTATCAGTGCACCAAACATCAATTTTCTCCATAGCTAAGGAAGTGCCTACCAAATTCAGAGCCAAACTAATAAGCATAGAAATCCTAAAAAACATGCATGCTCCCAATTTTAGAAATCCCATCAATACATATAATAACAATACCAACAACTCCAAAGTAATAAACCAATTCAAACGCACCACAGACGCTACGTGTTGAGGAACCAAAAACAGGACCCCCTAAAATTTGTTTTACCAACTAAGCAATATCGACGTCAAACTACCTCCCAAATTCCCTAGAATAAACTATAGTGACGTCACCAACTCTCTCAATAACATGCTGGCTTCAACAACAAATAAGCACTCAGTATACTGCACGGATGCAGTAAAAAACCTCCTAGGCACAGGATGTGCAGTTTATGACCTTAAGACTAAAAACATCTTCAAATGGAAATTAGACCATCACGCAAGTCCAAAAAACGACGAGATGACAGCCATTAAGACAGCCATACTAGACATTCCCACAGACAATACAAAAAACATAGTATTAATGAAACAATACACAACCACAGCATTAAATACCTACCATCCAAAATCAAAACCTTCATACAAAATAACAGTGAAATCAAATACTGATATGGATACCCAAAAATAGCAAGTAGGAGGCCCTATCTATAGCAAATAAAACGCGAAGGATGCAATTATGAAAGGTAACAAACTGACACTCTGGACATCATTAAGAAATCTCTAAAAAATGACTGGATCCTTAATTACTCGTATAACGATAAGTCACGAATCCATCCTTCTTTCCTTGGGGAGGCGGAGACCTCCATTATATTAACAAACCATGGTTTCATAACATCAATCTAAACAGAAACACAATAAAATACTCTGTGTATTTTCCCATGTTTAGCGCTTCCAGACTATCCTGTGTTTTCATGTTTTCCAATTAAACGCTATTATTTTGTTTTTTCGACAAATATATATTTCGGGAGTAAGTTGCTACCTTTTTCAGTGTCAATAATTTTTATTAATTGGAAAACATGAAAACACAGGATACAATAAAATAGATTAAAAGAATATTAACAGAGCTACAACGGTTACAGACCTAGACGAGCCAAAATCTACACCACGGACGCTTACAGATGATGCGACTATACAGATTATCTTGAACAACAGATTTTAAACTGCACCAAATTTGGCCAACATCCTCACATATTCTTCACTCAATTGTTGTCGAAACAAAATTTAGGTGTCACCTTCAGAACTTGGCAAGTTTCTTGAAGATACCAAAAAAAATGTATAGCACTACTGACAAAACCACACATCTCTTCCTTACTTTACTCTAACAACTACCCTTACTCCACATCAACTATCACCACCCAAAATTACAAAACACTAATTCTCCGACGAGTCGCGTTATTATGCGAAAAAACAACCAAATCCAAAATAAATGACAAACATAAAAAAAGATGCTGATAAAAATATAAAAAGAATAAAAAGGTCATCAACTTTTCCATAGGTTCCAAAAGAGGACTAGATCGCTAAACGCTCGTTAAGTGCCTACAAGCCCATACCAACTCATCCACAGTATAAAACTGAGGAATCTGTTTGAAACAGGAAAGATGGGATCAAGAGCGAAATGTTCCATACCTCGAAAATCTCATTTGTACCACCTCACTACTATGATACATTTTGCTCATATTCAGATGTAGTTTGGTTCAATGTAATGCTTGCATGCAACAAAGAATGAATAGGTGAAAGAAATCGTTTAAGGCGAGTGGAGTTTGGGTAGGCAAAATGAGTTTTTATAAGTGAAATATCGCATCATCTCAAAGTTATCATTGTAGCTTGCAAATGAATATTGAGAAAAGCAGAGGCGCAGTAACTGTTCCCTGCTGTAGACCATTCAAGACCTTGAATTCGCGCATTGTCATCAGATTCACAATAGTTACAACAAATGATTTCCCATGTAATATATTGCACATCATGATGACAAGGTGTCTGGAGGAGTTTAGAAATTAGTCTAGCTAACCTCACCGTATCGAAGACTTTTTCCATATCAATGAGACACGCTCCAACACATTCTCTGTTGTTTAGTTTCCAACAGATGTCTGAGGTTACTTTCGTTATCGCATGTATGGTCAAATGCCTGGCACGAAAACCAAATTGGCAATTGGGTATCAACTCATATTTCTCAATGCGGGCGTTTAATGCTTTGTTTAGTATCATTTCAAACACCTTGCTGTTGTGAGACAGCAAGCTGATTGGGCGATAGCTTTTAGAGCGCGAAGCTTCTTTTCCTTTCTTCAAGATTGGAAATGCCTTGGCCTTTTTCCACTCATTTGGGAAATATACATTGCTCAACATGTTGTTGAACAATATGCAATAATTGCTAATAGCTGAAGTATACTACAATCAGTATAATATATCTTCTATTTCTAAGTACTAGAATATACTCATCACTACTTTAATGTAATAAATCTAGCATGGGCAGTAGTAAGAAGGAAGTCACGGAATAAACTTGATAGTAAGCTAAACCGGTTGTATTTAATTTTTAACTTAAGATCCAAGTTAGATATTGCATGGCGCAGCCGTAGACTGACTTGCACCAGAAAGTATTGTACATCGCGAAAGTTCTCCCAAAATACAAGTAATCCAGCAAAATGAATTATGCGGCAGATCATAAAACGTGATGAAGATTTAGTGTACATAATTATTTTAAAATTTGTGAAGAAATAGCTGAAAATAAAGGGTGATTCATAACAAGTTTACACATGTGAATGGGCCTTAACTCTTATTTATCACCAACTTCAGGTCCATATATTGACAGATTATGACAGTTTAGTCTTTTACAATTCTAACCATGGCGTCATACTCATCAGCCGAATGTTTTATTATTGTTAAAACTTTTTACAAACATAATGAATCGCCAGTGCTAACATTTTGCGCTCTACGTGAAATCGAATAATTTCACGAAATGGACCCATAAATTGGCCGGCGAGATCGTGTGATTTGACTCCTTGTGACTTCTTCCTTTGGGGATTTCTGAAGGATCGTGTTTACGCTGATGCTCCCCAGACTACTGAAGCATTAAAAAACAATATGCGAGCCAACATACGCCTAATAAGGCCGGAAATGTGCGAACATGTCATCGAAAATTACAATCATCGTTTGATAGTCTGTAAAGCAGCACGAGGTGCACATATGCCCGAAGTAATGTTTCATATTTAATTGTAAGGGACCAAATTTTCATAATAAATAAATATTACAGCTTTTTTTCGACAAAAATGTGTACACACGTGATTAAGGTGAATCGATTTGTTAAGTGCAATTAAAAAAATAAATAAATTAAAAGTGCATACTTAAATGCAATTGTGAAACTGCGAACGCAAGCGCATGGGTATTGCTAGGAAAGTTGAAGCTAAACTTCCAAACCCAAAGGCAGGCCGCCGAAAAGTGTGAGATACATAACCAAAAGTGTCGCCATGGATTATGTGAGGAAAATAGACCCACTTAACTTGAACACAAGCAATTTGGCGGAAAGCTGAAGAATATTTTGGCAAAATTTTAAGATATTCGCGACGGCAGCTGAAATTGACAAGAAGGGCGAAAATGTTAAAATTGCTATATTTTTAAACGCAATAGGGCCAGAAGCTGTAGAAATTATTAATTCCTTTAATTTAGAAGAAGATCAAAAACAAAAATTTGATTTGGTTACCAGGTCATTCGAAAATTTCTGTAAACCAAAGAAGTACGAAGTATACGAGAGCTATTTGTTCCATACTCGAAAACAAGAAGTAGGCGAACCATTTGATAATTTTCTAATGCACTTGAAGAAATTAGTACGCACTTGCGGATTTGGGGAGCAGGAACATAGGATGATTAGAGATCGGATTGTGTTGGGAACGTCATGTAGTCGATTACAAAAGAAACTTTTTGAGATTGAAAACTTGGACCTGAGTAGAGCAGTGGATATGGCCAGAGCAGCGGAGGCACCATCACACCAAATTAAAACTCTTCAACGGGAAATGTCATCAGTGCGGGCAGTAAGAAAAATTCCAAGCAAACAATCATTTCAACAAAGTACTTATAAACGTTATAATTGTAATTTTAGGAGAAAAAAAACAAATCTAATAATAAAACTCCGAATAACACACAATGTGAATATTGTATGCAGCAACATCAATATAGGAAATGTCCGACTTTTGGTTTAATTTGTAGATCTTGTGGAAGGAAAAATCATTTTGTGATTGCTTTTAAAACTAAAACTAAACAGGTAAGTGAATTAAAAAATATGAATGGCCCAAAATTTGTTTTAAATAATTATGACAACGATTTTACTATAAACGTTGTCCAAAATAATGACATGGTTGAACATCGATCCTGGAGTGAAAATGTTCGAATTGAAAACAGAATTGTGGAATTTAAATTAGATACGGGAGCTGATATAAACGTAATACCCTTCAAAATATATGAGCAGTTTCAAGATGTAAAATTAGAAAAGTTTAATTATAAAATACAGGCATACGGTGGGATGAACTCAGAGTGTATTGGGAAAGCAGAGTTTAGGTGTATAATTCGAAATGAAATAAGAAAACTTGAATTTGTTATTACCAAAGATGGGAATATCCCAATTTTAGGACTCAACTCTTGCATTGAGCTGAACTTAGTGAAAAGAATATGTACTTTATCTCGTTTTAATAACAAAGCAGAATTTATTAAGCAAAATTACGATGTATTTGAGGGTTTACGAACATTTGTCACAAATTTTGCGTTAAAATTATAGGATGATGTGCAACCTGTTGCAAAACCTGCTAGGAGAATTCCTCTTGCGATCAAAGAAGCAGTCAAAAGTGAACTGACTAGATTAGTAACTGAAGGGATTATAGAGACAAATGATTGTCCATCGGAGTGGATTTCAAATATCGTTATTATAGAAAAACCGGGGGAAAAACTCGTATCTGCTTGGATCCTAAAGAGCTGAATGAGGCGTTAAAACCAATTAACCATCATATTCCATCATTCAATAAAATATCAGCAAAGCTAGCTAATAAATCATACTTTACAGTATTAGATTTGAAAGATGGATATTTTCAGGTGGAATTGGATAAAGCTTCTAGTGAGTTATGTACTTTTAGTACACCATTTGGCTTATATAAGTATAGAAGGTTGCCCTTCGGAATTAGAAATTTTCCAAAAATAGAATGAAAGGAATTTTAGTGACACAGAAGGTGTTTTAGTTTATATAAATGATATCTTAATTGCGGCAGAAAATGAAAAACATCACAATGAGATTTTGGAAAAAGTGATTGAAAGAGCTAGGAAATTGAACATTAAATTCAACAAAGATAAAGTTCAATAGAAAGTAAATGAATTCAAGTTTTTAGGGCATACATTGTCAAAGGACGGTATATCGTGTGACCCAAAAGAGTAAAGGCAATACAAAATATTAAGGCCCCTCAGAACAAAAGGGAGCTGCAGCAATTATTAGGCATGATAAATTATGTTAGAAATTTTATTCCGCATTTATCTGAAGTGTCAACTCCCTTGCGAGAATTCTTACGAAAAGATTCATACTTTAAATGGGAACAAGTTCATACATCTTGTTTAGATAAGATAAAAAACCTCATTGTAAATGCACCAATTCTCAGCACATTAGATGAAAATAAACAAATCACCATACAGGCAGATGCATCCAAGTTTGGATTGGGAGCATGTATGATTCAAGACAAAAAGCCAGTATATTTTGTTTCAAGAAGCCTTTCAGAAACTGAAACGCGCTATTCGCAGATAGAAAAGGAACTTTTGGCTGTAGTATTTGCGTGCCAAAAGTTTCACTATTTTGTATATGGTAGGTCATTTAATGTGACAACTGACCATAAGCCACTATTAGACTTATTTAGGAAGGAATTATGTAAAATTCCTAATGCTCGGTTGCAAAAAATGTTACTCAGATTGAGTAAATACAATTTGCAATAAGAATTCTGTCCAGGTAAATACATGTTAAAAATTTTCCCCAAGAAGAGAGCGTACCCGAAATTCCTGATTTGGATCAAATGATACATTCAATAAATGTAGGTGAGACTAAAAAACCAAAATTTATTGATGAAGCCGCAAAAGATGAAAGATGAAGAGACTCCTCAAATACATTCTAGAAAATGGGTGGCCAACCCATAAGTCTAAAGTAAATGACAAAATTAAATATTACTGGAAAATGCGAGATGCCCTTACGCTTGATAGTGGGTTGATATTCCTAAACGAAAGAGTAATTGTTCCTCATGAAATGCGGCAGGAAATTTTAGAAACGTTGCATAAGTCACATCCGGGTATAGAAAAAACGAAAAATAGAGCTCGCACCTTAGTATATTGGCCAGAAATTGATTAAGCTATCGAGAATATGATTGCCACATGTGATATTTGTCAAAAATTAAGAAGCCTTATGTATCACACGAGATACCAGAACTTCCGTTTGACAAAATTACGCTGGATATTAGTGAAATTGGAAAGGATTATTACTTAATTATCAATGATTATTTGTCTAAATATTTAGAAATTCTCCCAATTAGAAATAAATCTGCTTCTGAATTAATAGATAAATTGAAAACTTTGTTTGCTACTCATGGACTACCGAAAACTATTATGCAGATAATAACCCTTGCAATTCATATACATTTAGGCAATTTTGTGCCACATATGATATTAAAATTGCAACAACTAGTCCCAATTATCCGCAATCCAACGGACTAGCTGAAAGATCGGTACAAACCGCAAAAAAATTAATTAAAAAGGCCAAAGATTCTAAAGAAGAGCGTTGGTTATCTTTAATAGCATTTCGCAATACGCCAATAAAGGGAGGTGATAAGTCTCCAGCAAAAATATTAATGGGTAGGAAACAACGAACAGTTTTACCAATGAAAACTGAAACTTTGAAAAAGGAAAAATATAAAACTCTTCATAAAAGACTACTAAGCAATAATATGTACAATGAAAATCACTATAACAAAAATACTAGGTCAAGGAATACTTTCTAAAACGGGGAGAAAATTTGGGTACGATGTGGGAAAGTCTGGGAGAAGGGTTTAGTCAAGGGCAAACATTCAACTCCAGGATCGTATGTTGTAGAAATAGAAGACGGTACCATTTTAAGAAGGAATTCATATTTTTTACGTTCATCAAATAAAAGGCAGTTGTAAACTGTTAGTGACGTACTATACACTTGAACTAAAAAGATTATTGTTATATTATGTTTTAAAAATAATCAATAGTGTTGCTGCTACAATATAAGACATTAGGAAAATCATTTGCTTTAAGGAATTAAAACTGAACAAAGAGCATCAAAAATACAAGTTATGGAAAAAATGTATACAGTAAAATGAAGGATTTTAATGTTGTTTATCATAAATAATAACAGAAGACATTCATATGGCATATTTGTAAATCAATCCAAAAGAAGGGAGATGAAGTATACTACAATCAGTATAATATATCTTCTATTTCTAATGTACTAGAATATACTCATCACTACTTTAATGTAATAAATCTAGCATGGGCAGTAGTAAGTAGGAAGTCATCGAATAAACTTGATAGTAAGCTAAACCGGTTGTATTTAATTTTTAACTTAAGATCCAAGTTAGATATTACACTAGCAACCTCAGGCAAACGTCGGAGAACTATATTTGGAATACAGTCAGTACCATATGATTTCTTGTTGTTTATCCTGCCAAATATGAAACGCAAGTCTTCATAGCTGCTGACAAAATAGTCAATAAGATTAAACTTCAAATTGATTTCCATCACGATTGCGTTAGGGTCGCTATCGTAAGGAAGCACCTGTAGTTACCGTTGAGGACTATTAAAGCTGAATTCAAGTCTTGCGTCAGCAATGCACTCTACACATCTGTATTTCATGGCACGATTGGCAGCCGAATGACCGAATCTTTGGCACTTATAGCACTGGTTGACATCACCACTCGGAAGTTTAAGTACCTTATTTTTTGAAGGGCACGGACTGCTTTTACTCGAAATTTGGACTAAGTACAAAGCAAATTTTTACGTTAGACAACCGATCTCCTTGTTGCGAAGCCTTTAACTGCAATAAATGTTATTTCTGGTGCAACTTCTTGAAGCATCTGAAGGAGATGGACTGTGTCCTCTTCGCAGTCCAGACTCTTCAACAAACAGGTCTGGTTTTTCTCGCTCTTTGGGGTGTACGTAAGGTGCGAAACCTCTCCAGAATTCAATGCAATTTTTTTGCTGTCTGACAGCCAACCAGTGAATTAGTTTTAATCGTCAGTTTGTCGGCATCCACTCTTTTGATCTCAAAATCAATTTGTTTAGTACCGGCTGCCAAATGTCGAACCATATCTTTGCCAGTTTGCCCAAATACATTGATTGGTGGGACTTTTTCTTTCTTTTGATTAATATTGACAGACAAAACTTTTTTGTTTTTTAATTTTTAAATATTCGTTGAATTTATTATCAAGTTTAGTAAAACAATGTTCAGAATTTTTTTACCTTTCTTCTTCTTTGTAGCCCTACAGCCCCTTTCGAGCCTTCGCTTAGAGATAGTTAGAGTATCTCATTGTCATGATCGCATGTATCGGCACGCCACAAGGTGATATGATCATTATCACCCTTTGGCCGTGTGTCCGTCTACCCAACTGCGATACGTTCTAATTTTAAACCAGCACGTATCATAACTGAACAGGCTTATAGTCCGTCCGAAGAACCACTCGAACCAAATCTCGTTGACCCCAACGAGACTTGAACCAGAGACCTTCGGCTTACGGGCTTAGTGCTCTAACCACTAAGCCACGCGGACTACAATTTTTTTTTTTTTTTACCTTTATCCTCTTCAACATTCATGGAATCGTCTAGCCCAGCTAGCGCTGCATAATAGTTTGTAGTGACGTTTGCTCCGCCTGCGCTGAGGACATCTTCTTGATCGAGTTCCTGTTGCGGTTTCTTTGATTTTTTTGCTTCTGTTACTTTTGACTTTACTTCTTTTCCTGTTATGGTGGTTTCTTTTTCTTTGTTGAACGCTAATTTGCCAACTAGCTCTTCTAGTGACTGGATCCTAAATCTGATTTCCTCAGTTTCTCTCTCATACTTATCCACTTTGTGTCATTAGCTTTGACAAGTTGCTCGATTCCGACGACTGATAACATTTTCAGCTTGTCTTTTTCTTCATTGTTATCGAGTCTTCGCTTTAACTTTTTCTCGCCCATCATCGTTGGCGATGGATGTGATCGCTCTATTTGATGGCTGAAGCCAAAACTGACATTAGATAGGAAGCCATATGGCAGCAGCGCTTACTACCACACACATGACCATTAGTAGGTCGACTTTACTGGCCAACTTACATGGCGGCATATGAAGAATTATCGAAGTGCCAACGAAAATTCGAGGTTTTGTACGGTTTTGAGACGGATTTCTGCAGTGAAACCCAGATGGCCCGCGGAGAACAATATAACGCTCCTATTGAAGTGAAAATTATTTCAGCTCTTAAACTCGTTTAATTTTTATCGCCTCTCAAAGTGAATGTATAGGAGTTTGTTTACTTCTCAACGCTGAGATACCAGTTGAGGATGCAAACATGTGCTTCATTTGCTCGTCTTGAAAAGTTTAGGAGTACAGTGGACAGTGCAAGATGAATTTATAGCATGCACGGATTGCGTTTCGTACATTTCTTTTCGGAAAATAGTATATATTGCGCAATATAAGCATTTGCTAATGCCGCAGTTGGCTGACAGCTCACGGAAGCTTGTCCATAGTAGGCCGACTAATACATATGCAAATTGCTACCATATGGCTTCCCATCTTACGTCAGTTTTGGCTGAAGCCATCGGGCTCCTCCATATCGTTGCTTTTGCAGCGAGATTAGAGGAAATGTTCATAAACCGGGACTGTCCTTGAATGTCTTTCCGCTTTTTGAGACTTCTTCAGAAAAGAATTTTCAGGTATTCGATAATTGTTCGAATAATTCGACGCTGATGATTTTCAATTAAAAAAAATAATTTCAACTGACGCTAAAAATTATTTTATTTTCGAATTTTTTTTACAGGAGCGATTAAAAATACCGTCTGTTCGCAACGAATGCTAGACGTCGAATTCATCAATATTAGCTAAGCTGGAGCTAAATGGTGGCTAATTTTGGGTTGTCAAAGGGACCCCTCGACCTTTTTGATATAATTGAACGATTTCTTAATGTGCAAATGAAATAGTTTTGAGCCCTATGATGGATACACCCCTTCTTGTTTTTTCACTGTATCACAGTTGGAAGGAAAATTTTCTGGGGAAAAAATTAAAGCGTCTACTCGATTTTCATACGTTTATTTAGATGCCTTAACAGCAGATATTTTCTTGAAAACAATATTTTTTCCTTAAATTTTTTAATGAAATTAACGCTTTGCATTCAAAATTTCACATACCATTCGTATGTTCACTTAACAAAAATCAAACATTTTTCATTAGTACATAACATTAGGTACGTCATAACGTTACTGTATCAAGTCCTTAAGAGTGGTGTATTGTTTAATACTATCCCTTGAATTTGATAACATATATCTCTTATCGGCAACTATCTTCTAAGATTTCATTTATGATGAAGACTAACCATCATTTTGTGTGTCATTGTTGCACATCTCATTGAATTTGTTTTTATCGTGGAATATATATACATCACTAATTGGGAATTCTGGTTTACATACTGAAAATTTCGAAAAAGGAAAAATTTATAGTAACACTAAAGGACGGAATTCGCGTTATAGATACATTCTCTATTTAAATTTAGAAAGGAGTACTCTAGTTGTATTTGTTAAAGACTGATATTTTCGTATGTACGTTAACTTCTAAATACGTCAATTTCTTGCTTTTTTGCGACTGTAATTATTATATTTAGGATCGTATCTAAGGAAATTTCGCCCGAGCAAGCGTAGCACTGATATTAAGGATTTTTATTCAAAAGCTGAATTCCATTATCACACAAAGTTTGTATTTTCTGATGCGAAGATCCAGCCGATGCCGGAACGCGGTATATATTTTTGTTAAAAAATCAATTAGTAATTTTCATGTCTCGCTTCAGCCACTTTTATTTTTATAGAAACAACGCTTTAAATGCAAAATTGTTTCGATTTTCTCAAACGAAAAACCAATGCGCATGGCCGTTATAGTGAATAAAGAACGTAGTCTTCACGTCTAACATTACAATATGGCAAATTACTTCCTACTCCCCTCAATCATTCTTAATTCTAAAAAAACTCCATGAGCAAAAAATGGCATTGAACAAAAGTGAATCGTTTTAAACGCAACATATTTCTTTTTAAAAAGGAGTGTGTAAATATTATGTAAATATTTTCTTGTTGTGAACAAATCTGTTGGCAATTATGTTAAACCTGGATGCTCCAGCGGTTTTCATAACATGCATTTATCTTTTGTTTGCTTAAAAGAAAAAATTGGATTCTTGTGCAACAAAGCTAGGAGATAGTGAGGCTGCTTAAACGAAATAGTTTAAGTTTTTAAAAGACTTTAACAACTAATTCAGACATCTTTGAACGTGTTATAAGAAATTTTCAAAAAAAGATAACAGTTAAGTATAAAAATTTCAAGTTAAAATTAAATTCTTTCGTAGATAATTAGTTAAAAAAAATTATGCAGGTGCTGTCGATTCATCCACGGCCACCTCACTATTGTCTTTCTTCTCAGACATTTCTTCATTTGTTTGAGTTTTGTTCTCTGTAGTTTCCCCATTCTGCTCAACAACTGCCTCAACAACGTCCTCAATTACTTCTTCATTAACAGCTTCTTTGAAATCATCATCTCCATTCTCTTCAGTTTCATTTTCACTTTCTACTTCTGTCGATTTAATTTCTGTCGGTTTAACTTCTGTCGGTTTAACTTCGGTCGGTTTGACTTCTGGCGGTTTAACTTCTGTAGAGGATTCCACCTCCGGTGTGGGTTTTTCCTCATTTGTAACCTGCTCATCATTCTCAATGTGTTCATCCTTGCTCTTCACTTCTTCAGTCTCAACGGTAGAGTCTTCTGCAGGTTCAGATGAAAGTAGTGTTATTTTTTTCGCCATTTCCAGTTTCAGTGCTTCAATCTGTCGTTCAAGATTCGCTACTTCGTTTTGCGAGTCTTCCAATTCACGCTTGAGATGCTCAATTGTATCACTTTCCAGCATTGTATCGCCCAGTTTCTTACGAACAAATTCAACAGCATTTTCTGGCTTGGGATCTGGAGTTTGATATAGTTCCAGAATTACTTTGCTCAGCAACTCAACGACACCTGTTCGTTCGAGGTATTTTCGATATTCATCGCGTCGGGGATCAATCGGCTGGAAGAAGAATTTTCGTGATTACCGAAAATATCCATAAATATATATATGAATTTAAAAGAATTTTTCAAATCTACGTGAACCCTAATTTGAGTGATACAAAGCAAAGAGCAGAAAGTAGGCCAAACATAAAAAGATACTATTAAATGAGCATTCTAAAACGAGTGAATAAATTGAACTTGAATCATGCTGCAGACTTATTCTTCTCTTTAAATGCCTAAATACTGAGAATTTTCATTCAAATTAATCGTGCAGTGAAATATTTGTGGAAAATTTTTCATCTTTCTATGAAGCATCTTTGTACCTTTTCTCTCCTCTTTTTTCTCTTCGGATCGTTATAGGTCAAAATGTCTTAAGTTTGAATCATTCTTATACTTGAAGATGCTCTCATGTCATAGCTATAAATTAAAGGGTGAATTCTCTGCAGTTTGTTCGTGAACGTGCTAGTTTCAATTATTTTCCCTGGATCATTCGATAAATAAATTCTTACCTAACAAGTTAAACTGACAGTATTTTTATCAGCAGTAGAACATTTTTCAACCAAGATTTATTTGGTTATACAGTGGACAAGACATCATTAAACTTAATCCAGACTTAAAGGTTTATACGAAACTTTTCAGATAGCTTGTATGTGAATCAAAATTATTTAGTACTCTACGTATTATTTTTGTAGTCAGTTAAACGTTTAATTTCCTTTGAACGATCTCTTTTCTGGTTCACAGAATAACAGATATGGGATAACCTGAGATTCCTTTAATTAACATGTGTGTGCTTTTTTCCATTTCATCCATGTAAATCAACTTCCAGTGCGAAAAAGGGTTCTAATACCCGAATCCATTGTTCTCCAATCTCTTTATGCTTTGCTTTGTATTAAGCACTCTTGTCGAATAAGGTCACACAGTTCAACTCATACAAGAAAGATTCTCGCGGTCTCTTCCAGAAAATCTAATGAACGAAGACCACCCTCACAGTGAAGACCTCTTCATCCTTGAAATCTTCTCACTTCAAATTCGTATATAAATGCGTTCTTTTCATTATATGCAGGCTTTCTTTGTCTAAAACTAACAACTTCTGTTTGAGGGAAACTTATTTTGATACTCGACATCATCACTCTGTCATTGCCATTAATCTAGTCTACCAGGAGTTTTACATCCGTTAAGAAAATATTTTTGAATGCATGGCTTTTCCTAAATAATGAGAAATGTTTGGTGTCAAAAACACGGCAGTTAATTTTGTTATTAATTTCCTGACTACATAATAAGCTCCAATTATACTAATTGTAAAAAAACAAAACTTGATGTCAAGAATTCTCACCTTAAGGATCAAGAGTTGCGACGGTATTGCTGTTAATTTCTCTAACTTGTTTCATCACAATGTTAAGATAAATGCTAAACAAAGCAATACTGGGCCCAACTTTGTTCCTGCTATATACAAATAATCTAAATACATGTGGGCTGACGGGATATCACACATTATATGCTGATGACACAGTTCTACTTTATTCAGTACGAGACAAAACTGCCATTGAAAACACTATCAACGACGATCTAGGAAAATTCCATCAGTGGTTAATTGGAAACAAACTAGTATTGAACACATCAAAGACAAAATATATTGTTTTTAAGCAAAAGAACAAAGGAGACATAGATGTCGAACTAAATATTAACGGCGAAAAATTGCAAAGAGTGCTAGAAATTAAATATCTTGGTCTTATCATAGACCATCGTATGACCTGGTTACCACACATAAATAGCTTAAGAAGGCAATTAGCCCCAATAATAGGATTGTTAAGAAGATATGAGGATTTTCCAATGCACATCAAGAAACTTGTTCTAAATGCGTTTCTCCTGGCGAAATTGCATTATGGAGTACTTATTTGGAGTCAATCAGCGAAGCAACATTTAAACAGTATATCCAGGCTGCTGACCAAAGCGTATAAAAACATTCTGAAGCTGCCAATGCTTACTCAAACTAGTTTGGTTTACCAATTGGCAAAATCATTAACCTTTAGTCAAATTATTATTATGGAGAAGGCGAAGTTTATCTACAGAAATTTAAAAACTAATGGATCGGAACGAGCGCCATTAATTAAGGTATCACAGATCAACCCATATAATGCGAGGAATGCAAATCAATTCGTAATACCTTTTGCCAGAACGGATCGACTAAAGAACGATGCAACGAATGGTGCTTTGCGTATATATAACAATCTACCAGAAATTGTTAAGGAAGCAAACTCACTTTTGTCATTTAAGAAAAGACTAAGGGAGCATTTAATGAGTACTGATTGAAGCGTGGACCTGTAATTCTGCTTTTATGAGCCCAGTATCTTAGGGCGTTCGTTTTGACCCTATCGGCGAGATACTGAAGTGACAGTTACTCAGAGTTTTTTTTTGAATGCGTCGTATGATATTGAATTTTTTTTATCTCTGAGAGCTGATCATGATTTTTTGGACTAGATGTTCACGAAAAGGACTAGTTCACATTATATTGTGTGCCCCCTTATACCGATGTGTTAAACATTGTCTGGGTGGCACAAAGGACCAAGCGACGTAATGTGAATGCAGATCGCACGAGCGTTGTGCGACGAAGAAAGAGTGATGGAGAGAGTGGTAGGGAATGGAGGTAATTAAAAAAAAAAAAAAAAAAAAAAAAGCATGAATATTCTGGGTAAGTAACGGTTTAAAAGATCTGTATATCTGTAAGACATCGATGAAATCGGGGCTGCATCTGGTTTTCATTATATGAAGACATGTCGGAGTTAACAAGTTTGATTTATAAGATTCTACGATTAAATGAATTATAGAGGGCTCAGACCTTGGAAAATCCTTTTTTTTTTTTGACAAAGTTAGAAACTGCAGAGCGAATCAGTGATAAGATTATATTAAATTATAAAACTTATTTCGGAGATAATAACATGCATCTGAGTAAAAATAACAGCGTAAAAATTCCCACCCAATAATTTGAGGTTAGTTAAAAATCATACTGTCACTCATTCGTCATGGGTAATACAAGCAGAAAGGGATGAATTTCACTTTAATTATTTTTAATCCTATGCTCCTCTTTGTTTGCAGCTTTCTTAAAAATGTTCTTCAGCTGCCATAATTCAAGATAGGAAGTAGATTAACATAAAACAACATGAGTAGAGACTAGTATGCTTTTTCCACAAGTGTTTTATATCTCCATCATATGAAATGCAGGCTTCAAAGCAATAAATATTCCTTTCTCTTCACAATCCTTTCAACTCTCAGGTCTAATCAAAGGAAATATGACGGAAAAGTTTCCCAACTGAATCTTGTCTAAAACTAGAGTTTAGCATGCCTCTGGAACATGTCTTTTAAGCTTCATGCAAATAGTAGCGTATGCTGACGACGTCAAAATTGTGTCCATATAAATTTCAGATGCGAAGGAAACCTTCATGCACCGAGAGTCCGAAACGAAAAACAACGGCCAATCGATCAATGAAACTAAATTCATGTGTAGCAAATTAGATGGATGGATGTCCGTAAAGGACTGCAGCGATGGTCTGCTGCCTCGGCGAAAGCGGATGTTGAGATCCGCCGAGATTGGCCTTGTCTGGGGACACGTGAATGCGCTGGCCAGGCTAGCGTTGCGGTAACGTGGGGCGGTTTCTTTCCCCCTAGCACAAGGACCACTACAAAAAAAATTTCACATTCACGAATTAAATAGGTGAAATTTCCGATCGACTGGTGTCGAGGCCGAGGTAACCTACTAAGGGTTGCAATATTTTTTCAAAGAACAAATTGGGCCGGGACCGTATGGCCCACAAATAAGAGTGGGGCATCCAGATGGTAGCGGTGCCCCCTCGCATCCTCCCAACCGAATCAAGATCTAAACGTAGACGTGGCCATGTATTTCCCATTTGAGTGAAAAACTCATACAAACATAATTCGCATGACTTTTTCCCTCAAGTGAGGAATACAAACGTAATTTATGTTATAGCGCTATGCAATGAAATCACATAACCCTATGTCATAAAAGGGCACGCGAGCGGAAGGCCACTCTACCCGGGAAGAGCCTCTGAAGCAAAAAAAACCAATTATGAATGCATTTCCTCTCACGGATATTTAGCTTTCCTTTCCCATCGGTATCATATTATTTTAATAAATTTTATTTGTGTATCGTTACCTTCTTTTTACTTTACATAAAGTTAGGTTATTCATATGCTAATTACATCTTCCAATCCAACTTTACTTCCCCCAAAAAACAAGACGGGACCCATAGCTATAAATTTATGTTGGTATTATTGACTTGCAAATTAGAAATTTATACTTGTATATAAAAAAAAGGCATTAAAGTTATTATTTAATTCTTACAATCTGCGTTTCCCTAGCTGGAACAAAATCCCCAGATAGAAAGCGTTGTTTTAATGAAACGCGTTGTTCGCGTGACCCCAAATTTGAGTCAGTCCTGTGTGTTTACTTGTTTTTGGTGCTCTCAAAGTAGAGTCAACTATCGTTTTCGCTTATCTTCAACATCCAAAATGACCCAGTGCGGACTGCTACCATTGTCATCAGGGCCAACACAACCGCGTATAATCGACAAGTTTGTTATTTTGTTATTTTAGAGACGCTGAGCGATATCAAATTGTTTGCAACAGCATGCAAATTCAATAATAATTCATGATCAGTTCAGATTCAGTTGATTACGGTATTTGTAGTGCATAGAGCCAAATATCCACCATCAGATCAAATTTCCCATTGTGTCGTTTTGTCAATTTCGCAGCACGTACACTCTCACCAAAAAGGACGGCTTTCTGAACAAGTTTCGCTAGGATGCACTGAAATAACACACAGATAACCTCAACCCGCGCCTAAAAAAAAGATGTTGTACTCCTCTCTCTCAATTTTTAGTTTTAAACACGATTCCGATGACGACCACCCCAGCATCCAATTACAAGGAGGGAATTTTACTTTTCGCATCGCCCACTTTCAATGGATGCATGTCACGGCCACAAATGGCCACCAGGTTTTATTCTCCGTGTATTGCGAACAAACAAAACTGTCGCGTTATAGTTTGGATGTCGTAGCAGTTTGCCAAGATCTCCCGCCATTCTTCACTTTCAGTAACGATGTTCACACACACTCGTATAGAAGGCGGCGGAGAAACGTTTTCGTTTGAGGTGTCTTGAAACCGTACGATTCACTCACTCTGTTCACATAAACCCAAGCAGAAACATGAAAACAAGACAGGCCGCACCGACGTCAGAACCAAATCGAATATTTTTTTCCGTTCTTCCCGATAGAACAAATTGCAACCCAGAAACAACAAACGACGAGTTGCCACACAAGAGAGCATATTCCACACGAAGTTTACGAAGTTTTTGGAACAAGAGTTAAAGTGATTTTTAGCAGTGAGACGATATTTCGACTTGCACGGTACCTGGTCCAAATGGCGACAAAACTTATCGAATTACAAATGGGGTCTTCTCGAACAAAAATTCGCCAATTTTACCCGTGGTTCTTCACAATCTCCCGTGGATTAACTCATCCGTCCAAATCTTTTCTTTCTCCCCTTTCGTCTCGCAACGGTGCTCGAATCAGCTGCCTGCTCAGCCAAGTTAGATTACATTCGGTTATGCAATATACATTTGGGATGCACTAAATCAGTGTTCCCATGTCCGAAATTTTAATTTGTAGATTTCAAGTTTTGCAAAAATTTACAAAAGTAAAGAAAAATGAAAAACATTTTAAATAATAATGAAAGTTAAATATCATGAAGACTATAATTAAAGGGAAACGTTTAAATTTAATACAAAGAAAAATGATATAAAATTACATTTAATTATAAGGAAAAAAAATATTTTATAAATTACAACTATGAATGGAAGTAATGATTTTTTTTTTTAAATTTGCAATTAAAATTTCGGATAAGGGTTAGGAAGTTTTAAGAGCAGTTTGCTTGTGTGACTGCTCGATTACTACACATGATCCAGACGACAAAACCTGGCCTTAAAAGACTACAGTTTGGAAAGCGAGTCTATTTTGAAAACAGAGAAAAGGGTGAGACCTGGCAGTACTAATCGCAGCAATATGTGAAGATGAAAAAAAACTTTTATTAATTTTTATTTACTGGGAGAAATGCATCAAAATTTATTTTTGGGAATTCGTTATTTTTCATGCATTTCTCCCAGAAAATAAAAATTAATAAAAGTTTTTCCATCTTCACAAAGAAACCTTTTCACGTAGTTCGTGCATTAGCTATGTTGGCTTAACAAGCCCAGCTAATAACCTGTCCCCTAATAAGCGCTAGATGACTCTCAGAAGTGATCTTAATATTTACATTCGATATAACTTGCAAATGCAAAAATCAAATGTAATTGACTTCAATAAAAATTAAAAAGTTTCGAACATTACTTAACATTTAAATTGAGTTCATTCTAATCCATCGAAGACAGAGTTAGCATCTAATGAGTACTTCGATGACGAAATCTCAAAAATAATTTTTCATTAACTTCCCCAATAAATAAAAATTAATAAGTTTTTCCATCTTCACAAAGAATTCTTAACACGCAGTTCATGCATTAGCTATATTGGCTTAGTAAGCCCAGCTAATAACCTGTCGCCTAATAAGCGCTCGATGACTCTCACTGATCGTAGTATTTATATTCGATATAACTAGTAAATGCAAAAATTAAATGTAATTGACTTAAATAAAAATTAAAAAGTTATGAACATTAGTTAACATTTAAATTGAGATTATGCTAATCGATCATAGACAGAGTTAGCAGATGATGAGTACTTCCATAACGAAATCTCAAAAATAATTTTTCATGCATTTTTCCCAGTACGCAATCAGCACTGGGCTGAATATGTTGAAAGGATAGGAGAGCACCGGCACCTTAGCGAAAGTTGAAGGCTCAGTGTAAGGGAAGCGTCAAGTTGGAAAACCGAGGAAACAATGAGAAGACTTACTGGAACCCTTCAAGATTGGAGCCAATTTATGGAGGCGATGAACTGGCTTTAAGCTATGCCATAGATGATGAGTAAAAATAATCAGAGCGTTAAATGGACCCAAACAAAATACTTGAAAAAAAAATCAAATTGGTTTAAAAATTTGGTCCAAAAAGAGACGAAAAACTAATAAATGAAATTAGCGGGGGAGAAACCGCCTAAATTAGGTAAAAACAAGTTGGGTAGACAGACCTACGCTCATGTCAGAAGGGGTTTGTACTCAACTTACAAAATGCAATAACCAGCAACGAGTAAAACCAAGAAACATGTCAAAGACGATTTTATTGGAGAAAATGTGAAGTTCGAGCATCATATTAATATATTTTTAACAAAGTTGAATGAATTTTGACTTCTGACACTGAAGCAAAAACTGTTAGTTTAAGAACTGTTTTGAAAAGCTCTTATAAAGAACTTTCATTTGATACTCATATCGGCTACGTTTGGGAAATATTTTTATCAGGGGTCACTCCCCTGTACTCTAATCACCGAATGATGGCCTACTTTTTCGAATCCTAGAATGATTACCAAGCCCTTTTGCTAGGAGCTCTCTCCTACCTCCTCGACTTGTTTCACTTATGAGTATTAATTGTAGGTACTCATCTTCAGTCATTCATTAAATTGAATCAAGTGATCAAAGCATACACCGTAAACGATGAAAATAACTCAAAAGTATTCAATCTTTGCATTTAAAACAGGCACTATCTTGTTTTACGATTACTGATACCACCAACAACCGATTCTCAAAGATATTCATGATACCCATCATTCCTGAAATTTTCATGCAAATCCTAGCAAAGCTGTAGTGTCAGAGTCGGTAAAAAGCGCATATGGTTCCATAGCCATGTTTCCATAGTAATACAGCGCATATTATTCCGTAGTAATACAGGAAAATTCAAACCACTATAACTTTGTTAAATACCATTCGATCTTTATAAAAATTTCAGAAAAGATCAATCTTATAAATTTTATATTTTTATATTTTATTGAATTTAACGGTACTGTTAAGATTTTATTCAAGAAAACATAAAATCGATAAGTCATACTATTACTAACAAAGTTGAGTGAATTTCGACTCCTTATGTATTTGTTCTTGTTGTACTCATAAAGGCAAATGGCAACTCTTGCTCAATGGTTCCTAATGACAGGAATCTAACTAACGATGAAATAGATCTCTATTGGTCGAAGATACAGAAGCTGACGTTGAAAGTGATTGAGAACTTAGTTCCCAAGATTGAGCATCGAAACAATATGGAAGGATATGAAACACCAAATATTGCAAGGTTGAAAAAATTGAAAAGCCTTCTTCTCAGACATATTTATCGACGATTTTTGGACTACAATCATCCCTCGTTGGCTTTGTTGAAATTATACCTGAAGAATGTCCGGAACTTCATCCGTTCATACTTCAGGAGTGAGGTCAGCAATCAATGGGTGGAGAATTTGAGGGGTATTAGCTCACAGGACCCAGATGGCGTTTTCGCGAAAGTGAATAGCATATTCCGTAAGAAGTCTCGAGTGAAGGTATCGAATCTTGAGGTCACCAGTGATGAGATAAATCTTCTCGATAGGGCTGGTATTGAAATTGATATTACGACTCTGGATAGAAATGGAAACAGGATTATTTGTGAGGGATTGCATAAACTTACCCTGATTGGAACACATTTTGAATTGGTTCATCTACCAAACCCTGAGAGAGGGAATGATATATTTTCAGAGGACATTGAAGCAAAAGTTTCTGACTTCAATTCAAGCCTGAACGGCCAATCAATTCTTCATTTCAATGAAACATTAACGTCTGACCTCATACCGAGCTTGAATCATTGATTACTTTGTCAGCTATTAGGACTTGTGTTTCATATTTCACAGGATTAACACCAAGAAATCATGTGGTACTGATGGTATTCCAAATATAGTTCTGCGACATTTGCCTGAGGTTGCTATTAGGAATTATTGCATATTGTTCAACAACATGTTGAGCAATTCATATATCCCATATGAGTAGAAAAAGGCTAAGGTATTTCCGATCTTGAAGAAAGGAAAAGAATCTTCATGCCCTAAAAGCTATCGCCCAATCAGCTTGCTGCCTAACATCAGCAAGGTGTTGGAAGTGATACTCAACAAAGCATTAAACGTCCACATTGAGAAATATGAGTTGATGCCGAATTGCCAATTTGGTTTTCATGCCAGGCATTCGACCACACATGCAATAACGAAAGTAACCTGACATCTGTTGAAAACTAAATGATAGAGAATGTGTTGGAGCATGTTTCATTGATATGGAGAAAGCCTTCGATACGGTGTGGTTAGATGGACTAGTTTTTAAACTCCTTTAGGAACAAGTTCCCTAGAGACCTTGTCGCCATGATGTACAATATGTTATACGGGAAATCGTTTGTTGTAACTGATGGAAATCTGACGACAATGCGCGAATTCAAGGTCTTGAATGGTCTACATCAGGGAACAGTTACTGCGCATCTGCTATTATCAATATTCATTCGCAAGCTATTGAACGGCTTTGAATTTAACGTCTGGGCAACGCGATCATTGGTAGCGTTTGCTGATGATCTGACCATCTATACGGCATACCGAAAAGCTACAATAGTTCAGAGCAATCTCTAAAAAAATTTCAATGATGTGCAGCTATACACTGACAATTGGCGAATGAAAATCAATGTGCAGAAGTGCGAAACAATTTTGTTTCGGACAACGCTGTAGGGGGTCAGTCAAGACCTGAAACGTAATTGGAAGGATTTCCACATCATGGCTGGCGAGGGTAGTTCAGAACGGGTTCCACATAAATCCTGTGTTCGATACCTCGGTGTTCATCTCGATCAGTATCTGTATGATACTGAACATGTCAAAATCATGCTCAGTAAGGTACATTCCAAATACATTGATCAAAAGGTCAAAAATATATGTTACAAGACCCTGGTTAGACCAGTTTTGAAATATGGATGTTAGATCTGGTACAACCAGAGTGCTAGTACTATGGAAAAATTAAAAGTTTTCGAAAGGAAATATCTTCGTGCATATACTGGTGTGTACAGAAAGTCTGAGACGGATTGGAAGCATTATAAATCGAAAAGAAGAATTTATCAAACTGCTAAAGTGACAAGAGTCGATATCATCATATTGAAACTTCTTCGGAATCATATCACAAGATCTGTAACTGTGAGTGAAAACAGACGGGTATATTGTGACTTGCCTCGCTACTGGCTTCGTCCCTCCAGAAGCATTCGTGTATTTCGACATGAATCGAAAGTTTTTGATTCTGACGGCGTCCCAATCATATATTACATATATAGACGGGCCACTGATAAGAAGATAAAATATCCTCCGAATTTGAGTTCACGAGACAAACAATTCCAATGAAATACTCATTTGCTAAGTAAGTCAAGACCTGAAAGGTAATTGGAAGGATTTCCACATTATGGCTGGTGAGTGTAGTTCAGAACGGATCCCACATAAATCCTGTGTTCGATACATCGGTGTCCATCTCGACCAGTATCTGTATTATACTGAACATGTCACAACCATGCTCAGTAAGGCACAAAAATTAGTCACGAAGACTCTTTCATTCCAGATACATTGATCAAAAGGTCAAAGATAGCTGTTACAAGACCCTGGTTAGGCCATTTTGACATACGGATGCCAGTTCTGGTACAACCAGAGTGCTAGTACAATTGAAACTTTAAGAGTTTTCGAAAGGAAATGTCTTCGTGCATGTACTGGTTTGTACAGAAAGCTTGAGACGGATTGGAAGCATTATATATCGAAAAGAAGAATTTATCAAACCGCGAAAGTGACAAGAGTCGATATCTTCATATTGAAACTTCTTCGGAATCATATCGCAAGATCTGTAACTGTGAGTGAAAACCCTTGGATTTCACAGCCGTTCCACCCTACGGACGGATATATTGCGACTTGCCTCGCTACTGGCTTCGTTCCTCCAGAAGCATTCGTGTATTTCGACATGAATCGATGTTTTTGATTCTGACGGCGTCCCAATCATATATTACGTATATAGATGGGCCACTGATAAGAAGATAAAATATCCTCCGAATTTGAGTTCACGAGACCAACAATTCCAATGAAGATACTCATTTGCTAGATTCGTTGAAGCTGATCGAGCTGAGATGGGGCAATCTAGGCAATAGTGGCTGAATGACAATGACTAAATTATTCGTGTTTATTTTCAGTTTTTGTGTTTTTCGTTACTTAGTTTTTGAGTTTCAGCTCATTATTGCTACATTTAGTGTTGTTTATTTGTGTTAAAAATTAGGGATAGGTTAGGTATATGTTATGTTTATTTTATTATGTTAGAGATAAGGTTAAACGCTTAGATTAGGAAGATTGTGATAGAATTTTTTAGTATAACATAAAGTTTTTGGTTGAATTTTATTAGAATTAAGTCATAACATATTAGGTGTAGGATCAAAGTTCACATTTGTGTTAAAATTATAAATAATTTTGGAAGTGTTGGTTGGTTTTTTCTCCTTTTCCCAATCAGATCATAAAATATATAATAATCTTACTTAAAATGTGTTTAACTGATAACGTATAAATTAAGAGAGCCATGTGGACCATTAAGTTTTTGTATTGTTGTTTGGAATTTGCTTTATATTCTTTTAAAATTCATAACAATTAGTATTGAATAAAGCGCTTTTGACTTTGACTTTGTGGGTCAAGTTCTAAATCAAATCTATAATTCGTTGGGGTTCATTTTGAGATGTTTCAGACAAAAGACAACAAAGTTTGTTTTTATTGAAATTCAATCATGTTTTACTATTATCCTAAACTCTTAGGACGTGTATGGAGAGTGCCTTGTCTAATTCGGTGAGCTCGCTCATTTTGTCTTCGTACAATCCAGAATGTGTTACAGGGTAAATTATCTGAAAACCACGGAGTATGAATAACTTTTACTCCGACATATACCAGCGCCAAGGCACAATTTCGAAATTGGGGAAGTATTATTATGATCAACTTTCGCATTTGAAACATAATTCGATCAAAAGAAATATATTAAGGAAAGGAATAAATTTCAAGAGAACTCCCAAGTGAACGGAAGCATTTAAAACGACACAAAGTTTGATTTCCTTCGGTTGCTATGCGACTATGTACGAGTATATTCCTCCTAACCAAGTACATTTTAAAATCAATAATTCTATACAATAGCATTTTGAGTCAATGTTATTACGTTCGAAAAAAATGAATGCTACCGTATTTTGTACATACTTATGAACGGACAACTATAACATAAACAAAGTAGCTAAAGTAGGCACGCCATCAAATTTGCAACATGGCAAAATGCTACGATAGGCAACCTTCAGCCGCCGGTTCCTATATCAAAACAAAAAGCCAACACGCAAAAATTATCTTAGCAGCCCTATACGAAAGAAGTGACAATCTGCATTGATTCACTTCGAGCTGCACAGGGCACGAACAGGTGTCATCGGCTTTAAATCACATCAAAAGTAGTTTCGAGCCACTCAACAGCAATATCAACATGCCGGCGTATTGCGGTAAAATTCCAAAAGCGAAGCCATTTTGAACGCATGCAAATAATTGTGCCACGCCAAGTGTCCTTGGCGCGATAACAACTTAGAAAACGAAAAGTGCTTCCTCGGCCTGTCTGATTAAACATTCCAACTGACATGCCCTAATTTCGATTTGAGTGCAATTTCATGCATGAGCAAATTCAAGTCATCATCACAGTTTAGCAATATGGATAAATGTGTGTATATAACATGTCACAAGCAAGTCCTTCCGCATGCTCTTGAAGTTTACCCACATTTCAAGACTCCCGTAAAATGAAAATTCCGTGTAAAATCAATAATCAACAAAAGGACAGGACGGCATACTTACTTTGAAGGACATTTTGATTGTTTGTCGGGTACTTTTTATGAAACTCGAACTGAATAAAAAGAAAATTCAACTTCACTCGAAAAATGAGCACTCACTTCTGCATACGCTGTTATCACCTAGCACGTAAACAAAGCTAGTGAAGACTCGCGCATTTAGCGGCTTCTACGACAAACTTCGATACTCGAATGTAAATCGCAGTGGAAATGTTTTGGAATATAATTGTTGATTCGTGGAACGCTAATTGGAAAGCACTATTAAGAGCATGCGTTTGAATTCGTCGTTAGACATGAGCGGCTTAGTGTTTAACATGGTTTAACTAATAATTGCAAAAAAAATATAAACCGAAAACAAAGAAATTAAACACTTTAGCCTTGTAAATTATTTACAATTAGTAAGATAAAATACGATTGAAAACCACACTAGAACTATTGCCGTTTCAGTATAATTTGAAATCCAATTTATATTACATACTAAATGTTATTGCAACTAATTCAGAATAAAACGATCAATATCGAGGTGGTGAGTGCTGCTGAAAATCAGTAGTATTTCACACTGGATTGAGTTTTTTCTGGATATTAATATAGTTATAATACGTTGTAGCTGAGGTACTATCATCTTGAGGTTGTGCACTATGCTGTTTTGAGTAAAAAGTTGATTTTAAATTTTTTTTGGTTGATACGATTTTCACAATTTTTGTATTTTTCGCTTGACAATGGGCACTTGAAAATCCAGTTTGATGATTGGTCACGTAATTTCGTTGATAATGGTCTCAAATCCTAATGAAACAAGATGTTGAATTATTTTGTTGTTGTCAATTGTTATATCAACGTTTTTTTTGGAATGTTTTTGTTCAGAAGTCACGAATTAGCTGCTTGAAGCAAAATGTTAGAAGAAGGTGGTTTCGACGTGTGTGCTAATTCTCATCGGGCCATCACTCTTATTAGATACACACCGGTGATGGCGACCACCATGATTAGAGGTGAGAGAATTATTTTTTTAATTTTCCTACTCATGCGAACTCAATATATTTCTGTAACTACGAATTATGTTCAGGTTAAATTCTTTCCTGTAAGTACTTGTCTTTGCTAAACTTGAAATTGATCATTTCATCATTTTTACATCAATTCAATGTAAATCTATACGATCATTTTTGCTCTACAGTGAGCTTTCATTGCATCGTGCGGATATCGATCTCGTTTTTCGGATGGCTCCGACAGCTTTTTAAATTACTTATGAAATTCTTTGAAACTACATGATTGGGAAATCAATTAACGCAACTGACATCACTTCGCATGCCAGAAACAATTGTTCAGTAGCCCTAAATTTCCAAAAACAGCTGTCTACAGGGTTTTTCAATAAGAGGTGTTGTTTTGATATTATAAGAACAATGCCATTTTTTAATATAAATGATCGGATGTTGATTTCATTATAAAGAGAAAGGTATGCCATTAATAGTGAAAAACAACATCAGGCAAATGATCACCACGACCACACTTACAGGACCATATCCTTTTCATGAAATTTTCCATAGCCAAATCGCAAAGTGGCTGCCCTATGTCCTCGATAGCCTCACGAATTCCATCTTTGAGGTCTTGAATCGACGCTGAGCTGTTGGCGTAGACCTTCTTTTTCACGTGGCCCTAAAGGAAGAAGTCACAAGGTGTTAAATCACAAGATCTCGGTGGCCAATTGTGATCACCTCTTCGAGAGATAACACGGTACGGAAACTTTTCCCGTAAAAGATCAATGGTTTCGTTGCTTGTGTGGCACGTAGCACCGTCTTGTTGAAGGTAAACGTTGTCCAGATCGATACCATCCAATTCCGGCCATAAAAAATCATTAATCATGTATCAATAGCGCAATCCATTCACCATAACTGTTGCTCCAGCCTCATTTTCGAAAAAGTAAATTCCAATGACTCCGTCGAATCATAAACCGCACCAAACAGTCACACGTTGAGGATAGAGAGGCTTTTCAACAATAACTTTTGAGTTTTCCGAGCCTCAGACGCGACAATTATGCTTATTGACGGAGCCACCGAAGTAGAAATGGGCCTCATCACTCAAGATGATTTTTCAATGGAATTCCGAATCATTTTCACGCATTTTAAGGACCCAATCAGCAAAGACACGACGTTGTTGATGATCGACCGGCTTAATTTCTTGTGTTAACTGAACTTTATAGGCCTTAAAACCCAAATTTTTATGCAAAATAGGGTGTAATGACGTTTGTGGAATGCCTAATTCCAAAGAACGACAAGGAATGGACAAACTTGGGTTTTCTTCAACACTTTCGGCTACAGCAGCAATATTCTCCGCTGTTCTTGAGTGACGTGCACGAGTTTTATTCTTCACATCACTAAGTTGCCCCAGCAGCTCGAATTTTTCCACCAATTTCTGTATTGTGGTCCGACAAGGTGCTTCATGACGACCCAAAAATATTCCGAGTTTTACGAACCGTCTCTGCCAAATTTTCACCATTTTTATAGTGAATTTTAATAATTTCAATGCGTTGTTGAAGCATGTATTGTTGCACTTTTATTAATGGCGTAGTTTTTACTTGTCAAATATCAGAAAATGACAGCTTCAAAAGTGACATTTACCGAAATAGCGGACTATTCAAAATAACACCTCTTATTGGAAATCCCTTTAGATGACAAGGTTAGATGCTGTATCATTGAACGTGGGCCAGAGCAGGGAAAAGACTGCGATTCTTTCAATGACTGATGATGGCAGAACTTTTTCAGCTGATTGGTTTCAGAAGACCTTGTTAAATAATAAAAAAATAGAAAAGTAGTGGCTCATTTAAAGTGAAAATGCTAAATCTATTTTTTGTTTTCCATGTTTATTATTCAGTACGAAAGAAACAAGTTTCGAAAAAGGTTTTTGTGATTGGAAACACTTGAATCCAAGAATAGGAGAACACAAAAACACTGTAGAACATCGTGAATGTTATGTAACATGGAAAGAAATGGAAATCCGATTAATGAAAGGTAAAACTTTAGACAGAGAATTACAATGTGGAATATCTGCAGAAAAAGAAAAGTGGAGATACATTCGAAAGATAGTCATAGACGGTAATGTTTTGTGCTAAAAAGAATCTGGCACTGAGAGGAGGGGTCGAACAAATTGGACATCGTAAATCTGGTATATTTTTGAGTATTGTGGAGCTCCTGGCCAAACATAATCCACAAATGAAGCAACACGTGTCCTCTATTACCGAAGGAAGCCTTTCGTACTTCTCACCAACAATAAAAAAGGAAATAATTTCAGGACATGGATCAGAAACCGAAAATAAAATTGTGGCAAAAAATCTGCAAGCAAAATATTGCAGTATCTCATTTGAGCCACCAAAAATAAATGTCAGAAATTGTACGCTATGTAGATACAAATAATGGAAAGTGTACGGTTGAAGAAAGTTTTTTAGCTTTTATAAAAACTGATGAAAGCCCCGGCGGTGGACTTACTGACAATATCGTAAACAAACTAAGCCAAGATGGTTTGATGTTATCAGACTGCAGGCGGGTAACTATCAAGGAGTTCAAGCGCGGATCTTGCAACTGAATCAGTATGCCAGATTTTTACCATGTAGTGCTCACTCACTTAATTTAGTTGGAGTAAATGCGTCGTCTGTAACACCAGAATTAACTACATTTTTCGGGACAGTGCAAAATATTTTCAATTATTTTTTCGTATCAATTGAACGTTGGCAAGCTTTATCAAATTTGAAATGGACTCTGAAGGGCCATTCTGATACGAGAAGGTCATCAAAATATAATTCAATTCACACATTGCTTACTGAAAACATTAAATACCATTGCAGATGATTCTGATGAAAACACGACATATATAGCTGACGCTGTATCCTCAGCAAAAACCATTTTAAAAATGGGTAATTTCGAATTTATCTATTTATTGGTGGTATGGGATCATCTTCTTAGGAGTATAGATAAAGTTAATCGCATTTTACAGGAGAAAACCGTTTCCTTTGAGGTTGCATCAAAACATTTGCAGGGGCTTGTTTATTTTTTCAACGATTTCAGAAATAATCAGATAGAGCCATGTAACATTTCCGTAAGAAAATAGCAAATGAGTTGTTGATAAAACCAGAATTTTCTGAAAAACTTAAACGAAAGGTTAAAATAATGTACGACGAAAAGGCCAAGGTTGAAGCGGCTATAATGACTCCTCAGCAAAAATTTAAGATTCAGCTTTACTGTGCACTAGACAATCTTATTCAGCAAATGGAATGGAGATTTCATAGTTTGGCTATCGTGGCACTTTGCCAAGCATTGACGCTTCCGGTCACTTCTGTAAGCTGTCAAAGATCTTTCAGCAAATTAAAACTAATAAAAAATTACTTACGATCACAGATTGGCCAGGATCGTTTAAGCAATCTTGCCATATTATCAATTGAGTACGAAATTGCAAAAAGTATAGATGTAGATCAAATATGGCCTCTGAAAAAGCCAGAAAAGTCAATTTTTAATTTACTATAAATTAAAACATATTAATAAGAAATTTGTGTATGTGCTACTTTTGATCTGTGTTTGTTTATTTCTTTTCTTATAAAATATTAAATAAGACTTCCAAAGTTGTATTGTCGTTTCCCTTCTCCCATTAGAAAATAAGAATCGGAGGGCGGAAAATTCAAATCTTGTCAAGGGTGCTCATGACGCCAGCTACGACACTGCGAGTGCCGATATATTTGATTAAGATAATCTGATACTCCTACTACCTCTTAACGAAGGCCTAAAAGAAGCTAAAGCATTGACATCAGCTGAAAGAAATTATAGTCAATAAGATCGTGAATCTTTGCAATTATATAATAGTTAATAATTTTTTAATGTGATTCTACAGCTGAAAATTTCATCCTGTCACCAATAATCGTCCACTATCATGTACTTAGATAAAGTCAAAATCAAAAGCGCTTTACTCAAAACTAATCGTTATAAATTTTAAAAGAGTACAAAGTAATAGAAATACGAAAACTTAACGGCTCAAATGGCTCTCTAAATTTATTTATTATCAGTTAAACATATTTGATCAAAAAATCCATAACAAATTCAAATTAATTAAGATTATTACATATTTTATGATTCGATTTGAAAAAAGGAGAAAAAATCAACCAAAACTTTTCCAAAATTATTTATAATTATAACACAACAGTAAACCTACACCTAATATGTTACAACCTAATTCTAATAAAATTCAATCAAAAACTTTATCTTACACTATAAAAATATCACAATATTCCTAAACTGAGCATTTAACCTTATATCTAAACATAATATAATAAACATAACATATAACAAACCTATCCCTAATTTTTAACACAAATAAACAACAACACTAAATATAGCAATAATGAGCTGAAACTCAAAAACAAAGTAACGAAAAGGACAAAAACTGAAAATGAACACGAATAATTCAGACATTGTCATTCAGCCACCAATACCTAGCAATCTAGCAAATGAGTATCTCCATTTGAATTGTTGGTCTCGTGAACTCAAATTCGGAGGATATTTTATCTCCTTTTCGGTGGCCCGTCTATATATGTGATACATGATTGGGATACCGTCAGAATCAAAAACATATGGTTTCATGTCCAAATACACAAATGCTTCTGGAGGAACGAAGCCAGTACGTTTCAGGTCTTGATTGACGCTCTGCAGCGTTGTACGGAACAAAACTGTTTCGCACTTCTATGCATTGATTTTCATTCGCCAATTGTCAGTGTTCAGCTGCACATCATTGAACAATTTTTAAATATTGCTCTGAACTATTGTCGCTTTTCGGTTTGCCGTATATGTGATCAGATCATCAGCAAACGCTACCAATGATCGCGTTGGCGAGACGTTAAAATCAAAGCCGTTCAATAGCTTGCAAATGAATATTGAGAAAAGCAGAGGCGCAGTAACTGTTCCCTGCTGTAGACCATTCAAGACCTTGAATTTGCGCATTGTCGTCAGATTTCCATTAGTAACAACAAATAATTTCTCATATAATAAATTGTACATCATGGCGACAAGGTACCTGGGGAACCTGCCTTGAAGGAGTTTAAAAATTAGTCCATCTAACCACACCGTATCGAAGGCTTTCTCCATATCAATGAGACACGCTCCAACACATTCTCTGTTGTTCAGTTTCCAACAGATGTCTGAGATTACTTTTGTTATTGCATGCATGGTCCAATGCCTGGCACGAAAACCAAATTGGCAATTCAGCATCGACTGATATTTCTCAACGTGGGCTTTATTTAGTATCACTACAAACACCTTGCTGATGATAACGTAGCCATCTTTACTAGCGATCAATTCAAAATGTACTGTAACAACAACTAGGTTAGTAGAACGCTATGTAAACTACTCAAAACACTCAAGGGTAAATTGAAAGCTATTTCAGCAGAGCCAGGGTTTCTGTATAAGAAAATTAACCAAATTATGCAAAGATGCCGTGCAATCTCCTTCAAGTCGAAATGATTTTTCTTCTAAACCGACCTCTCTTCGGTTATAGACGTGAATTCCTGACATGTATCAGCGGACTGTACCCATCAGGTGCACAAGTCCGAATACTCTTAGTCTCTACTTTTGTTACTTCTCAAAATATACTCTAAGTTAACAACATTGTGGTAAAACAGTTTTTATCATCTATAAATCATTAACCAATGAAATCTTGAAAGGAATTCACTAAAGCTCAATTTTATCATCCTGGTGGGGCTTGAAAGAAGGTGTATGCGATAGTATGCTGAAAACAGGACTCATCTGAAATCATGCTCGGAATACATATGTAAACTAAATACAAAAAATACCGGTGACACTGATGGCCCTGTTTCCGATTTGAATAATTTTCTCTTCTCTAAAAGTCGGTCGTCCGCGTAATATTTTTTAAATTTAACTTCCTGGACCAATAATTTCTGTCTTATTCATAGCACTAATAGCCCTCCCAGGCCTTCGCTTCCTACAAATAGCACCTCCAATTGTTTAGGGCCATTGACCGCGTCCTCTTATTGAGAAATCCAAGCATAGCCGGGCCAGCATTTTATTCGTTTTCTCATAGATCGCCGCCCTTCAGTTATTACAACGAATACCCTTTCACGCATCTGTTATTCGTCCATAGAAATCACCAGCCCATTGCAACTTCCGCTGTCATGTAATCCATGCAGTTTCCCGCTTGTCAAACATTTTCTCGCTCGTGGTTGTATCGAATTCGGCATCAGTCCAGTTCTAGCACCACTTCGATTTTTCGCCTCAGTACCCGCCTCTTGGAGGCGTTCAATACTCGGATGCTTGGGTGCGGGCGGCTCCATGTTTCACATCCGTAGTAGTGAAACTGGTCTTCAAGATCATGAGAAATAAGTAAAATATTTTAATTTTTGAGCTTTATTCTTCGACGTATTTCAGCTGTTTCGTTGCAATTCGCTAGGTTTGATATTTTGAATACTTTTCCTTGACTGCGACGTCATGATCTTCATCTTCGCATTATTAATTTATAGCCTTACTTGTTTTACTGGCTTGTCGCGTTTCAGGAGGAGCTGTTTCGCGTTTAAGGAGCATGACAAGATGATATCGTCGGCATAGGCCTCTTGTATTAACAGGTGTTTCATATGACGTATTTCAGAGCCAAATTGAATTACGATGGGATCAGCCCATCTTTCCGTTTTAGTAATGTATCGTTAGTCTAAAAAATTAATAACCGAGATTTTTTCAACACTAATGTTAGAAACCTCTAAAGACTAGAGAAACATTGAGTATATTTCATATAAAAGCATATAAAAATTCAATATAATACTAGTGTAATGTACAACATTCAATAATTCAACCATATAGTCAATTATTTTATTTATTTGATATCCGTAGGCCAATTCTCTTATTTCTTGGAAGCCGTCAGGCCTTGCTTTTTTGAGAGACCATCTGTTACTGCTAAGACTTATCTGGAGAGCCCATCATTAGATTACGAATTCGTTAGAATAGAGTTCAGTCCAATATGTTGTTTCTCATATAGTAAATGTAACCTTCATAATAAATGCACTCATCGATCATTGAAAATTTTTTTCTAGCGTTAACTGTGCTTTGCAATTTTTCAATTTGCATGTTGTTCAAAGATGGCGAACAAATGTTATATTCAATTATTCGGCGAAAACAGTATCCTCTCACTGCCTCGATTCAAATGTTAGCGCCAGACATACACAAACAAGGAACAAACAAAATAAATATACGGGTGGGGCAAATAAGCACGCATCTCTTGGAAGTCGTTAAAAATACTATACTTGTACTACTAATCACTTATCGCTTCCAAAATTGAATCAGTAATATTAAAAATTGATTCTTGATTTGAATTTAACTCTAATTTCTTTTGCAAATCTGAACAAAGCTCCGCAACTTCGTCTTTCTTCACACCACCTTGTAAATCTGTATCTTGCCTTGCTGGAATAACTTCCTTGATCGTTATATCCTTTAAAAAATTTAAATTATTATTTACACTTGCCGTTCATTCTCTCAACATACCTGCAATCCAGTACATTCTAGGGCATCCGATATATTCGAGGCATCTTCAATTAAAATATTTGGCAAGTCTACATTGAAATCGACTTTTACCAAAGGGTCCAGTCGTCCTGATGGAGACTTACAAATTGTTTTGAAATCTAAGCTGCGTACAGGTTCAATAGGTTGTCTTTTCTGGATAATGACTCCCTCTGGCGATAGAATGATATCAGTGTCGTCCATTAACTTCTCCCTAATTGCATGACGCCGCATATTCGTGGTCATTTTTTTGGTGAATATGTTGCTCTTCTTATGAGAGACAGGGGTTAACGAACATGCACCAATTCCACTTGCTGTGCTAGAAAGGTTTTCTTTTTCATTTTCAAACAGCTCTTCATTTTCTCTGAATCGTGAAGCAAGCATAGAATAATTTCCCATATTATATGCCGGTTTCTTCTTACAACTTGATTTTTTGATAGTCCTTAGTAGATTCATCGCTTCTGAATTTTTACCCGTAGATTTCCCGGCGAGTATTGTAGTTTGATTCGCAAAGCTAAAGGATTTGTTCGTACTGTCGTCTAGAAGTGCTAATCTTGTTGTAGACATCGTAGGTTCATCATTCAAATATATTGCCGGCGTCTGAACAAACTTCATTTTCAAATTGTTCAGCGAGGACCCAAAGCGGGTTGGTGTATTATTCGAGTCATCAGCACCCGAAGATTTGGAATTATCATCTTCTTCAACCTTAATTTGATCAACTAAATTTTCAAATTTGAATATATCACTATCAAGTTGCATTGCTTCGCCTTCCAAACGCGATATTTCATTCATTTCAAACTCGTACTTTTCTATGCGCTTTTTTGTTAACTCACATTGACCTATCATCATTTCAAGTGATGGAAAAATACAATTGAAGGCATTAAACAACGAAGACAACTTTATTTTGTTATCGGGTGTCATTAAATCATCAGAACAACCTTCGGGGTGATCGGATTGAATTGTCTTGTATGACGATATTAATGAATTTTTGTCGCAAGGAAATTTATGTTTGCCGTCATAGAATTTGTCGAGTTGGTTTGAAAGCTTATCTAATTCCTTTCCGGTTTCTTCAATTTCTTTCACTTTTTTCGATACTGTGGATTTGAATAAATCGTGATTGCTAGAAGAAAACATTTTGAAAAAATCGTCGTTGATTTGCTCAGGCGTCATTCCAATGCTTTCGCAGATAGAGTGCAACTTCTCTTTCAACAATTTAGACTTCTCAATGTACATTGATTTCATCATTTCTAGCTTTCTGAAACATATTTTAAAATCAGACATGCAAAACAAAATAAATAGATTGTCTTACTCTTTGTATGCAACTGCTTTTTTGACGAATAGCTCGTGATTAGCAATTAATTGTTCAACATTTTCCTTAGTGTAGGCCCTGGAAACAATTCAATTTACCTTAATATTTTTAAAATACAACAATAACTTACAATTTGCTTCTATCAATTTTTTCCGGCAAATATCTCTCATTCCTTTTTATATCTTCATCTATAATCAAATCAATTAAGCGCAAAAGGAGTTTCATAAACTTTATGCCGCCTGGCATTACAACTAAAAATGCCTTTACTTCACCCCAACCTAAATTATGTTTACTGTTTAAATAGTTTAAATATTGTACAGTATTTGTTCTGCAAAAAAAAAAAATTGTGCCACTAAATTGTCGTTATTCCAATAATTGTAATATTACCGAAAAGCCTTTTCAGATGTTTTGTCTATTGGCCAATAGAATCGTTTTCTAAACTCGTTTGGATCCAATATGTTGAACAAATAATGCATGACATGTGGAAATGCCTTTGTATTCGGTTTTAGAAACATATCCTGAAAGAAAGTGCATATTATAAATCGTCTCAAACAAACTATGTAGGTACGCTTATGTGCAAACCTGAGCATAACACTGTTGGAACTCGTAGCTTGGCGGGTAAATTGTGTGGAAGAATTGAAAGTTTTTATGAAGCTCATCACTGATTTCACGCTCTTCGGCTTTTCGCACATCTAGCACAGTTCGATCGCCGTCTTGCATGAAATATAAATCAAAAATAATTCTAAATTCGTGGCAAAGTTATACTGTCGGAAGTCAGACAAATTATTTGCTTTTGATTGGCAAGTTTCGGGATACAAAATTTAAATGATTTAATTTTTATATAAGGTATTAAACTAAGCGTTTTTGTGGTAGGAAGGTGAAGGATTCCTAGACGCAAAGGACTTCGGAAATATCTATTATACATCTCCTCTGACAACCTGGAAATCTAGCCTGGAACCGTTTGACATCGTTACTTCGGGCTAGTCTTCGCTTTTCAATGCCGTAAGACGCCTTCGGGCTGCAAGGTTCCGTTTTACCAGCGGCACCCTCGATGCCTCCAGGCGCTCAAATATGCCCTTTCTGGTTTTCGGAGCTACCTGAACATAATGTGCCTCACAGTCCTATTTATGAGCCGATCTAACATATCTTCCATTAGACTATCTGGAGAATGCCCTCTTTTTTCTTTAGTGACGTCATCGAGCTAACTACCCATCGCCTGCATGCAAGAAAATGGATGGGGGACGTCATTTATCTCTCCTGCGACAAATATGCACGTGACCTACCAATCTTGCTTAGGCAAGACTGAAAATATCCAAACTCGATTGAGCGCTGGGACAGGTACTAGTCAGTTTCGCCATTCCTTCGATTGAGGGATTCATCTTTCCTTCATTATTTTCGATTCGTCTTTGCCGAGAGTATCACTCCATATTTCTGTACCGTGCAGTAGCACTCACTATACGACGCTCATCAAGAGTCCCAGAGGATAGTCATAAGTCAACTGCTAGCCAATAAACCCACTGCCATTACCGCGATTTGCTCAGACAAACTCAGTTTTGAGTCCATCAGCAAAACCAGACCAGACCAGCACAGCCTCGATACTGATCAACTTTAGTTTGGGGATTCACTTTTTCGTCAGAATGACCACTTCGATTTTCTCTAGTGCTAGGCTGCTGAGCCCGCGAGCAGTTAGCTAGTATCTTTCTCAGCGCACTAACATACCTAAATTTCGGTATTCGGTTAGTTGTAAAGATAAAGATTCGATGTATCGAAACAGCTGTTCTTATCAAGTGAATAAACATTACACAGTGTAAATCATAAAAACTTTTAGTGTTTTTTTTTTATCTTGTTTAGTTATGGATTTACATCAAGTGAAGGCCTCATCAATTATATATTCAGTTTGGGCTTATACAGTTATGCGTCCAGCGACTAGCGCGACAAAATCTTCTACGTAATCGATTAAGCGCAACTCATCTGGTAACAAAAATCTTATGTACGGCAGTAGTCTGTTTAACAAGACATTTCAGAGGTCTGAACCAATTATGGAGCCGTGGCAGACACCCAACGTAACTTCTATCGTTCGTAGAATAGATTCTGATGTTTCAGGTAGTTCCTCAGAGCCTTTATCAGATATTTTGAAATTCGGAATAATTATCCTATGATTCCACTAATCTTGCTAAATTGAAGGCACTTCTAATATCAAACGATATCAGAAACACAACCCGTTTGGTCAACTGGCTGTGAGGCTGCGCTCTTTGAACAACACTCGCAAAATCCACAATCGCGTCAATGATGTAGCATACTGCTCTAAAACTGTACAGCCGTGTCGATAGATACTCAGCAGAATAGATCGTGTGAGTCATCCTTTGATGAGTTTCTCAAGCACCTTCTCGGCCGTGTACTCGTATAGCATTCATATTGGGCGGTATGTAAACATCAACTCGGGGTGTCCGTTTCCCTCGCTGATCAGCACGAGCTGCGCTACCTTTCAGCGCTTCGAGGAAGAACCGTTCACGCAGGCAGGCGTTAGACGAACAGATCGGCAAGTGAGGCAAAGGCGGTAGATAAACTGCAATACCACAAGTGGATCGCGATCGGGACCTGGTGCCGTCATTGCTTTCATGGATAGAACTACCTCCTTCAATTCCATCCTCGTGAGAGCGGGAGTTCCACTGGTGCTTCTAGATGGACTGCATCAACAAGAACGCGATGTGCGGGGATAAAAAGCCCGTTGAATCTTGTCCATCTTTTATGCTTCATATAGACAGAGCGTCCGTAGGGCATTTATCTTAAGCATGACTAGCTCATAGCCCAGGTCCGACAGATTATTATTTATATCTTCCACAAGATCTTGCCAGCATCGGGCTACATTGCTGATAAGCTAATAATAGCACTTCTTGACCGCCCTGAAGGAAGGGAAGGAAGAAGGGTGGACGCAACAATAGGCTAGCAGCATGCTAGCCTGTTATTGCGTCCACCCTTCTCGGGCTCGCTGGGATTTTCGACGAAATTTCTGACATTCGTCTCAATGTTTAGCGATTTCTGTTGCCACCAGTATACCGGAGGCTTACGGGTCGTAGAAAACATATAAGCAGAAGTAATCTTGCTCATAGTTGAGTTCGGCACGGTATCAGCTGTCAATCTTCCGATGTCCAGCAAAGTTACCAGCAGCGGTACGTGCGCCGTGAACACATCAACGAATTTATCCACGTCCATCTTCCAAGCATTCTACTGGAAAGCAAGATTCTGGGTATTTACACATCGAGAGCGTTCTCAAGCGCAATATACTGGTGGACACTGCCTCTAGTAATTGCCAATTAAGTGCTCTTGGTACCAAGGACTCCGAACAGAATGTTACATCAAATATAGTTCCCGCATAGCTACAGCGGTGGAAAATAGGCCTATTGCCACTATTTAGCACGACAAGTCACTTCCTGACCGCCATTTCTTGGACTCACTACCCTCTTAGTTTAGGTTGAGGCATGACCCATGTTCTAGCTTTGAAGTCCCCCTGAAGAGAACCTGGCCTTCTTTGTTCAAGACAGCGTCCTCTAAAGCGTTGAGTTTGACTCGGAAAGATGGCACTGGTTCGTTAAGTGTCAGGTAAATACTAAAAAATTGTATTCCTGAACGACAAACCCAAACAAAACCATCCTTTCGTCCATGACACTGCACCCGGAGATGAGCGCTGTTCCGAACTTAGATGGCAGAGGCACCACATTCATCGCATGCTAGCGAGCTTCGGTCATGATGCTACTTGCTGAGCGACAACAAGTCGGCTTTTATATCCCTTAAAAGCTGTTCAAGCAGATCCTGAGCATTTATGCCATAAATCATCGCAATAGTCCTCCCTTGGCAAAAACAGAACTTCTCAATTCATTTGCATTCAAAATTTGTGCCCAAACACAAGTAAAAAAGAAAAAAAAATAATATAATCTGTAAAACAACTCTCCTATCATCTATGGCGCGACAGCCCAAGTCGGGCCTTGACCTCCAGGATAAATCTAACAATCATCACGGTTTCGCGAGCAGTTGTTCACTCCCAATAAGGATCTGCTGTAAGCTTCTATCGTGTCTTCACATCGAGTTCTCGGTCTTCCCGCTGGACGTGCTCTACCCGCTAATGTTCTTTTGGGAACCGGTTTTCTTCTACTCTTTCTACATGGCCCACCCATTGTAATTTACTATAATACTTTCATAATGAGGTTTTAATTTTCTTTCTATGATTTTGGAGAACAATTTATAAGACGTACACAGTAGAACGATGCCTCTATAATTTTCGCACCTTAATTAGTCCCCTTTTTTGTGTACAGGACATATTGTTTTTTTTTTCACGTCCTCTGGTAACTGCTCCTCTTACCGCATTCTGCATATTAGTCGATGCAGAAGTTTATTTAGATGGGGAACCCCGCTCTGGAGCAGTTCTACTGGTATTCCATCTATTCCAGGAGCGCCTTATTATTTCTGAGATCCCATACTGCTGCCTTTACTTCGTCTCTGGTTGGTGGTGAGACTGCCTTATTATTTCTGAGATCCCATACTGCTGCCTTTACTTCGTCTCTGGTTTGTGGTGAGACTGAGACTTCATTCTCTACTTCTGGAATGTCCGCAGCTTCAGTTGTTGTTTGGGACGCTGTGAATAACTTCTGGAAATATTACAGCAATCTGTTTTTAATTTTGACTGGATTGCCTATGATTGCTCCTTGTGCACTTTTGCAAAAACTTGTTTGTGGATTGAAGCCGTCTCTTAGTTGTTTAATAGTTTATGTTGGAACTTGGTATTGATGATCAGTCATTTCTTTCTTCGGCACATTTTTTTAGCTTGATATGGAAGGGTTTTATATTGTTCTTCTTTGGCCCGACTTGATCGCGGAACGAGCGCGTGTCGAGAACGCTGGTGGCCGCTCGTTTTTGTCGATCTGTTTGAATGTGCGGTCGCCTGGGGATGCCCAAGTTCTCTTATGGATGTCTCGATGGGGAAAGCGTGTGGAGCTTACTGTGAAGCCTCTACTAGTAACGAAGTCTCTACCAGGTGTTGTCCGTTGCCGCTGGTCTCTGCATGGAGGCTGTGTCCTCCGGTTGTTCCTCTATGTGCAGTTTCTGGGATTATTTTTGCATTGAAGTCACCCAGAACAAGTTTAATGTCGTTTGAAGGCAATGCTGTTAAATTCGTCCTTGATTGCCTCTTTCTTGTCTTCTGTGGGCGTGTGACAGTTGACCCGCCATTAAAGAATTTAGTCTTGACAAGAATCGCACAGGTCCTTTCGTTAACGGGCTTGAAGTCGGTGATAATTTGTTTAAATGTGTTGTAAACAATGAAAGCCACTCCGAACTTATGGCTTCCTTGCAGTTTATAAACAAGGCGTGTGTTCGTATATCAAATATGTCTTCACTGTGCCATCTGGTTTCTTGCACTGCGAGGATGTTGATTCAGTATTTCTTTTTTTCTTTCTTTATCCAGAAGTCGCAGTGCACCTGATCTATTCAACGACCTAACATTCTAAGTTCCAAAAGAATAGTCCTTTATACGATAGTCATTGCCGTTTATCCAGCTCGATCTGAGGCTGTTGTCAGCGCTTCGACTTAGTCGGTTTTTGGTCCACGAGTTTTATTTTATTTCCCACATACCCGCCGGATAGCTGGTTAGGGCACCCTCTATCCGCCACCTGAGAACGCGTCCGATGCGGGACCGAAAGCCCCACACGGAAACTCTCATATAGAACTCAGTTAAAAAGCCCCACACGGAAACTCTCATATAGAACTAAGTTAAAAAGTTTATCACATTGTCATATGAAATTGAGCTGAAATTCAGTTTTTTGTTTCAGAAAACGAAATGATATAGTTAACATATCCGGAGTCTATCGATTAAGTAAAATTCCATTCGGAACCATTAGTTTATCACATGAAACACTAATGATGAAAACTGGAACATGCATCGATCAGTTATATTGCAAAATCTGTGCAAAAGTCAAAATTTTTTTTATTGCCCTTTGCCATTATTGGATTACCATGTCCTTTAAATGGGGCCTAATGGAAGGCAAACCCAATATTTTGGCGAAAAATAGCTCCTCTATTCATCTCCATTCAAAAGTTATGCGCGGTTATACATACAAAAAGCAACGAAATAAAACATATGAATGAAACTGGTAACCCACTCCTCCAATGCAAGTCGGTTAAAAAAATAACCGATGAAATTCGAGAAAAAGATAGATCTATGCCAATATTTAGTGTATACATGGATAAATTAAATGTTGAATAATTTTGCTCCGAATAAAAATTAAAAACTAAAAACGTCGACACGGAATCAAATCGTTGGATCTCGGGTCATCAACTTTGCAAGGAAATAGTTAAGTATCAGCTTCAGTCAGATCGACTATGGCCATGCATTGTTTCCTGTTGTTTTCTAGAGTCAGTCTGATTTTAATTTCGCTTATGTCGGAAAACTTTTGTTTGATAGCCTCCTCGACCCCCATCGAGTCCGTAATATGATCAGTATCCCGGATTTCAACAGTTGCCATGGCCTCTAGCGAGGTAACACCTTTTCTCTAAGGATTTCTTTCAACACGTTTTGGAATGCATCTTTGCTTGTAGCCTCTGCTCCAAACTTCACCAAAAGGTAATGGGACCGAAACGGCCGTACGTAGGACATTTATGTAAGATGCTGTTATCCAATTCCTCTTCCCTTCTCCTCTCCGGCTAGAGGTGGGATTCCCTAGCTTGATGGTGCTTCACGGAGAAACAAAATGAAAACTGGCCCGAAGTAATGTATCAAACGGTTTCCGGCTGGGTTCTCGGGTTGACAGGGGAGGTGTTTAGTGAGCTCTATGAATCGTGCGGGCATCGAACTCATTTTTCAGATAGCTTCGATAGCTTCAAATTACTTATGAAAACTCTTTGTGTGTAGCTACATAATTGAGTTGCATTAATAATTTTTCTGGAAAATTAGAGAAGAAACATATTAGAAGACGGTAGTACCTCAGGCCATTACTCTATTAGATCCACACGGGTGATAGTGACCACCATGCTTAGAGGTGAGAGAAAGAATTTTCGTAAGTAATTTGAAACTACGAGTTCGATGCCCGCACGATTCATAAAGCACAGTGTAGAACAAGTTATCGTATAGATTTACATTAAATTGATTTAAAAAGTATCGAATGATCAATAATAAAGTTTAGTTAAATGGCATTCACCTCCCAACCACAAAAAAAATTATCTATTGCCATCACTAATAGTGCCTGCCTTTTAGTCCTGTGCGCCGTATCGGACACTTCATTGTTTTTGTTTTTCTGCGCTTTAGGTAATGGAGGTTTTTTTAGCTGCTTTTTGAGTTAGCTTGGTGAGTATTTTTTGGAAGCATTTTTCTCCCAGCTTGGCCTTAATTTCCTTTTCCGCTTTCATGCATCTGAGCCTGAAGCGTCTGATAAGCCCTCATTGTTTTTCTAGCTCCAACACGCTGTTTCTGACGTTTCACCCAGTGGTCCTTTCGACATTACAGGTGGCTTTCTGATTTTTTTTCTTCTTCGTGATCTTCATTGAGTTCTCCAGCCGGAATAGGAACATTGGCTATCTTCATCTGCGTGGCGTACGTCGTAGTGCATTTTTCCAGTAACTTACTGCTAGTTTCCACCTGAATTCCACCAGTGTTTTTCTCCGGGCAGGACACTTAGGTGTGCGCATCTTTTTTGCTACCACCAAATGCAGCCAATATCTCCGGCTCATGTCAGCTCTCAGGTTTCCTCAGCTCGATCGGTCATTTGTCGTCCGTCTTCAATGTCTTGCTTGTAGCTTTGAGCTAGTAGTATGACCACTAGGGCAGCGCCCTTGCACTTCCCTGGCTGTGCTAACAGTACTCTTGCGGCCTACACGTTCGAGCTGCCATTTTGTAGCACCTGGTGACTAAAGGAGTTTTGGCGCTCCCAGAACCCTTGTGGCATTGACAAGGTTACGGACAATACGACTTCTTTCAATAGCTATAAGTTCAGAATACATAAGAAATATAAAATATATAAATAATAATCGCGCACTAGTTAAACTCGAACCTTGACGTTGCGTTTTGTTAAAGAATCTCATATTTTGGAAAGATGTACATCAGAAATCAAAAAGGTTTGATTTTTCCAATATGGAAAAATACTCGAAACAAATCATTACACTATTATGGATGATAGTGAGTATGTTCTTGGCCTAGTTCAACCATCATCATCATCTATGGCGCGTCAGCCCAAGCCAGGCCTTGGCCACCAGGATTAATTTCCTCCAATCATTAATGTTCCGCGACCTTGTCCGCCAGTTTTTTTACTCCCAACAGGATCTACTGTCAGTTTCTATTGTGTCTTCCCATCAAATCCTGGGTCTTCCCACTAGACATTTACCTTGTGCTCTACCCTTTAATGTTACTTTGGGAACCCAGTTTTCTTCCCGATCATAACTTGCCACCTGGTAGCTTTACGCAAGAGGAAGCAGGCGGATCGTTAAATAGTTTATACAACTCATCGTTATAACGAAGTCTCCACTATGTTCCTTATTTCACTGGGCCGTCGATTTTCCGGAGCACCGCCTTTTTGGATTCTCTCGTCAGGGCCCATATAACAGCATATTGAACGTGCCATAATTTTGACGTCATCAGCATATGCTACCAATTCTGTGGACTTGAACATTAGTATACGCGAGGTTTCAGCTGATATCTTCCTGATGATGTGCTCCAGCGCAATATTAAAGGACCCGCTACCCGCTTATTTTAACCCTAATTTCGTTATGAACCTGTCCGTTGGTTCACCGTTTAACTTGACCTAGGACTCTGTGTTTAGCATCGTGACCTTGAACATGCGGACTAGTTTCGTTGGGACGCCAAAGTCAAGCAATATCTTGCACAGCGCATTCCTATCAACCCTGTCGTATGCTTGCTTGAAGCCCACAAAGAGTTGATGAGCATCGATGTTATATTCCCAGTACTTTTCGAGCACCTGTTTTATTGAGAATATTTGGTCTATTGTAGACCGTCCACTTCGAAAGCCTCCCTAATACTCATCGATAATACTTTCATAGTCGGGCTTTAATTTTCTTTCTACGATTTTGGTGAGCACTTGATTAGACGTGCACAGCAGAGCAATGCCTCTATAATTTTCACACATGAATTTGTCCCCCTTTTGGTGTACAGGACATATTATACTTTTCCTCCAGTCCTCCGGTAACTGCTCCTCTGACCCTATTCTGCATATTAGCCGATGCAGAAGGTTGTTTAGATGGGAACCCCCGCTCTGGATTAGTTCTGCTGGTATTTCATCTATTCCAGGAGCGTTATTCAATGCAACCGCAGAAAGTTTACAACTTTATATAGAAAAGAAATATAAGGATAATTCCAACTGATGCCGTAAAACCAAATCAAAGAAACTCCACAAACTAGTACTCAAGAATTAGAGGTGATGAGTAAGCAGATTTAATAGCGACTAAAGGATCAATGACAATGTTCGTTTGTCCTAAACCGTTTCGAATGGTCGAAATGTTCAAACAAAAGAAAAGAAATGAGACCAAAGGGTGCAATAAGTACTTGAAAAGATTGTTCTAGTTTTGGAGAGATATTCGTAAAGCCGAGCAAATTGGATGCCTGGAGCAGGTAAATACTATTTTTTTTTGCGAGCAGTTAATTTGATTGAGGAACTTTAGGAAGTCTAGAATGATAGAACATCATAAACTTATAAAGATTTAAAACACAAGGAACCGATCGTCTGCAGCCTTGAAGCAAAAAATAGAGTAGCGCTTACACTGTCCGGTACTGTTTCTTAGAAAAAAGATGCAATTGGAAATATTCGCGTAGGAATATATTTGGAAATATCAATCAAACCACAGTACGAAGACGAATTGCTAGAATTCAATTACCAATGTAGGATAATGCTTCGATATTGAGATTTAGTTTCAATTGCGTAAAAACTAATAACAATAATAAAATCAAATAATAGATGAGTTACGTACCGAATCCTCGCTTTTTTGACATGTTTTTATACTTGATAAAAGTTAAACAAAAAGGTAATCACTATGAATCAGAAATAGCAGACGAGTCTTTGAATATACTAAATCCTGTTCAAGTTAGTTTTATTTGAAGACTTTAATAATTAGATTCAAAATTGAAAACAGTTGGATTGACATTCTGAAAAGAAGGCACTTTGAAAACAATTGTCAAATTTTCCATTTTCATTGGAAGCAGCGCTGTCATTTTCCAGCGATTTTAATAAAATTGAAACTCAGATGTCGTCTTAGCGAATGAGAACCACAACAGAATTGATGACAAGTTAATCAACAACAGCAAGCTGTTGGACGGCGAGCAATTCCGAAGTTATTTCAATTGTGTATATATCGATTGATTGCAAACAAAAACATGGAAAGTAATAATTTAGATCACCACAAACGATATGAATATTGTTATTCTCGGTTACAATATAGAAATAGCAAATTACCTACAGCAGTAAAGGTAAGATGGTGCTAAAGTTAGATTAGATTGCAACCTAGCGCTAAAGTTAGATTAGATTGTATGAGATAGGTTTTTTTTGCAGATTTATAGTGCTCCAACTCATTGGATCACTAAAGTTCATCGAACATACCCATTTGTCGTTTGAAGTAAGGTTTAAAAACTCTGAGCATTATTTAACCATTTCTGATGTAATTGAATATGAACATTCAATCTGCAAAAGAGCGACTTTCGTCGATATTGTTCGTAGTGAATAATAATTGCAAATTATTAGGGAAATAAAAAAAAGCGAGTTTGGTTTAAACATCAACCTGTCTGTGACACTGAAGATGACTCAAAGAAGTTGAGACGCGCCTGCTCAATCCCAAGCTGAAAGGTATGGATGGCAATCTCCAAATACTAGCGAAAAGTTTTCTTTTCTCAAGGATAATATGCCAGAAGCAGGTCTTGCCTGTCATTCCTGATATATATTCATTGTACTTGGCTATTTCTTCCAGTTTTTGGGTAACATGGCCTCTTTTATTAGAGAGGGGCACCATTTTATCCTCATAATGAGTAGTAATGTAAGATACTGGACGTTTATCCTTCCACTTGCCTATGTGAAGCTCGTCTTTCAAGGCTACTTCTTCTGTTGGTGGTTTTATAACGTTTAAATGACTCACCCGTACTGTAGCTTACGTAAAGGGATCAACCAGAGAACCGCGCTGAGGTCTCAATTTGTCTGTCTATGACACAATTATCGTATTTTTCAAAATGTGATAAATAAAAGTTGAGCGACACATTCCACATCACAAAAAAACATTCTTATCGGTGGTAAGCCATGAGTTCCAAACAATGAGAACATGTACCAAGCTTTTAGAGTATGAATTCAAACAATGATCGAATAATTCACCCAAAGGTCCACTAGTTCCTGTTCGTCTCGCTTGTTTACCATCAATACCATCTTGTATCGTTCGAAGCCCTTCAAATGGCTTCGGATAAATATTTTATGCCCAACATTTTCCTTCCTGATCACAATTCTCCAGAGATAACGAAAAGACCATTTATAACTGAATCGAACTAGCTATTATTCTCGGAATGTATTGACCCCGACACAAACATTTTCAACGTTTTTCCACAGACTACTGACGACCTTCGCACTAAGCTTCAGCGGAGAGCGCTTATTATTCACTCGGGTCGCTAACCATGCTACCGATGTCGGCGATGAGTTGATAATTTAGCAGGACTCAATGCGTAAGATGATTCGCGATTCAATTTTTCGTTTAATACTTTATGTATGTTCTCAGCCAATTCTACGCACAATCAACCGAATGGCATGAGCCAGAAAATTCTTTAACTGAAGTAATTCAAATTTTCTTAATACGCGTAACGGACTAAGAGGTCCCAGTAATGTGATCAGAAACTGTTGATAATTTTTCCAACAAATAATGTGATGCCATCTAGTTGACACCACTCTGAAAGCAAACGAACCCGGGACTCGTCTTATCACCCACAAAACTATAGCAGGCGGTGCTCGCACTGTTATCGCCCTTATCGTAACCTGTTCAGAGAATACACGCGTGATAACCGTTCCGCGTTCTTGACTAGAAGATACTCTTCAGTACAGTTCACCATCACTAATCTGTAGTGATTTGTTAGGTATAGAAGTCCGTAAAGGACTGCAGCGATAGTCTGCTGCCTCGGCGAAAGAAGATGGAAATGTCAGCCGAGCATGGCCTTGTCTGGGGACGCGTGAATGCGCTGGCAGACTAGCATTGCGGTGTCGTGGGGCGGGTTCATTCCCCCAGCACAAGGACCCACTACAAAAGAATTTCGCATTCACGAATTCGAAAAATGTAGGTAACTACAAAAGCACGGAATTGCTTGTTCAAAGAACAAGTCGAAACAAGCCAAAACAGACGGGCTTAGGGGAACCTTGTCGTTACCCGACGATTCTCATGGCCCAAAAATAAAAGTGGGGCAACCGGATGGTTGTGGTGCCCCTTCGCACCCGCCCAACCGGATCAAGATCCAAAAATGTTGCAGTAGCCACATATTTCCCTTCTGAGTGGAAAACTATAAACTATAAACCCTCATCACTCATTCTTTTCCAGTAGCATTTAATTTATTCAATTTGCCTATAAAACGCATCAAGCAAGTTCTTATCTATATATCAATATATATGCAAACCACAAATAAATTTCAGTTCCTATGAAAAATTTTAATTCCTCCTCATTACGATTTCATTTTGGCCGTAATAAATGGTATAAGTCGTTTCGTTGCACATAAGACGACAAATGTTATAATATTGTTTTTAACATTTTCACGTACGCGGCGTTTCTCCTCGGCTGCCTCTCTTTGTGATGGCATGTCCATTCGAAACATTATAAAGTTTAATAATGAAGCAACCGATACGTAAAGTTATACCGGAATTGTTTTTATCTTTCAACAAATAATTTTTACGCATTTAATTTTAATCGGCGCGCAACTTTCAAAGCCCGAAATGGAAGTCCTAACCCTATAGAATGACTTTTGCATTCTTCTTGTCAAACACTCGTAAGTTACGTGTAAATCGCAATTTTCATGTCAGGAGCATTGTGCACACCACCGTATAAACAACAAATTGATTACACTTACTGCGTCCTTCATGCTTCAATAGCGTGTCTCTATACTCATCTTCGACGTTAATTGCTCCTTCAATTCCTACCTTAGGCGCTCCATCAGGATGCTTCTCGGTATGTGTAAAAATTAAGTCACATGCTAACCCGTTGTCCGTTTCAAAACTGTATTCTGCTGTTTTAATTGATATCTTGAACTTGTGGACAGGTTCCATTTCAAGAACTTTCATTTCACCACAGTACATCGATCCTAGGGCCTCAATTTCACTTGCCTGATCCTCCCTGTACCTTCCCTCCATGTTCGGCTAGGAAAAAAAACCGAAAGGTTTCCTCAAATTAAATCAAAATACGCAGTCACCTACCTCCTAATAACACCTAACCTCCCCATTACCACTTAGCGATAATTGAATTTCACCTGAGGAAAAACTTTCACATGTGCTGTCTAGCCCAGCAGGGAACTAATTTTGTCGAAAACACCCCGCAAATTAATGAACCGGCCAGTCATGCACCGATCATAAATCTTAAAACGATTCACAATCAATTTTCAGTTGTTCTTTTTTTTTTGCATAAAATCGAAGATTTAACGCATAATTTACATTTACGTGTGGAGACGGCGAGCAACTCCCATACCGGTTAGCAAATTTACAGCTCTTCCCTTCCGCATGTATGGGTTGCTATAAATTCCCATTTAATAGGAGATAGGAGGGTTTTCGAGCAGTTTGCTATTGTGACTGCTCGAAAGCAAAAATTAACTGAAGTAAGCAAAAAATAAGAAAAATGAAAAAGATTTCATGACGAATACAATTAAAGGGAAATGTTCAAATCTAACATAAAGGAAAATTGATATAAAATTACGTTTAATAATAATAAAAAAAAAACAATTTTATAAATTTCAATTATGAATGGAAGAAATGAAATCTTTCTTTTTTCTTTCCTTTTTTTTGTCGAAATCTGCAATTAATTTCGGTTAAGGGTTAGGAAGGTTTTCGAGCAGTCTGCTTGTGTGACTGCTCGATTACTACGAATACGAGTTTGCAATTCAATATACGGGCGCTACTAACAGCACTCTGGGATAATTGTATGGTGGAAGCTCCAGAGTTTCAAGTCCAACTGCGCGCGGAAAACTCCCGCATTGCCCTAATTGAAGCAACTCGTCTGCAGTTTATGCTATTTCAACGATGTCACTGACACAAATTAGTTAATTAAATAAACTACGTTGCATTGAGAATCAAATGTGGTAGAGTATTCCAGACAATATTCGCGAAGAGAAGAAAACTGTAATATTAGCCGCATGTAACACTACAATGCGCGGAAACGCACTCAAGAACACGCGCAGCGATCCACCAACGACTTTTCCGACCCCCGTTCTTATTTAAGACTCCCCGGTTTGTTGCTCGTCGTCACCTTACGGGACCTTTTCAAAAACCAGTCGGCGAGCCTTTCATGCACTTTCCTTCTCATCGCGAAAGTGCGATCGTGGAAGAGCTCCGTTGGAAAGAGGGTTGCCGTATCCAGATTTCAATTGCAAATTAAAAATGATGAGTATTATTTTAAATTTACAATTGAAATTTGGATCCGCAATATGTTGGTTTTCGAGCAGTTTGCTTAGGCGACTGCTCGATTATTACAGGGGGCTCTTTAACAAAATAGGAGAGCTTCTTCTGAGTTATCTAATTGGAAAGAAACTTAGATCGGTTGACAAATGGAACCAGGTGATACCTTCTGCTTTGGCACTCTTGACAATCAACAAGGGAAAATTGGAGGACCTGGACGTGCTGAGCGTACAGGGGTCCCTTTTCTCGAATCTTTTCAACTCGTTGGCGTCTTAAGGCATAGAAAAATAAACGCTAGCGAAAACTAACGTATCAAATAGTTCAAGTTGAAGTTCTCACGTTCATAATGGTAACCATTGATTTATGTTCCAGTCAAACCTAAACTCCAATTCGAATAAATTGTAGTACAAAGATTCATTGTAATATTCAACATAAGATAATCTTCGAGATTTGTTAAATACAGACAAGAAATTTACTTGCCAACTGTTTGTGCTAACGGGAAATTTTTACACATTTTCTCTTTCTCTATACTCATCTGTTACTTTTGACTTACATAATCGACTTACATAATCGAGGAATTGCTACCCTTTCGTATGTGAAGAACCATCAAGTCAAGATATACTATAAAGTAAGTGTACGGCGTCATTGGGGCCAATTAATTCCTGAAAAGTCACAGAATCGAGGAGAGACAAATTATGACTTATTCGAAAGTAATCCTTGCAATTAGATTCTCAGTAGGCAATCAAACCTCATACGTTGATAACCATTTTAATCTTTCTAACACCTTTTATTTTTTGGCTATCTTGTTAGCGGATACTTTCCTTATCTATTACTCCTGCAAAGATTTAATTTTGTCCTTTGTTTTGCTATAGGTATATACAGTAGCCAATGAATCATGTAATTTATTAGTGTTTGGTGTACCAAAAATTAATTTACTTAATGAATTAAAACGAAGTCTTGAAAAATATGGACCAATCAATTCGTTAGAAATGGTCACTGATACGTTTGTGCGAAGCGCTTCAAAAACAAGCTGTAAGTAGCAAATATGAATTCGTTTTACAAATTTTCTTATTCAAATTATCATATCATAGTCGAAATTGAGCAGTTTACTGATGTCTACCATGCAAAATTTGAAAAATTAGAGCATGCACGGCGAGCAAAGAAATTTTTTGATGCACAAAATTTTTACGGTGGTATCATCCATATATCATACGCACCAGAATTTGAGAGCTCAGATGATATTAGACAAAAATTACTACAACGTAAAAAAGAAGTTAAATTTCGTATTAAATTACACTCAAAAAGAGAAAATCAAGATAAAAACGAAGAAGAAACAGCTAGAAAACATATTAAATTAGATCCACCAGAGCAATAATATAGTCAATTCTAGCAAAGCGAATTATTTCAGACCAACAGCATTGGTTTACAAATCACCCTGTAATTTGGTCAATATAACGCAGTTAGGTTTCATAACGGTTTTAATTTCTATACAGAAAACTAAACTCAGTACTGTGAACATGACAGATAAAACAAGTGATGATCGCGAACACTTTAATCACTAAAAAAAGTTTATATTAAACATAATGAAGTTTCCTTTAGAGGTAATTAAAAAAGAAAGTTAAAATCCAATGCATTAATTATATGCAAATATTCCCTTAAGAATGAATGCAGAATCTGTGAACGAATCTTTTGTTGTGAAAAATGCCGAGCTCGACACGAACGGAAGAAGCATCCAATAGAAATAGATAATCTGGAATTGATTGAAAGTCAATGTTTTATTTGCAATGAAAAGCCACTGCCATTTGATCCCAATCGAATTTCTGCAGATGTTTTTGCACATATTGTCAAAAAACATTTTCCTCTTTATTGTAGGAAATGTTCGAAGGTATGTTTCGCAGAGTAATTCCGTAAGAACTGTACATAATCGAACTATTTCAGATGTATTGGACTGAAAGAGATTTACTAGAAAATTGGAAATGCAAAATACCTAATTTACCGTGTAATTTAGAGCCAGGAATATGTGCTGTCGGTGAGATTATATCCCCTAAGGACTCGGACATATCTCATTCAATGGCGGTTTCTACTCAAACTACACCAAGTCTATTCAAAATGGATACAAATAAAACTGGGTCCATCATAACGCCAATAACTTCAAGCATCAGTGCAGGAACTCAGCCGAAGATGTCGTCTGTCAATGGAAGTCTTATGGAGCATTCTTCATGTAAAAATTCATCTACATTTAACACCCCAGCCCAGTTAACATCGAATTTAACTTCCGATGGAGGAAAATTAGTACGAACTACATCAACACCAATGCAGCAAACTGTAACCAAGCCCAAAGAACAACATTTTCATTCAGCAAGTCATGTTTCAAGTATACATGCATCAAGTAGCGAATCAGATGTAAGCCCGCCCACTGATAATTGTGTGTAAGTTCAAATTTTTGATAAAAGCTGAAATTTTAAATATTCAGTTAATTATGTACAGCACCAACCTGTCGTCTGGCAAAATACATGGAAAGCCAACGCGAACACGTGGGAGAGGAAAAACACCTGCTTTAGCTACGCCACTGCGCCAAGTCATGTCTAAAAGCATTCAAAGAGCAATTGCAGAACATGGTACTATAAACTTACGAGATAAGGGACTGCAGCCTAAAAAGATCTTCGATTCATTAAGCGGTATATATTAAAATTTATTTTTGTTTTTATTTTACTAAACAAATTATTTAGATTTTTCTAGTTTTCTAACCTTATTTGCTTTGAAATTGCGTAGATGTAAGGTAATGACTCATATTTTGGAAAATACATCGGCATATTTGATGTGTATTTCCAAAACTTACTAACTTATCTTAAAATGATCTGCCCGGTCGCCTTTGTGATTTGACACATTCACTCCGGAATAACATTTAAAAATCACGGAGGAGCGGCCTTATGACTATAAGAAAAGTTATCGTAATTTCACATTACCACAATTAAAACAACAATACGAGGTTGTACTTACTACATTCTTCAACGTTGAAACTGCAGTTTTGTTTTTATTTATTTCAACATTGATGATTTTATACATATATATATATATATATATATATATATATATATATATATATATATATATATATACATATCCATATATATATATATATATATATATACACAGTGCAGTCGCGTTAACGTAAACAAGATAAAACCGAGGCAGTTCACGCTTACGAGGTTGTTCACATTCTCGGGGGTCCCACATTGACAATAACGTTAGCCGAATATATATGCAAATATATAATAATAGTGTGTTTATTAATACTGCAGTACAAAAGCGTCAAATAATTTAAAAATCAAACTTTATTCCACAATAAAATAATCTGGTGGATAATAAAGATACATAGATATATTTCAGCCCAATCGAAAGCTTTGTTGAAAATTTCAATCGCTTCCTTTGCTTTAATGTTCGGTCTTTTTTCTTCTATTATTATTTGGGCTTCTGAATCATTTTCTTCGCAAGTTTCTACTTGATTTATATCCTCTACTGGGACATCAGTGTTCCATTCCTTAATATCGTCAACGGTGAAAGAATCCTTAAAATAAATTATGCATACATATTTTAATTCAATTCAAAGGCATAAATTCAACATACTGCTGGATATAGAACTTCAAGTAGCTGAATAGTTTCTGTTACGGGAGCCAGTATCTCATCATTAACGAACATACGATCCCTTAGAATATTTAGGGGCAAATCATCATCATCCTCAACAGCTGCGTCTACCAAATCTCTGAGTAACGGATTCCAGCATTTAGCAATAGTCTTCGTGTCAACCTGATTCCATGCGTGGGCAAGGTTCAAAATAGCATCCTTAATAGTCAGATTTTTCAAAATTTCTTCAATATTGCCACCTTTTGCCAACAATATCGACAAAAGATTTTTTCTGTAGAAAAGTTTAGTTAACCTTATAGCATTCTGATCCATTGGTTGGATCAAGGGGGTGACATTTGGTGGCATGAATATTGTTGAAATGCTTCCATCTGCTGTCTTTAACTCACTTTCGGGTGGATGAGCCGGAGCGTTATCCAAGAGGAGAATGGCTTTCATTGGAATACTCCATTGTTTTTGAAATTTCTGTACCTGTTAAAGACGAGATAAGAATCAAATTATTCTAATGTTAATATAAATTCTCACATCTGGAACAAAGTGGTTAAAGAACCAATCTTTAAATATTGCTGCGGTCATCCATGCTCTTTTGGAATTTTTATAAACCAAAGGGCAAGCAAAATTTTTAAATGCTCGTGGATTTTTGGCACGGCCAATGACAAGCGGCTTTAGTTTATGGTTACCCGTTCCATTTGCGCATGCCAAAAACGTTAGCCGCTGCTTCTCATTTTTTCTTCCACATGCAGTTTTTTCAAATGAAGCTACAAAAGTTTTGTCTAGAAGAAGCTTCCAAAATAGGCTACTTTCGTCTGCATTGTATACTTGCACCGGCGAAAGCTTCATATCTTGCATTTTCTTATGCAAGTTTCGTTTGAAGGTTTCAACGAACTCAGGTCTAGCTGATAGTTTTTCTCCTGTTATTTTCAAAAAACGTATGCCATATCGTGTTTTAAATCGTTGTAACCATCCCTCACTTGCATACATATATATATATATATATATATATATATATATATATATATATATATATATATATATATATATATATATATATATATATATATGTTTTGTATTTTTTTTTTGTTTTTTTAGTGAACAGACGCGTTTCGACTCCTTTGAGTCATCTTGAGCGCGATAATTTAAAGGAGTCAAAACGCTTTTCAAGAAAAAAGAGAATTGCACTGCGGGTATCAGATAAAAAAAATAATTGACTAAATTTTCATATACTTTCAATTACAGGCTCCTTTACTCCACCATTAGATTTGCGTACATCACCTGTGCTCCGCAGGACGCAAAGTGAAATCGTTGAACGGAGTTCTCTTTATGAAGAGTTTTATACATCGCGAACTAGCTCTCGCAAACATGTGATCTCTACAACCAAACACATTATTACGGAAGATGTGATTATTTCTTCAAACAGTAATTACGAAAAGTTAGAAACGGTGTATGAAACATGCCAAAGTATGGGAGCGTCCCAATTGCATTCGAAAAATGAAGTGAAGTCATTGCAATTGTCTCCAAGTACAGTAGAAAACGTTGCACCTGTTTCTCCTAAAGTCTCTGAGCAGATCAACAAGAAGCTTACTCCTCGGAATAGTTCAAAAAATAATTCTTGCGGCAGCCATTATGATGATGATGTATTTTACACTCCAAAAAGTTTGGCACCAAGAAGGAGTCTTACGTCTCCAAACTTAAGATCTGACATAGAAGATGAGAGTGCTTTTTGCGCGCCAGTGAAATCAACTCAATCTTTTCCAAAGCAATCATCCACCAAAGAAAAGCAACACAATGAAGAAAACACAAAACCAATAAATCGTGGTAGATTTTGGTCAATTGTTTCATCTGTAATGCGACTGGCATCATTTGGAAGTTCATCAGATAGTCCTGAAGAATCCAATGGACTGATCAAAAGATGTGCATCGTTTGCAGGTAAAGACTATTCGAAATTATCCCAACCAAATCAAACATTTATCTATATTCATTTTTCAGGAGTGATCACTAAAACAGTATCCAATGGCGATGAAGAAAACACTCAACAAGTAAAAAGGAAGCGAACTAATACTTTTGACGCTCATTCGACAGTCTCTCCAGGCTCAAATTCCGAGCGGAAATTATTAGAAGGCCCTTCAAAAAAAATTAAACGAATTCAGGGAAGAAGACCCATTGAAAGAATGCGCAATATGATTTAATATATGAGTATAATCTTACAAATATGACTGTCTTTTTAAAGTTGTTCATTCTGGTCAGAATTTACTATTGCATGCGTAATTTTTTCAAGGAAATAAGAAAAAAAATAAGCTATATGATTCATGTATACCAAGCATTTGAAATAAATGAGGGCATATTTTTTAACTATTATTATTATTAAAATCCTGTAATTGACGATTTGCCATGAATATAACCGAACAAAAATCTACATCTTATATCATTAGCAGCTTTGCTGACTTTGATTGATGAGAGATATCTACAAACTACCCCAAAACCGGAGAGAAAAATCTGTAATGCCCTTTTAAACCATTTCGTCGTTTCTTATGAGAGATTTTAGTAATTTATTTATCTATTTATCTTCCATCTTACAGACTAAACAATCCAATAACAAAATGGAACGCAAAGAACAATTACAGCAATATTTAAATAAAAAAGAATGATAAAATGTCGATAATTGAAAGTTAAACTAGTAGTAAGTCTCTTAGTTTTTTCTTAAATGCTATGTAAGAAGAGGGGGTAAGGACCAAGCTCGAGATTATTATGATTTCGTACGATTCTTAAGATTAGTGAATGGAAATATAAATCAGTTCTAGCATATGGGATAACGAAATAAGAATTCATCCGGGACGAACGAGATGTTTGTCGGAAACGCAGCTCAGAAAAAATATTTAACGGGACTTGATGGTAGCAGAGTTTGTACAAAAAACATTGGTCTAAATAAGTTCGTCGGGATATTAGGGATGGAAGAGATAGGAAAGATAAACGACTTTCATAAGGCTGATACGGCAAATTAAACTTAAGGAAAAAAAAACGCGTGAACTTTCTTTGGACAGTTTCTAAAGAAGACACGAGATAGGAATATCGGGGGGACCAGATAACAACAGTATTCAAGCAAAGGGCGAACAAGACAAACAAAAAGGCGGACAGAAGAAGAGATGCTATTGAATTTATGTACACTACCGGTCAAAAGTTTGAGACCACTATGAAAAAATATGAGAAAACAAATAAAAGTCAAGATATTTAAAACTTTATGGAAAACTGGATTTATTATCATTTTACACACAAGATTTAAAACTAAAAAAAAGAAAAAGTCTTGACGAATACTGTGTTCTTAACAAAATACACACAAGAGAGTTTAAACAGATTTTTCGTCGAAATATCCTCTTTTGCACTTTATGACTTCTTTTACTAATCTAGGCATGCGAGCAATTAATTTAACTATAGTCTCTTGCGAGATATTATTCCAGCTTTCCTCCAATGCATTCCACATGGCTTGCTGTGAAGATGGACACTGTTCCCGAACGTTTCGATCGAGCTCTTCCCACAAAAGTTCGATGGGATTAAGATCGGGGCTTTGAGGTGGCCAGGTCATGTTTTCTAATACTTTTTCCGACTGTTTTTTGTCTAAATAGCTTCTACATAATTTCGAACTATGTTTTGGATCATTGTCCTGTTGGAAAATAAATCCACGGCCGATTAACTTTATTCCGGAGGGAATGGCGTTTTTCTCCAAAATTTCTTTATATTGCTCCTTTTTCATTATGCCTTTGATTTGGACTAGATTTCCAATCCCATAGCCAGAGAAACAACCCCAGACCATAACAGATCCGCCACCATGCTTGACAGTCGGCACTACACACTGCGGCATCATCTTTTCTTCGGCGGAGCGTCGGACGAAAATTCTTCTTTTTGACCCGATCACTTCAAATTTTGATTCGTCACTCCAAAGAACTTTTCTGAAGTCTTCTTCGGTCCAGTCTCGATGGGTTAGGGCCCATTGCATCCGTTTCTTTTTATTCTGCGGTTTTAACAGAGGTTTACGCACAGCAACGCGGCCAAACAACTTGGCGTCTCGCAATCGTCTTTGCACTGTAGACACTGACACAGGTTTTTCCCGAGATTTGTTGACATCTACACGAATTTCTGGGGCTGTCAGACGTCTATTCCGCTTGCTGGTCACCACAATAAATTTGTCTTCACTAGAAGTTGTAGCTCTTGGTCTCCCAGAGCGCGGACGATCTTGATTACTGCCGGTTTGTTGGTAGCGCACAATAGTGCGATGAACACAAGTCTTCGATAACTTGAGTTGACTCGCTATCTGACGTTCAGATTTGCCTTCGTTGTGGAGAACAATGATGGCAGATCGCGTTTTAACACTAATTTCCGGAACTTTTCCCATTTTAGAGATGTCTTGACTGTAGGAACCACAAGATCAGACTAACTGTGGATAACTGTAAATAACCAGACAAATGCAAGGTTAAAATAATAATTAAAAATATTTTGAGAATTCAGAGCAATTGTATTGTAAGTTGATGTAAAAAAAAGAAGCGCCAGCTGCGGTAATGAGGTAATAAATTTTTAACAATTGATCTGTCGGCCTACCTCTTCCGCGGCTAATATTGATATTTGGATACAATGCTTGTTTATTGTTTATTGAATTAGCTTTTAGGCAATTTTTATGAACAATAGAATATGCAGGTGTGCAGATTACTATTTATCACCAATATTTTCTAAAATATTTACTAATAACAAAAGTTTTTATTAGTGGTCTCAAACTTTTGACCGGTAGTGTACATGTCTAAGGAAAAACCCGGAAACTCTAGACGCTTTAGTAATCACATTTAAAATATGTGCATCAAATTTGAGTTGTGGATCAAAAGTTACTCCAAGGTCTTTATGACTGAACACTTCAGAGAGCAAAGCATCATTTAATATATAATTAAAATTAATAGGAGAGTCCTTAAGAGAAAAAGTCATTTTATGACATTTAGTAGTGTTAAGACATAAATAGTTTGAAGCACACCATTTATTTAGAGCATTCAGATCATTTTGGAGGAGCTGGCAGTCTAAATGGGATTTGACTGCTCGAAATACTTTGAAGTCATCAGCATACGAGAGGCAAGAGGAATTGATTACAAGCAAGATCATTTATGAACAACAGAAAGAGAAGAGACCCAAGAATTGCACCTTGTGGAACGCCAGATGAAGGATAAAAAGGACTCGACAGGGACGACACGATAGATAAGATGACATCCAAGATAGAAGAGCACCCGAGATGCCAAGACCTTCAAGCTTACGACAAAGAAGTAAATGATTCACAGTGTCAAAGGCCTTGGAGAAATCTGTGTAGATCACATTAACTTGCAGTTGGTTATCCAAAGCTCTTGCAATACTGTTTGTGAACTCCATTAAATTAAAGGTAGTGGAGTATCCTTTGAGGAAGCCATGCTGCTCTGGAGGAATAATAGGAGCTAATGAGTTTGAGAGTCGATTATGAATCAACCGTTCAAGTAACTTTGGAAAGTAGGACAATAAGGAAATAGGGCGATAATTTGAAACTGACGTAGGATCACCACTTTTAAAAATAGGCACAATATTAGCTGTTTTCCAAGGGTTTGGGAAAGTACCAGTACTCAAACTTAGATTGAAGAGGAGAGATAAAGGAAAACTAAGCGATGAGGCACCCAGTTGTAACTGACAAGAAACCGCAAGTCCGGAAAATAGTTCTATTGGTAGCGGATATATCTGCAACCAACCAACATCCTGCACGCAACAAGGATGCCAACAACCGCCAACTAATAACAATCAAGTTAGCCGCCGGAACCAACATTGTGCGGCAGAAAATAGAGTTACCGACTTTGATATAAAGTATATTAAAACTACTATCTAATTATCAAAAATTTAAAAAATCACACAACAACAACAAAAAACTAACTAAATTAATAATAAGCGAAACAACCCGAGAGATAGTAATCGATCCTTTAGAGAACGATCAATACTATATTCTGAAGAACCATCATGTAATGATCTAGCACTTCTCGTACGTTCGAGCTTATCCGAGGGAAATCTTGTAATGATTTTCAACCTTTTACGTTCGAACGCGGAACCGACCTCTCATCGGTTCTAGACGTTAAGTCTGAGTAGTGCCAACGGATGGTACCAACAGGTCAACCAATCCGTGCACCGTAACCCATTCACGCGGTGGCTGCTTGTCGGCCAGCTAGTTCGGAGAGGATTTCGGTCGCGGGTCTCCGAATGGGTTACGCTCAATTACAATATTTCAGCCACCTGAACATGCCCGTTTTCCAAACGCGTCAACAACTACTCATCCAGAACGAGAAACCTACGTTACGTTAATTCTGGATGTGATCTCTCCACAGATCTCAAATCAAAAACGCTACAAAATCCCATAGGCACGTTACCGAATCACCGACGCGGTACCGAAAAGTATACTACTCTAACTCAACCCGACGAAGACTACTCTAAATAAAATAACGAAACAATCAAAGGTACCGCGTACCGCGCGCGACGCGAAACCGACCTCAGCGGATTTGGCGAAACCCTACCCTCGCGACGGCATACCTACCCTGCACTCTCTCTTCCCACTGAAAAGAACGAGCCACTGAAAAGGAAAGTCTTTAATCCATTAGCAATTCATAATTTTATTCATTTGATTGAAATATATATGTATAAAAGTTCCTTGTCAAAATACTCATTTAAAAATTATTGACTTTTTTAAGCTAATTTCCCGAATTCAAAACAAACATATAATCGATTTGCCAGAAATTTACAAAACAAAATCTAATGAAGTACATCAACACGATTTTTATACACATCGTTCGTCATTCAAGAATCTCGATTCATGTATTTAAAATGTTTTTCTTCATTTTTATTATTACTAATGACCTCATTATTCTTAGTAAAAAAAATGACAATTCGACCTTCAATTTTTATCCTGATTGGTTTTTCTTCATATATTCACTAGTCATAAACTAAATGTTCTTCTCTATAAAAGATACTTTTAAGTTCTTTATATAATTGAGTGTAAACCAAAAGGACTTGCTCCACAATTTAATTGTATTTTTCTTTTTTTCTTTTTAATTTTACTTTAGTGATTTTTCATTAATTTTTACTTCTCAAGTTTGTCATGATTGGCTTTTTAATGCGGACTTTATCAAATATACATGTTGACCTAGTTTCTTCCCAAAAAAAAAAAACAAAAAAACATATGCGCATTTACAACATAGTTTTTCTTTTCTTTTTTTTTCTTCTTTCTTCTGTTAACTCCCTATTATATACTTTTATTAGCATCTAGTTCAGAACGAATGAATCTCCTTAAGTGGTGTTCCTTTCTCACGGATTTTAGTTACTTATAGGTAGGTTTTATACAAACTTTTATTATATAGAGGTTTTCACATAAACTACATGAAACACTCAATTTGGTTTCTTTTAATTCAATCAACGAGCAAAATTAAGATTGCAAACATTCAGGTTGTTGTAAATATGTATAGATTTAAAACACCGGAAATCACTGCTTTTGACTTTCTTCAATGATATTGACATGTTCTTAACTAATTCAACATTTTCATAACCTACTGAAATTGCAATATTAGCTTTTATCGCTTCTTTAACTTTAAGGCACTCTAATAAAACTTTGCTCCCAAATAACTTTAAATTTCCGATATCGCATTTCTTTATCATAAAAATTTCATACGGTCCCTTTTTCTCAGGAGTATTTGCTAATCTTCTATTCTTCAAATATTTTATGTGTTAATTTCATCCAGAATCATAGATTTATAAAGTTGTGAAGACTCTGAACAGTTCTGAGGTACCAAATCATGCATCAAACAAATTTGAATAAATCCGCTTCTACAGCCCTATTCGCGCTTATTAACAAATAGTTTCCGCCGCGTCTATCGTTCATTTTTGCGTGTTTACGATTTAATGAAGAGGATTTCGCGCCATACAAACACCCCTTCGAACCGAACAAACACCAGTGGGTGCCGGTGATGGGATTGAGGCTGTACTTACAGTTGATGCGATAAATGCTGATGAAGCTGTTGGTGATGAACTTCCGCTTGGACTTGCCGCACTGCTGGTATGAATATTGTTCTTTATATGGCTCAGTTATTTCCAGTTCTTGATTCCTTTCAGCTTCTTTTGGTGGATATTCTACATATACTTTTTCGCCTGGTATTTCCGATTTAAATAGATCACCATCAACTCCTTCAATAACAAACGATTCCAGTTCGGTCTCATCTTGTTGGCATTTCAACGAACTACCGTCATTAGATTGATAATTCTTCGGTGTGCATTTTGCACAAATATATTTTGGGAGGCCACCGTTCAATTTAATTCCAGAAGGCGCAATTGATCTTAGCATTTGAAGAATCTCCAAATTCTTCTCATCGATTCGGAAGCGAATGCTTAGCCGAGCCAAGGGAAAATTGCAGGACTTGGAGGAGAGCTATTCGCAGAATGAATTGTATATTGGTTTTTTTTTTTTTTTTTTTTTATTTATTCTTACCTGTGAGTCAGTCACCTCCAGCGCCACTTCTTCACTGGTTACCAGGTATGGGCGCTTGTGCACGTGGGGCCAAATATCCCCTTCTGGGCTAATTGCTCCAATTCCAAGGGGCATGAATCCCTAGTCACAGCAAGGGGAGACTGGTACGATGTTGTCCTAACCTATTGTAGCCCTTTCTCCTGCTTCCTACAGCATGTGCGCACACGCGGTAAAGCTCACTTTCACTTCCAAACGGGTCGAAAGGCGCGACGACGTGTCAAAAAATCACTTTTCCACTCTGTAATACCGGAGCTTTCACTTGTCAAATTGACCACTTGTTTTCTCATCGGACAAAACAGATGTGTGGAATGGAACGCCACATGGCGGCAGTGTGCATCTCCATTTGTCGCCAGTGGCATAGTTTTTCGATGGCCACGTTGGAGGGGGCATTCCCAGATGGATATGTCTCGAAATGCGTCGGGGTTTTGTTTAATATTCTGTTTCAAATATTTAAATCCACAGATCTAAATATTTGGAGATAAAAAATATTTTCTGCGCAACGATATCCGCACGAAAGGTGAAGTCCGCTTGCACTTCGAGGTCATACCCATCTGGCCGAGTGCAAGGGTTCGGGATCGGAATCACTTCGATTCCCGGGCGTAGGCGTCACATTACAATCTAAATCGAGCTCTCATCGGTTCTGGACGTGACAACGGACTGTACCCATCAGGTCAACAAGCCCGGGCACTCTTAGTCTACTCCGAGGTGGCTGCTGGCTAGCTAGCTAGTTCAGGGAGGAGTTTCGGTCGAAGGTCGTACGCGAGCAGACTAAGTCCGAATTACAACACTCTTCTTCTTCTTTGTAGCACTACAGCGCCTCCCGAGCCTTCGCTTAGAGATAGTTACAGTATCGCGCTTTCATGACTGTATTGATTTTTTCGGAAGTTGGGTTGGTCAGTACCATGCTCCCGTGTGCCTGCTCAGCTATGATATGTTCTAATTAAATCAGTACATATAACTACTGAGCGAACACTCGTAGTCTGTCCGTAAAATCCCCTGAACTAAATCACGTTGCTCCTAACGAGATTTGAACCTGGGACCTTCGGCTTATGGGTTCACCCACTAGATCACACAGACTATACCGGTTAAAATGTCCAATTTAAAATGCGCCGAACAACTTACAACGACTCTACGTTAAGTTACGCAACTTCGTTCAGCAGAAAAGGAAACAAGACAACCGCTGAGAAAAATGCGCGCTCTCGAATATTACCGACGCAGTGCTCGAAATACACTACCCGAATGCAAAACCGAAAAAAATCTACTGTGATAAAAACACGCAGATACAAACTATGCTACCGCGTACCGACCACAACGCGAAACCGAACATTCGCAGATTACTGGTACCCTACCCTGTAGGCGGCATACTCACCTCTCGCTGGCATTATCCTGCTAGAAGAGAACGGTTTTGATGGAATGTAAAGGCGTGATTAGAAGTTCAGCAATTCATATTTTAATATATAAAAACCAACGAACTATATATTTCAATATTTCTGAGTGTAGTTTATTTTAAGCTACTTTTCTTTAAATTCATTCATTCAATGTAAAAAGTAAACAAACAAAATTACCTGCACTACGAATGAACAATTCCTTATGATCGTTCGAAAAGGGGTCGCTGTGCTTATGCTATAAAACATTTCTTAAATTTATCATATTTGATTAGTACTTATTATTACTGGTGAAAGCATGTCTTATTATTATTTGTATCATTAGTTATTATTTATTATTATGATATCTATTATGTCGCACTATAATTTGTATTATTTGTTATTTATTAACGTGGTTAGTATTATTTCTTATAATTTGATATTTATCATCATAATTTGAATTATTTCTCATTATTATTTGTCAGTTAGTATTACGAGCCGTATTATCTCATGAATAGTCGTCGTATTATTTCACGAATAGTCAATCTTTAAAAGAGATATCAATGAACAATGTGATTCTTCGAGATGCTATTTCAATGAAAACGAAACATTGAAATAGGTTCTTTACAAAATTCATTGTAGTTTCTGTTAACGCGAGGGAATGTTATAAAATAAAATCGATCGTTTAGTTAATTGTTATGTCATTTCAACTGACTTGATCACGATCAATCGTAAATAAATTTCTCGTATCAGTATCATAATATTATTTTAATACATTTGATTTGTGTTTCCACACTTTCCTTTCACTTTATATTAACTAACCTTATTCTTATCTTAATAATGTTTTCCAATCAAATTGTATTTCCTTCCTAAAACAATGCGAGACTAGTCTATTCTATATTTACGCTTTACATTTGTTGGCCTCTTACTAAATTTACGGAAATAAATGTACTTAAATTGTGTGGCCTTATCATTTAATTTATGTTTCTGTAGACTGACTTTCATTAATTCATTAGCATTTTATTGTTTGTATTAGTTTTTTTCACTGATTTTATCTAAGTTTCAAAGTCCCCCATTTCACCAATTGCTTTTGATACGATCAATAATTATGTAGAGCCGTACTCGGGGAATTATTTCCGACAGTCGACACAAGGCCGGATCTGCTCTCATTTACGACATTCGATTTAGTACAGAAATGAATAGTAGATACTTCTATGAACGCCTATATCCCTGCTCGCATAAATTAGTCTCTCCTTGCGAACGATTTTGGTGTCGTTTTCGTTAATTGAGTCGTCGTCAAGAAATCTATTGTACAGCAGCACGATGGTGGCGCTAGACTTATCGTCACAAAATCACAGATGCAAGTCGTCATTTGGCGTCAATTTTACGAATTCTTCGTGTTGTCCGATGCGATAACGTTCCGATACCTTTCCATCATGTTGCATGCACACGCTTTATATGCAACCGAGCGAACGTCAGATTTCTGCACGAATTTCACTGTTCTGTTTAGCGCGGCTTAACACGCTATAAGCAAGCTTACAGCTATAGCTCCGGGTAGACTGCAATCGAAACTGCTTTTCGCTGAATAAACGCGGTCACGAGCAAAATGGAATTTTATGGGGACGCGATCGGCCCAGCCAAAATTCTCATCTTTTTCGACTTCTCGCACTGCACGCGTAACTAACGCCGAGCGTTTGCTCTCTGTGCTCGCTTGACTTTTGCCCGAACGAACAATGAAATTGTCCGCTTCCTGCTTTCGGAAATACGTCAAAAATTCCGCCCTCAAAAACTTTCCTCTGCTCCTTTTTGCCACGTACGAAAAGCTGGCATTGCGCTTCTCCAGGTGTCTGTTTCTCTAACTCTTAAGCCTTTTCGCGTTGGTTCGAAATTATACAAAAAAAATTCTGCCACTTATTCAACTTTTTCGCCTTCTTCAAATCTTCTCTTCACTTTCTTTCACCCAAGTTTTTCCGACAAAACCAAGTCGGGGTTCAGTGGCAGTAATTCAAGTTTTAATTCGCTCACCACCTGTCGACGTCAGTGGCGTAGGGTATAGGGATCGGCTGGTCGGTGTCAGTTGCGTAGGGTTTAGGGATCTGCTGGTCGCGTCAGTGGCGTAGAGTGTAGAGATATGCTGGTCGCGTCAGTGGCGTAGAGCGCCAAGAACGAGGTTATTACAATCACCAGATCAAGATGAAGTAAAAATTTCAGACATTTCAGATTTTGACATGTTGAGCATAGTACAGATACAGATACTGAAAGATCGAGGTATCGAATATAGGATTTATGTGGAACACTTATAAACACCTACTTCCAGGATTTTTTGGATCAAAGGCGTCCAATCGTGAGGTGAGGGGACACCATTTTTCGTACATTTTCGCTCCCCCTGATAGGTCATCCTTCTCCATGATAACGCTAGGCCGCACACCGCGGCTTTGACAAGGGATAAACTTGAAGAAATGGGCTGGAAAGCAATCGAACACCCTCCTTATAGTCCAGCTTTGTCCCCCTATGACCACTTTTTGTTCGCGCCCCCCGAAGGAATCTTTAGGAGGAAAACGATTTGAACGAAATGAAGAAGTCGAGGAGCGCGTACGCAATCGGCAAAAGTGTGTAGACAACGCAGGAGACTACATCGAGAAATACTCATGATATGGTTTGTGTGTAATAAATGTATAAAACAATAACTGTTTATATTTGATTCACCCTCGTAATATTAATGCTTTATTTATTTTCAATAGCTTGTATCGAACTGAAATAGCCAACTCGGTGTTAAAAAGCATTTAAAAGTCGTATTTATTGATGCTCAACATGCAAGGTGGCATTATTTGTTGCACCTTGCCCTAAAATATAACATTGCCCTAAATAAAAATGTTCAATTTTTAAGTCATATTTATCATTATATGGTACATTTTCATTCAGGAAATATTGTTTGATGAAAACTAATAAAATATTATTACTTATGTAGAGTATAATCGTCATCACTGAAAAATAATTATGCATGCAGTTTTTAGAAATACAGTTAAACAGTTAAGGGATTAAATTAAATGCGATTATCCAATACACACAAACATTTTTTATTGCACCCCTTTTAAGAAACAATTTATCCTTAGCATACAGCATTTATATAAAAATGGGTTAAATTGAAAATATGATCTAAAATTTTGTCATAAACCAGCGGCAAAGATTCACGAAATATTCTCGTTTAGTGCCCAGCCAACATACGAGTATGAATTAGAGATGGAAATAACCGTTTCTCTATTCGAACGTTCTATCCGAGAATGCTCCCAAAAATAACGTTATAATGAATTGTAATCAGGATTATTTGTCGAGGGGTCTACATTAACACAAGTGCAGGACATTTTAATGAAGGCCAGTTTTTTTATAAATTCGACAATTCATTTTAAAAAATTAAACAAACTATCCATCAATGCATTATATTACTTACTATCCAATTAAAAATCAAAACTCAACCGAACTTCACCCTTCTATGCATAATTACTTTTTCATCTAACATAAAACGAAAAAACAGCTAGATTCTAGTTGCTCAGCAAATAAACAAACATATAGGTACTCGTGCATCCCTGTCAATATGCAATTACGTTAAGTTAATCACGATAACGAGATAGTCTACGTAACAAAACTAGATATAACCGATACTGCCTGAAAATATCAAAAACATCGACTCGTGATAAAATGAAAAGAAAGATAATACCTGAACGCAACGAAAAAGTTATCACCTTATTTTGGAAGCCGATGGGACTTGTCGCAAAAATAACGTTCCAAAATACTATTAACGATATAACGTCCCATCTCTAGTATGAATACTTTTCAACTTCTTCCAACTAATGAAAATTAATTTTGGAATTTGTTCTCTTGGATTTACATGGAACATGTAGTGATTTGAATGAAATTTTTAAATGTCCCTTAAGGACTGCAGCAATGGTCTGCTGCCTCGGCGAGCGAAGATATTAGTGCTCGCCGGAATTGGCCTTGTCTGAGGATACGTGAAAGCGCTGGCAGGCTAGCACTGCGGTGTCGTAGGGCGGGTTCTTTCCCCCAGCACAAGGGCCCACTACAAAAAAATTTCGCATTCACGAATTAGTCGAGGCCGAGGTAACCTACCGAAGGGATGTAATAGTAAAGTACGACAGACCAAGCCTGATTAACGTGCCCGGGATTCGAGAGGATCTCGGCTTTACTACTCAATGTTTACCACCCCCAAATAAAGAGTGGGGCATCCACTGGAAGCGGTGCCTCGCCCCCCATCTGGATCAAGATCCATTGTAGACGTGGCCAGATGTTTTCCATATAAATGAAAAATTCATGCAAACATGATTCGCGAGAATTTTCCCTTTAAATGAAATATAAGAATGTTTTATTTGATGGAATCACATAACATTTTAACATAAATGGGAAACCCAAGCGGAAAGCCACTATCCTGCAACAGCACCTGTAACAACGAAAAAGGGGTGAATTCAACCGATGGCTAGTTGATGAGTGAAGGGAGTCAGCCAACGTGGCGGGTCCCATACCAGTTCAAGGTTCCATACAAATGAAAAGACCGAAGGTTTTATTCAATTTATCTATTCATTTTTTTCCACTATAAATGCCATATACATCCTTTCCTCATTAACATAAAGTACGCCGACTATTCGAAAAAAACGAAATATTTCATATTGCAATATGTCAGCTCTTAAGTAATTAATGATTATGGACGCAATTCCAGAAAAAGAGAGAGCGAATGACAGAAACAAACAAGCATTGTTAATATGTATTTCAAATTGAATAATATAAAAAGATTTTTTATTTTAAGATTTATAATAACCATAAAGCGTACTCACCCAGTGACTTCGAAAGTTTTTCTTTACAGTATTAAAACGGTCGATTTACGTTTACTTAATATAATCAAGCCTTCATTTTCAACAAAATTGTATCAAAAAAAAAACGTTTCAAAATACGTATTCCATCTTCTGATTATAGGAATTGTCGAAATTAAAATTAAAAACACAGAATATTCTAGACAAACGTTCAAAACGAGCAACTATCTGATTTATATATTTTTAGCGCATTATAGATTTAAACCACTACCACGTTCAATTTTTGTATTGTTAAGCTCGAATTTCGCTACACGAAAGTTTTCATTTAATTTCAACGATTCATCTGTTTTAATATCAATAAATTCGCCCAAGTCCTCTCCATGGTCGTAAGTTGGACGATTAGCAATGTGACGGATAAATATGTTCACGACGCGCGCTATCAAATCTTTCCCTCTTGTTACAAAGCCGCTTTACAATGTTATTTTAAGACACACAACGCCATGTTGTATGACCATTGGCTTGAGCTAACTTTTAATTATAGATGAATACTTTGTGCACTACTTGGGCATTCTGCTTTTGACTTCGAATGTACCGCACTTTATTTTCATCGTCTAGAGATAAAACTCAACGCATAGGCGACCACCCTTAATATCATTTATTTCACTATGCGCACTTAAATGGAATTCGTTGGAGACGAGAAAATGCAAAGTAGCAAGATACAATGCAATTGAGTTACGCGTGCACAAACACTAGAGAAAATCTTAGCCTCTGAATTTAGCTTTCGGTCAATGAAATTTGAATGTTCGTAATTAGATTTAAGATAATTCATGGGCAGTGATGTACAACACCAAATACTTTATTTCACAATCTTCTGACACAGTAATGACCACTACGAAATAGTTGTTTTCAATTCTATTGCCGCACACATGTCAGATGCTTTTCCAATTAGGAAATCCCAAAAGCAATCTGCGAAGATGCACAATTATGTAAGAACGAGTGAAATTCGAAACGAAAAATCACCACTGATTTCCCAGCGTAACACAATTCCAAGACGAACTTTGCGAAGCTCTAAAATACTTCACGAATGAGTTTTCCTTCAATTTTCCTCAACCGCCTCCACGCACAACCTAGCGCATTACTTCACCCTCAACTGCAATGCTTTCTGAGAAACATACACATGGGCCGCCACAAAACCAAATCTTTCGATATTTATTAGATATAATCAACCACCAAACAAATGTTATGAGAAATGTTCAAAGAACGAACAGCGGAGCAAATTGCATACGATTGCCGTCAATAAAATGCGATGACTCTCCCGCTCGCTGGTCAAAACTCCCGTCCCGCTTTGTGAGAATTTCCTTACCTCGACGAGCCTCTTCATGGCGGTAACGGCAGATTCCCGCTGCAACACTCTAGCAATTGCTTCGCTAGATTGTGTCGCAAGGGGGTTGCCATTATCGATTTTTATTTTTTCTTTGGAATCCTTTTTTATCGATAATGGTAGCAGTGGTAGTGGCGGGGTATATTGCGGGTTAGTAATAACAATGTTAATAAGTTGCGTATCCAAATGTTCCGCACTACTTGCGTTTATTATTATGCAATGGTCTGTTTTTCGCAAAGATCCCTCGACTCAACAGAAATTTGTTCTGTATGCTTGATATTACTAGCGAAGATGTATGTAGCATCATAAGAACGTTCGATAGCAACGCATATATTTTGAAATGAACCATATGACGGATGCATTTATTTTTGAACCCACTCAGCGCCAGAAAAGAATTAAAGACGCATACTTGTCGCGCTGATTAAAGCATATGTGATTTACGATATCAAGCAACATTACTAAAGAATCATCTTCAAAATATAGATAACTATGCGGTATATTTAATACAATTCGATTGTTGAATAAAGTAATAATTTTAACAAGACTGTTATACTATTCTATAAATATGTGTTTACATTATATAGCCAAAATGTCTCTAAAAGTAACTTAATATACAAAATTTAAGATCTTATAAAAAAAATATAAAGTACGAACTATTCACTTTAAAAATTGTACTGGGTTAGGTAAGAAAGTCTTGACAAACTCCAAACCAGATGGTAAAGTCCTTATATCGTCTTTGAAGTATGATCGCGGTGGAAGCAGAATATCATTGGCACAAATTTTTTCTAAATTTCTAACACGAATTCGAAACTCAATCTTAATTCCGTACTTGGACTGTGTATCATTAAACATGATTTTTCTTATTATACAGTTATCGCTGGATAGGAGATTTGAAAATATTACCAAATGAAAGTTGTATGATTAAAACATTACCTTTCATCACACTCAAAGATAGCATGATTTAAGGCGGTTTCTTCCAATAGATGCTTTACTAATTCCTTGGATTTAGTGAATGATGACTCTAAATCTGTCAAATATGCGAAGAGCTCACTACTCGTACTGCAAAAACCAGTTAACTCACGCGGAACTCTTATGAATATTTCATTCTGAAGCGCTTTATCGACAGCCGATGGGTTTCCTTTGAAATATGAAAAATTATATGAATGAGATACTTAAAAGAAATTACGTTTCAATTCAATACAGGTATTCAAAACGGAAAGATCAAAAATTGCGAATCAATTATAAACATTATTAGTATTGAAAATATTGTCCAAAGAATATTTCATGTAAGCAGAAATCTCAAGATTAATGGAGTTGTATCATTCAGATTTTTATCAAAAGATTCATTTCAATCATAAAGATGTGCACTTACTGTATCCATTACACGTCTCCAAGTAAACTCTTTTAAAATTAAATTCGGTAGCAGACTCGTTGTATAGATCTTGTGCATTAAATTTGCACAATATTCTAATTCCCTTTACATTACGATGTCTGCATTCAAGAACTCCAATCGGAAGATTAAGATCGTCAAAGTCCCAGCAACTTTTTTCTCTAAAATTGAAGCTTATTATAAAATTTATTAAATAATTTAACATAATTACTTGAGTCGGGTTTCAAATAGGAACCATAGTGGCATAATTGTTGGGCATACTGCCCCAGTTAACTCATCTGATAGCGTTTCTTTGCTAAGGCCTTCCATAAACCTGAAAATAAGCAACTATTAACTTGTTCCCAACATTCAATAGCATGTCTTACTCTTCCTCAGAATTGGCTAATAGAAATTCCGTCGAAGGCCCAGTTGGAAATAGTAGAGGTTCTTCATAGGTTGCATTAAAATTATCTGAAAGTCTTTGTTCTTGATACTTATTCCACACTTGCCTAAAATTTGGCTTTCCTTTCAACCTCTCCAATGCCGAAAAATCCAATTCCACTTCAGGTTCATCCTCTACCTGATTGAAGTCGGACAACGTAGTTTCATTCAAAATCGTTTCATTCAAGATAGTTCTTTGGCAGTTCTTGCATTTACGACATAATAAACTTCGCTGTTGCGCGAGGTTAATACTTTGTACATCTGCTTTATTTTCTTTTGCTTCCGTTACATGCAGTATCATAACCGATGCTTCACAAGCATCAACTTTCTCTGGAGAATCTTCTATCGTATCAATGGTATCTACAAGATCAATATAAGTTTTTTCTATGTCTTGGTTTAAATCTGCTTCAAGCTTTGAATACTGATCGGGTGATTCACGAATTGTATCTATTGTAATTTCTGCAAAGTCGCGTTTGAATTGCTTGTAAAAGGTATTTTCAGAAGCCGAGTGTTTTTTGTGTGTTTTCATATAACCAGCACCCGTTATTTGATCAGGATCAATATTGCATAATGCTGCAGTTGAATTTGGAGAGAAATTAAAGGAGCTTCCCGTTGCTTGGAAGCTTTCCATGCCAGCCATTGGAAAATTAGCAGTTCGACTGAAATAAACCGAATTATGGGGAAGATTACGTAATAAATGCGGATTAATATCACTGGTTGGCGAAGAATTGTTCCCGAACGTTTTTCTAGTAAGAGATTCTTCCGAATCGCAATTATTTTTATTTCGATTCACTACAAAAGTTTCGCAGTGTACGGCAGATGTTTTATTTGTTTCACTGTGTCTTTGTGATTCATTTTGTGTATTTGGCTTTCTTTGATTAACACTTTCATGAGGTAGGTCGTACGTGGAATGATTATTTGTTCTAGATTGTATGACATTTTTTTCTGATTCATTTTTTGTTAATGAAACTTGACCCCTCGTGTTGGAAATATTGTCCTTATCTGTTAATGAAGAAGAAAAGCTAGTTTCTATTGTTGCCTCAATGTCTTCATTCAAGTACATAGTTCTACGATTTTTAATATGATTACTGGATATTTCTGTGGGCTCTTTCTCCATTCTAGGAGCTTCTTCATCCAATTCCATCTCATTGTCATTTTGAGTAGCATGAAAAATTGATACATTAACATATGGCTTCTCTGATTCGTTATATGGTCTATATTCTACATGCTCGGTGTCACTTCGGCTTAAATAAGCTTGTTTAGATGGACTTTTTTCAATTATTACTGATTTTCTCATGGTATTTTCAGTTCTAATAAGTCCTTTGTCGTTTAATTTCGTTACAGTATTTTCAATAATTTTATTCTTGTTTGAAGTATTACGGGAATTTGCAATATGTTCCATTAGTTGAGGCAATTTTTCGTTCGTATTGTTTGTTTTATAGACTGTAATTAGTTCGCTTTCTTCTTCTATAGCTTCCCCGCCCGGGAAAATCATCGTTTTCCGTTTGTTCCTATCTTTTAAGGTAAGATCTACAACAATAGGCGGTGACGAGCTGCTATCAATACTTATATCTGGATCGGCATCGTCTATCGATTTCGTATTGAACGAATCTTCTGATATCGGAGAATTCATTTTGGAATTAGGATACTTTATAATGTCTCTTTTGTGGTTGTGCCCCGTTGTGTTTTGCTTCTTCTTGCTTTCATTCAAGTCAGCATGTTCACCATCTCGAAAAACTGTTGTTTTTCTTTGTGATTTGTTGTCTAAGTTTGCGTTTATTTTATCAAATACGTCGGACCGTTCAAAACGTATATCACTCTTCCGATTGGTAGAAGGATTCTCTTTAATAATTGCTTCCTTGGCAGTGTTTAGACGATTGTGATCAATTTCGCTCTTATTTATAGTTTTCCATTCTTGACTTTCTTCTCGGTTTTCCAGCAATTGTGTTTGTAATTTCTTTTGAAAAATATTTTTATGACTATCTTTCGGTACAATAGATGTAGATGAATACAGTGCGCAGCTTCTTTGCATTTCATTGGACTCGTTCTTAATATTTGATTTTAGATCGTTGATTGCAACGGGTTTTAACGAAAACATAATTTTCGAAGAACTGCCATTGCTTGCTGTGCCTATACTGAGAGCATCATGATTGAAACTATCTTGGTCTATGCTTGAATCAATTTCCATGTTTTCATCATCAAACACAAATGTTTTCCTCCGAGGATTTGTGTTGCTTGCTTTAGGAATAGCACCTTTAGTATTAACGACATGCTTTGACGTATAGTCAAGCATTTCGCTGCCCGATGCTTGAATATTTTCCGTTTTCCTGCGTTGTACATTTTGCTGTACATCAGCGAGCCCTTGCAAGTTACCAAATTCAATAAGCCCAACGTTGGCAGTATGATTGCTAGATGTTGTACCTTGATTACAATTTTCTTGGGATGTAGCGTTATATTTTAACTCTTGTGAAAAAATCATGGTCTTACGTGTGGAATCAGAAGCCTGTTGAAGGTGTTGTTGCTGTTGGTTTGACGGAAGGTAATCAATTTCCATTTCGTCATTAGAGGAAGTTATCATATGTAAGCTTCGAGATCGTGATGAGTTATCTGGCTCCAAAAATGCTAGCCCAGACTCTTCTAAGTCTTTATGAAACAATATTGTCTTCCGTATATCTTTACTATCATCTGAAATTGTTTTGATGTTTTTCACATTGGTTTCTTCTACTCCTTCTCCGTGTTGGAAAATTTTCGTTCTACGGGCGTCAATTCTACCGTCAAATCTTACAGGTGAAATTATTTTATCACATAAGCCCACCTTTGAAACACGCTGTTGTGTTTTGATTTCTTGAGGATCAATTCCATGAAATACAGAATGGTTTTCCACCGCTTTGTTTCCGGATTGATTTAGTAGTTCTCTATTCTGACTTGCTTCTAGCTTGGCTATACTGACGTAATCTGAATCAATGTGAGGCTCGTCTTTACTTATGTCAAGAAGTTCGCTCTGATTAAATATTTTCGTTTTCAGGCGATCGAATTTCTTCATATTTAAGGCACTCTTGTCGATATTATCAGCAATTTTATCACTAAACACTTCAGCTTCACATGATTCCAGTGGTTCGCCGTCTTGGAATATTAACGTTTTGCGAGCTTCGTTTTTGCTGATGCTCTGCTCGATAGTTGCTACATGACTGGCACTAACTACCTCATCAATACCTGCCATAAGTTCGCCTCTATTAAATAATCTAGTTTTCCGTGCATCGGTTTGCTTAAAATCTAACGTACCATCGTGGATATTTCTCCTGATGTCACATGTCATCTCACGATTTCTACTAGGATGTACATCGAACACATTTTCTTTATCCAGTGGAAATGAAACGAACGGATCACCTTTTTCGTTTGCATTTCTTAATACGTTTCCACACTGACTTGTTTCCGTTTGGCTAATGTCGTCTTTTTTGCCAATCGTTTTTCGATTTTCCTTCATAAGAATGTGTTCATTGTTTTTAGCAGTCTTACTTGATGGTTCCAAGCTTATCTGATCCATTTTAATAGGATTGGCTTCATGTGTTAACGCTTTTTTATTTTTATTTCTTTCTAGATTCTGAGTATAATTTGTTTTTTCTGCACAAGAGAAAGGCTCGTTGAGTGTCATTTCTAAACAATCGTTCGTTAGAAAAACGGATTGCCTTTTGCCTTGTTGTACTTTACTGAATTCACTCAAACGTATTTTCTCGTCCCCTAAAGATTCACTGGCACTGAAAGAACGTAGCAAGCCTTCGTTAAGTGAATCTTCGATTAAATTCTGTTCAACTTCAATATCCAGGCTTTTAAATAATTGCGTTATGCGTTTTGCATTTATTGGCAGATTTTGCATGCTGGTTAACTCGCCGTCACTTTTTTCACCATTATCAAAAATCATAGTTTGACGGGACCTATTTTGGATTGATTTGTCATCAACTCTTGATTGGAGCCATTCTCCTTCCGGAAAGATAATTGTTTTTCTACTGACTGGGTTTGATTGAATTTTACTTTCCGCTTCAGTAGAAGATTGGGCGACCGGGTTCTCATCAATTTCCATATCTACGTCTGATATATCGTTGAAATTTTCAATATTTTCTCCTTTATCCAAAGCCAAAATTTGACGGGGCTTCTGTTGCAACGGACTTCCATTATTAATTATTTGGTCTTGATAAGAACAAGTTTCAACTTCTTCTCCTTTCGGAAATAGAATTGTTTTCCTATTAGGTATATTTGATTGATTTTCATTTTTTGTCTCAATATTATCTAGATGGGTATTCATTTTTTTGTTTTGTTCTACTTCCATCTCAACCCCTCCAAAAATTTGGGTTGTTCGTTTGGAATTTGCAAGCATGATCAGTTTACTTTGGGAATCGTCATCAAGTTTTTCACTGCTGTCGAAAATTATAGTTTGACGAGACTTTTGAATTTGTGATTCAACTTCTTCTCCTTTGGGAAATACAATTGTTTTCCTGCTGGGTACATTTGATTGATTTTCATTTTTTGCTTCAATATAATCTAGATGGGTATTAATTTTTTTGTTTTGTTCTACTTCCATATCAACCCCTCCAAAAATTTGGGTTGTTCGTTTGAAATTTGCAAGCATGATCGGTTTACTTTGGGAATCGTCTTCAAGTTTTTCACTGCTGTCGAAAATTATAGTTTGACGAGGCTTTTGAATTTGTAACTTTTTACCAGTTTTACTTTCATCAAAACAAGCTTGACGCTTTTCTCCTCTAGGGGAAAAGATTGTTTTTCTATTTTGTGAATTCGATTGGATTTCAGGTTCTAATTCAGCGGATTCTTGATGATCCATCTCAAAACTTAGAGTATTATCTCCTTGAAAGATTATTGTTTTCCGCTTAAGATTAACGTCCGATTGCTTTCTGTCCATTGAAAAATTTTTGTTGACATCATCAATGACCATTTCATCTTCTTTTGAGGTTTGAACATTTACCGATTTTCTTTGGTCAACGTTTGTTCTTGACATAATTGATGTATCAAGAATTAGATCCTCATTCAACAACGCGGTTCTTCGTATCCTAGTTCTATTGATGTCGGTTTCAACTGATGCTATCACTTGTCCTTGTTGGAAAACAATTGTTTTGCGACTGTTTGAGTTATTTTTAACTTCCGAAAGATCCATTGATTGAATAGGACTAATAGATAAACACATATTCATGCTATCTTCTTGATTTTTATCGCTGAGCACATGTCGTGGCTCAATTTTTGTGGGTTCTTCGAATTTAAGTTTATCTAACTCTTTGAGAAAATCACTTGGTTCATTGTTTTCCATATTAGTGATAGCTTTATATTTCTTCTTTGCAATACGATTCTGTAACAACATCTTTCTATCTTCTTCGTTAATAAAACTGTAGTCAAAATTTTGAGATATATCCGCCTCTACCCGCGATTGTTTAGCCGGACTTGCACATTCTCTACTTATTCCTATTTCTTTCTCATTTCGTCCGTCATGACCTAATTTGACAAACTTTTTTATTTCGAACGAGTTCAATGTAACATCCAAAGTACCATTGAATGTTCGAGAATCGCCAGCAATGGCGAAGATTTCTACGTCCGTTGTATCATAAGTGATTTCTTTTGCGATATTTTCTTTGTCTTCGGTTGTAATAGAAGGTACAATTTTTCGATTTCGAAGTTTCATGCCTATACTGTTTTCTGCCAAACTTGTGGATGTTTCAACAGTACAACTATCTTGATTTGACACACCGCTTCCTTGATTTCCATCTTCTTCTTCGTATGAAGTTCCCCATATTGTGGCTTTATCGTCACCCGGTATAAACTCTCTATGTGAAAAAGGCGATTATTATAATGATGTACATGGATGTTATGCAGTCCTACTTGACAGATTTTGTTCCTGAAAAGCTGATACGACGATTTGACTTCGTGAAAGTTTGCGTAGGTGAAGATTCATATCGAGCAGACTTTTTTAATATCTGAAATGAAAAAAAAATTAATGTACTATATTTACATTAAAATCGCTTAAATATAAGATGATATCGCACAATGAGTTGAGTAGATAGGAGTACCCATAAAATTGAATTTCAACAAATAATCATTGCGCATTAGTCCAAATTAAAAATTTCATTTCTAGACTGTTACAGTACTCTGAAAGATGATATGGTTAGTATCAGTATCACCCTTGATCGTGTGATTATTACTCGATTTTTCACTCGTTATGTATCTTGCTTGGTAGATTCATAGTCCGTCAAATTAACTGCTACAGCAAATTATTTGCCACCAACAAGCTTTGAACCTGAAAACCATTGCACAAGCGGCGAGCATTCTAACCATCATGTGGCCTCCATTTAAGCAAATAGGGCTGCAAATTAACCTAATGGTCGTCACATGACTCGCCGATCGGAAGACAACTCAAAAAGATGGCTCTGCAATTGCAGAAGAGACAGCCTTAGATTATACTGCCTGTTCGAGAGAGATGGACAATTGGAGCCAAAGCAAATTATCGGATTCCTAAGGAAATTGACTTACCAAAACAAACAGGAAAGATTGAAATGCATTATACTGTTATCAGAATCTACAATCCTAAAAGAGAACTGATCAATGTAAAAGTTTCGCATGATTCTACTTTGTGTTTTTATAGATGCAAAATATTTATTACTCTAACTTGAAGGAAAGATATAGGGTTTTCCATTAAGGACATAACACTAAATAAATAAATTTCAATAAATCAATTGTGAGGCGTGCTGTGTGGCTAGTGGCACCGTCTTGCTGAAAGCGCATATCGTTGATGTCAAGTTCATCCAATTCCGGCCACAAATAATCTTCCAACATAACCGATAGCGCTCTCCATTGACGGTCACATGACGGTTTTCATCCACGAAAAAATACGGCTCAATCACACCTCCGGCATGAAAATAGCACCAAACAGTAATTTTTTGCGGATGCAACGGTCTCTCAAGAAGCGCATGTGCCATTCAGCCAGAAATGAGCTTTATCGCTGAAAATGATTTTTCGATAATAGTAGTAATAGTAATTTTTAATAATTTCCAAACGTCCCTGGTTCGTGATCTTACCATGACGAAAATGTTGACTTTAACGATTTGACATTGAGTTCATTAAAAAAGTTTAGGTACGAAATTGCTATGTCCCCAATGCAAAACCCTATATATCCAATATGATGATACTTTCTTCCTTTTATTTTATTTGTTTTTACTAGTTTCAATAAACTGCCTCCGTCATGATAACTGTGAACTCTTTTTAGGGTTTTGTACTAAAATACAAAACCCTATTGCAATCACGACCTGTGTCCGTCTGTCCGTCCGTCCGTCCGTCCGTCTGTATGTCACAGCACTTTTTCTCCGAAACTATAGACTACAGCCATGAAACTTTGTGGAAATGTCAGAAGTGGTGACTTCTTGAAAGTTCAAGGGTGGAAAAATTTTTCAAAGGGGTCTCCCCATATATGGAGCTGACCCCTCAAAAAAAAAATTTTCACCATTGGTAGTCGAGTAGGGTGTCATTGGAAAGGTCTTAATGAGATCTTTTCAAAACAAGTCTTAAAATTGCCTTATGGGTACCGAGGGGGGCAGGGGAAGGGGAAATGTACGAACTTTTCGCGTACCCCCCCCCCCCTCGCGATTGGACACCTTCCATCCGAAAAATCTGAAAAAAATCATGGATGTAGGCCTTAATGAGTACAACAACAACAAATACATGAGAAGTCGAAATACACTCAACTTTGTTAGTAATAGTATGATTTATCGATTTTATGTTTTCTTGAATAAAATCTAAACGGTATCCTTAAATTCAACAAAATTTAGCAAACAGATGACTATTCATAAGAAAGTTTCATAAAGATCGAATGGTATTTAACGAAGTTATAGGGATTTGAATTTTCCTGTATTACTATGGAACAATATGCCCTGTATTACTATGGAAACATATGGCTATGGAGCCATATGCGCTTTTTACCGACTTAGACACTATAGCTTTGCTAGGATTTGCATGAAAATTTCAGGAATGATAGGTATCATGAAGATGAGTACATACAATTGAAAAAAGTCGAAGAGGCAGGAGAGAGCTCCTAGCAAAAGAGCTTTTAACCATTCTAAGATTCGAAAAAACAGGCAATGAATTGATGATTACAGTACAGAGGAGTGGCCCCTGAAAAAAAATTTCATGAAATGTAGCCGATATGAGTATCAACTGAAAGTTTTCAATGAAAGCTTTTCAAAAACAGTTCTTAAACTGACAGTTTTTGCTTCAGTGGAGGCACAGGGGGGGGGGGGGGGAATACCTGAAAAATGTGTTTCCTCCCTCGCGAATGGACACCCGTTATCTAAAAAATCTGAAAAAATTTTTAAGGGAGATATTTATGGGTATAACTATAACAAATACCTCAGAAGTCAAAATTCTTTCAACTTTGCTAATAATAGTATGATTCTCAAACACGACATGTTTCTTGATTTGAGTTGAGTACAAAACCCTTCTGGCAGAGCATAGGTCTGTCTACCCAACTTGTTTATTCCTAGATTCATCAATGGTTATATTTCTTTAATGTCTGGCTGGTCATCTGTCACGTGCTCACAGAAGACAAGAAAGAGGCAATCAAGGGCGAATTTTACAGCACGCTGGAACACACTGTCGAAGCATTCCCGTCAAATGACATTAAAATCGTTCTGAGTGATTTCAATGCAAAAATCGACCGAGAAACGGCATATAGAGGAACCACCGGATGCTGCTGAAGTCATCGACAACGGACAACTGCTTATAGACTTCGCTACATGTAGAGGCTTCACAGTAAGCTCCAAACGCTGTTGTAATTAAAGCGGAACGTTCAATAGACAGGAGCGAATGGGAAGATCATATTATAGTCACCTCGTAATTATATAGCGTCTAGGCACGAATATATGTTAGGTAAGGCGGTCAACGCCAAATTAATTTTAGAATATGTTAAGTAAAAGACTGAGGCGAACTTGCCGGTTTATAGTCTGACCAAAAATCTATTTCTTCCATATCAATTTTAATTTTCCTAAACCTAAGTCTCACTAATACATGCTAAATCTTAATCATATTTTTGCTTACTTTAGCATACCAGTTACACATAAGAATTCTATTCAAAAAAAAACCTTTACTTTACTTTACTTCCCACACAAAATTCTATTCATAAAAAAGCGGCATCGACTACGCGCATAGGGAAAATGCATTGCTATGCTGTGGTCCTATCAAATAAATTTCACACTTTCTTATTGCTATACAAAATTCTAATCATAAAAAAGAAGCTTTGACTAAACATTAGGAAATTGCATTCACATTTTATACATCTCCTATTGCGCAATCCTCTCGAACAAATTTTACACATTTTGTTCTCCTATAACAAAAAAACAAGACATTGGATCCATAAGTTCTTAGACCTCACATATGAACAATGTCAAGTGCATCGAATGTAACAAAAGTGTTCAAGGCATTTGTTTTTGTTTATTATGTAACGCATCCCTTCAATACCTTCAAGTAATAGGATCCGCGATTGAGTTCACTCGTTGTACGTTTATATTCTTGTACACATGCAACCATATGTGTAAGAAATTATCTACATGTTAGAATGTGGCTTTGTACAGAAGTCTATTTAAAGAGGGTCGTGTATGTAATACAAAATAGGCGAATGCACTAAAATGCCAAGAAATAATGTTACACATTTAGAACAGCTTTAAGCAATTTTCTGAAAATTTAAAAAGAATTGGGGAACACTCCCAGCTGAAGTTGGTTGTTTTCGCGGAATCGTCAGCATTGGTAAAACATGGCAAACATCGTTGCGCGCCAGTGTTACCTCAAATTCGGCATTCGGGTAGGACGGACAGTCTGTCTAAATGGATTTTATTAAAAAAATGGGTGTCTAATAGTCCATGACAAATTCATAGGAAGCATTCGTCAAGAACATACGGTGATGTTCCAAAGAGGAAATACCGAGGATGAATAAACGATCCTCATAAACACAGTAGGGAGTATGCAATTTCAGACAGTACGAGTAAAATTACGCTGGACAGCATCAAGTGGGGACTTCAGGTAGATTAGGTGTGGGCAATATTCAAGGATGGACCGGACTAGGCTGATATACAAGTTAACACAGAAATAGGGATCAGAAGATATGTATGAATGATGCAATACAAAACCAGCAAAAAACAATGATGCTCTAAGAACAATTTCAGAGATATGGGCATCAAATATTAAATTAGTGTCCAAACTGACACCTAAATCCTTAATTGTGCTACATTACTCAGACAATTATTTTTATTGTAAAGTTGGAATTTCAGTGGATTCGGAATAGAGCAAAAAAATCATGAATGCACTTGGAAAATTTTAAGGACAGCTGTTTAGCACGACACCAAATTGATATAGAAGCTAAATGTTTTTGAATAAAAGAACCATCACCACACGAGGGAAACGCCCTGAAAATGTTGACGTTATCTGCGTAAAGGAAATCGAGAGATTTAATAACAGTGGGGAGATCATTGATGTATAAGAGAAATAATAATGATCCTAGAATGGAGCCACAAGACGGAACAAAAGGAACCACAACAACTCAGAGACACATGACAGATTCGACCAGAGAGGTAGGAAGAGAACTAGAACAACAACAGATTACATAGGCGCAACCATTGAAATTTTATTAGCAAAATGTTATGACTAACCGAATCGAAAGCTTTAGAGAAATCTACTTGTAAGCGATCATCCCAAGCCTTCACGACTACGCTAGAAAACTTCAACAGATTGGTTAAAGTAAACTGACCTTTGACAAATCCATGCTGTTCAAGAAACAGAAAATTTAAAACGAAAGGATAAAGGATTGCATAAACAATTTGGGAAACAGGATAACAAAGAAATAGGGTGATCGTTTTGAACAGATGATGAATCACCCTTTTTAAAAATAGAGCAGAGGACAGTCTTTTCTCAACAGGATGGAATGTTGCCAGTTGATAAGTTTACATTAAAACTAAGATAAAGGAACACAGATAGAGGATGTAAGGGATTTAACAATATAATTGAGAATGCCATTAAGACCAGGACTAATGGCACAATCAAGTTCTGTGATATGCTTTATTACTTCCTCGGGAGTTCATATATAGAGGAAAGAGGAAGAAATATTAGAAAATGGGACTTTCGAAATATTAAGGATGTTCGGGTTATAAAGTGATGAGTGCCGAAAACCTCACAAATTTCTTGTTTAGAAGATGTAGCAACGTCGTTTAGATGAACTGAAGAAAGGATTCTAGTAGCTGTTATGATGACTGTCAATCATAGAAGCTCCACCAGTACCACATCCAGTCGTGACAACTAACTTTATATACCTCAGGGAGGTTCAGTAGTACTTATGGTGGAACAGAGAGTTTCTGTTGTCACATTTTAATTTATCACTTAAAATAAAAATAAAATAAACGAATAAAATTAAAATAGTCCAAGTCTGTGAGAGAGAGATGGATAAACTCTCTTGATTCACCGACCTAAATGAAATTTGAACTTAAATAATTAATTATTTAAGTATACTCAAGACAATCAGCTCAGATATGGGAGGAGATTCATCTCGCCCCTCCCTTATTTATTTCTCACTTTTAGTGACAAAACATTATATCAATAAGTCAAAAGACATCAACAATTGGCAAAGCAGCACACTAGGAACTAGGATCGGAGAAGAAACCTCAAGGTAAAATAGAAAAGAATAGAAATAACCATCTAAAATCCCGCAATTACATAGATGGGGAAAATTAAACAGATGAATCCCGCACGTTCACCTAGGAATAATTAAATTAATGATTCATTATGGTTTTATTTTATGTAATTATGTGGTGTATTAAATGTATTAAAATTTGTACCAATAAGATTAAATATAAGATGATTCAATTTGAATTTTGAAAATAATATATTTATCCACTATAAGAAAATTTAATTTTATATCTCAATATATATGTATTTATTTTGCATTAAAAATCATCCAATTAATATTTCATTGAAAACAATTAATCAATTAATTTTTGCTTTACCATATTATAAATTTCTAGTCAAACAAAAACAACAAAAAGTGACTTATGGTGGGGTTCTTCTCGAAGTTTCTTTCTTGAATTGTAGTTTTCCATAAACATTTTCTTTTTGAATATAATCTTCTTTACTATTGCTTCCTTTTTCTTTTTTGATTCGATTTCAACCTGATTTATTCTTTTATTCTTCTTAATCTTCTTGTTCTGTATGATTTCAATTTCAACTGACGTATAAACTGGTTTCTTCTTTTCTATTAATAATAAATTAATTATTTATTTAATATCATTAATATACTAATAATTTCTTCTTCGCTTTTGATTCAATTCAAATTAAATTTTCAATTGTTTTCTGCTTCTCTGCTTCTTTTGATTGGATTCATAGATATAGAGAGTACTGGATCCGCAACCGGTCGTGAGAGCCGAAGCAATTGGCAACCTTCGCTAAGGTTGTGTGAAGTTGAGGTTTGAGGTGATATGCTTTTAATTTAGCACTCTATTCACGGCGAAACACGTTTACATTTAAAAAGTTTTTAATTTTAAAGATCGCGCGTACGTAATCGGAACTTTAATTCACTGTTTTAATTAAAAATTTACGAAATTTCCATCCGCTTTGACACATGAGTTTTCCCGCGTGTTTCGCGCTCTTTTCAATTTTCTTTTGCTTTGACGTTCGAGTTTTCCGTGAGAATCGTTTGTTGTTTGTACTCAATCGTGTGCACGTGAAATGAAATTTCGTTGGTGTGCGCGGGTGTCAGTGGGGGAAGCGATTCTTCTGAAGAGAGAAAAGAAAAACCTGTCTGGAAAAAAAGGGGAAGGAGAAGCAGAGGGAATCATATAGTTTCGAGAGCGTGAGTTATTTATAACTTATTTATGTGGCAAATTTGCTTCTCACATGGACGAGTACACAGATTCTCGTTGCTCGTCCATTTGTTTATATGTCTTTGATTGGATTCAAATTAAATAATCAATTGTTTTCTTCTTTTCTTCTTCTGAACAACTTCTTCTTCACTATTGATTCTATTCAGATTAAAATATCAATTGTTTTTTTCGCACACATTGTTCCTTAAAGGCATCCGTTCACAAGTTTCGTTTGCGAAGCGCGCTTTGTCGAAATTAAACAACATATATATATATATATATATATATATATATATATATATATATATATATATATATATATTAGAATTTTTAATACTATCTGACTAAAAAAATTCAATTTTTAAACTTTTTACAAATTCACTGAAATAATCATTCAACTAATTAAACTCTGCTCATACTAAAACTCAACTCGACGCCCTGTAGTAATCGAGCAGTCGCCTAGACAAACTGCTCGAAAATCATCATAATGCTGATCCAATTTTAATTGTAAATTTAAAAAAATAAGAATTGTTTAAATTTACGATTAAAATTCGGACCGGCAATCCCTTTGTGACGCAACTTATCATCGAATTGCACTGTCCCGCAAGGAGACTACAGTGGATGGATGAGTGGGCTCGTCAAGAAACCCCGTTGCGACACAGAAACGAGTTCTTTTGCTGATCGTGACAAGTAGGGAGATCTGCTTGGAGGCTTCACTCGGTGTCTAACTTTTGAACGAGGAGTTCGGTTGTAGGCAGAATCTCGAACGGAACGACCTTGCGATGCCCTTGGTTTGAGACTTACGTATCGCAAAAGGAGCAATCAAGTTGGAAAGATCTTTCTTAAGAGAAACGTCCTTCGTCTTGGTGCTCGCGATGGAGTCTTGAATTAGAATTCATCGCGACCGTTAGACATCCGCGGGCGATTCGCAAAAGCGTGATTTAATTGACAATTGAGTCGACTGAGAATTCGGGTAGTCCACGACAATCCACTGATTGTAGTGGGAAAGTGCGCGTGGACGGTTTCTTCGCGACTTTCATCAATTTTAGCCACCAATTATTCCTGCAATGGAAATCATTACATAAATCGATCGACGAGTTGAGTGTTGTGTTGTCACTTTTCGTAGATTTGTGTTGCGTTTCAATGGCGACTGCAGTAACCGGCGTGTTAAGGATCATATTGGAGTGCCTCAGCGTCCGTTTGAATGATTGTTGACCACAATTGAAGATTAAATGAACGAATTTTAAAGAAGGAAATGTGCGAAAAGCGCGAGAGTGCTAAAAAGAAAAAGCTCGTATGATTTTCTAGCGTAATGCGCGTTGAATTTTCTGAGGAAGAATAGTGTGTGCGAGTTGAATAGTCATTGAAGTCGCCGCTCAATAACAGAAAATCCTTTGATTTTATCCCGGGAAGTGCTTTAATTTCGAGTGTGAATTTTTTTACGTGTAAAGAGATATTTGGAAGTGTAGTTGAAGTTTCTTTGAATTCTACCTGATTGGTATGGGATTTTATTGCGGTGCGACATGAATACAATTTTAAATCTTCCTAAATAATACAAGTGTTTAAGTTGACATCGAGGTTACTTGTGATTGTTAATCTAATTGTGTGCCATTCTGGTTGAGTTTTATCTTAATCCAAAATTAAACTTATTCCATTTTCGTCTGCTAACCGTTTGCAGGAAACTGGAATTACCTTTGGGAAGTTTTGAAAAATGATAACACAGCTAATGTACTTTTCGCGCGTGAAATTGCAATTTTTGAATTTTTTTAATATGGAATGGGGGCCACTGCGAATGGTTCCAAATTTTCGAGAGTCATCAATTTTAATAGAAATGATATGAACAATTCAAAATAGAAAGCATCAACGAATTGTATGCATCGTAGCACTTTTCATCTGTGGTGCAGATTTAGTGTATCAACTGAATTCACGCATAAAATGTATGCAAGATGCTGATGATTTCCCTAAAAATTTCAGAAAACAGAAAACAAGTTTCCCAATCGGGAATCGTGGATAGCTCGGACACAATAGATTCGCGAGTTTTAAGTTTCAGTTATCATTTACAATGAGTATTTGGATTCATTCGTTTTATTGAAAACACACTTGAATGTTCTATTAAATTGTGGTGTATAAATTGATTTATTCCATCCAACATAATAATGGAATATGCAAAATGAAACTGAGGATATGAATCGTTGGGGTATGCCTGGACCAGGGCAGTCATTAACTGCGTCTACGCCACCATGTCGTTGTCTTCATCTTCAATTAAAACAACCCGAAAGAAAGACACTAAGTGAACACCTTTTTGTAAAGATACGAGAAATTTGTACTCCAGTGATTGAATATGTTGATGAAATTGAGAGGAAAATACCAAACGTATCTGTAGTGGATGGCAACGCTAGAGAAATTTTACAGCTCGAAGAGAAACGGCAGAGACTGACGAATGATCTTATCCAACTTAAAAGCAAAAAGCATATGTTATTTACGCTGAAAAATTTTGAAAAAGATTTGGTCAATTTCTCAACAATAAACACCGCTAATACTTTTATTAATATATAAATAACGAAAATACTTAAATATAAAGTTCAATGGAAGTGTAATTCGAATTTTTATAAAAACAAAACAATAAGTCTAAACTTGCGGAAGAAGAGATTTTCAGATTAATTATATGTATATAACTATTTCTTAAATAAAGTCAGAGTTAAATTTATATATTCAGTGTGCATGCCATTATTCTAATATTTACGAGAGCATTGACCATTTATCTACATTATTATCAATCGCCCACACCATCTATGAGCGATCGTCGAGGATGTTGGGTAAGTACCCAGTAGATAAACATTTCTATATATTTTTTCTTAAAACTAAATGCATCTATTCTCGTCCTATTGGCTTGCAACATCAAAGAGATATTTAAATAAAGAAGATTGTGAGTTAAACTCTTTCACAGCTTTGCATTTGTTTCGGTGCTTGTTAGATTGATTTGCAGTAACGTTTACTTCCAATTAATTTCCATTTTAAATAATGTTAAAATATAAACTTTATGTCACTTCCCATTCGTGTTTCATAAGTTTAAGTTGGCGACAAATGAACAAAATTGTTAAAAGCGTGTGCAAGTTGCGGGCAATCATTATCCGCTTGAATAAATCGTAGTCCCTTATCGAAAAGGCAGATACATAAAAAAAATAAAAATATTCACACTTTTACACTTATTATTGTTAAGTCGCGAACCACGCAAATATTTTATATTTACTATTGTACTGTATATATGTATAAATGAAATGTAATATGCTTTGTTTGGTACGATATACTGAATTTGTACTTAATTTAAGAGAAATAATAATGCATAGATAAATGAAAATCCAAACTCGGCCTTTCCATTTCCTTTTGTTTTGAGACCTGCCCGGGTATGGGACCCGCCACGTTGGCTGGCCCCTCAACACATGAGTGAATGGTCTTTGGCTCGCGTGCATTTATGGTACAGTTTTAGGTGATTCCATCACATAAGACTATAACATAAATTTGCCACGTTGATGGTTTCCATTTAAGGGAAAAGTTCATGCGAACTATGTTTGCATGAGTTTTTCATGCAAATGAAAAACATCTGGCTATGTCTACGATGGACGTTGATCCACCTGGATGCCCCACACTTATTTGGGGGCCATAAGTATCGTCGGTAAGGACGAAATACTCCCGTCTCATATGTTTTCGCTAGGCACAGTTTGCTATTTGCTTTGGCAATTTCCACACTTAGTACGTTACCTCGCCCTCTACACCTGTCGTTCCGCATTTTATCCATTAATTCGTGAACGTGATATATTTTTTTTGTAGTAGGCCCTTGTGCTGAGGAAAAGAACCCGCCCCACTACACCGCAATGCAATGCAATCTCCATTTATTTTTTCTCTCGACAACTTGTTTGATTGTTTTTTATTTTTTTCTTTCTAGTCTACTAGTTCGTAAGTGATGTATAATGTTTAAAAAATATGAATTATTAATTTAAAAAAAGAAATTTCAATTTTCAATTATTTTTCAATTTTTAAAATTAATTAATTTGAAACTAACGTGTTACATAGTCGATTTGAGGGAATAAATTTACTTCCAGAAAGGCTTTAAAATATTTAAATTTCAAGATGACTCAATATTTCCAAATTAAAAAGACATTCAATTATAATTTCTTTCTTAGCAATCGATCTGTAATGAGAGGAAGTGGTACGCGGTTCAGTCGACCTGTCTCATAAGAAACGACGAGCAAGATCTTTACCTTTTAATACTCTTACAACACTGCTTTCGACTTCTCGACTGTCAAAATAGGTGTTGAACCTGAGATAACTGAGTCAAGGAAATCATAAAATTTACACCAAGCAGACTCAACATCGAGATTAATAAAGAAGGAAACCAATTGTAAAGGATCGGCGCTTATTTTACCGTTCAGCTAAGAAATTTTCGATAAGTTAGGTTTTAGAGCAGGCAGATCGACGATAGACCAATTGTTTACAGTCAACCAGATACTTGAAAAGTGCTGGGAGTTCAACATAGACGTTCACCAAATTTTCGTTGACTTTAAGCAAGCATACGACAGTATTGATCGTAACGTACTGTACCAAATAATGCTTTGCTTTGGCATCCCAGCCAAATTAGTCCGTCTTACCAAAATGACAATGACGTCGACGACCTTCCAAGACCGCATCAATAACCAACTCACCGATGCCTTTGACACGAATATCGGACTAAAGCAGGGAGATGGGCTGGCCCCATTTCTATTCAATTTGGCTCTGGAGCGCGTCATAAGTCAATTCGAGCCTAGTAGTAGTCTAGACAGACGACATAAACATTTTGTCACGGTCATTATCAACTGCCAAACAACTCTTCCTGAAACTCGACAGCGAAGCAAAACTAGTAGGGCTACAAATCAGTGAAAATAAAACAAAGCTCATGACGCAGTCGAGGAAAAATACCTCAAGTACACAAAACATCACACTTGCCGAAAATAGTATCGAAAATGTTAGCGAATTTGTGTATTTAGGCGCCAAAATAAAGAACACGGGTAATGAAACAGACGAAATACGCCGAAGAATACAGCTCGCAAATAAAATAGATTAGGTTGCGTTAATTTGGTTCAGGTAAATCAACTAAGCCGAGTACCTAATTTATTGAGCACATATGATTTCACCTCATCAAGAGAAGTATCATACCCCAATCTGGAAATAAAACTTGTGACAGAGCTACAACCCGTTAAGGGGTTGCCTGACTAATCGGTGGATGAGCAGCATTGGAGATGCGAAGTGCATGCAGGCCTGGCTGCCGAAGCAAGGGTTAATACTGGTGGGACTTCAGATCTTGCTGCTGATCTTATTGTACGCGTTGCTTTTGTTGCTGAATGCGTTCCGGATGCCCCTGTTGACAGGAAAAAGGTTTTTTTTTTTTTTTTTTTTTGGAACAGCTTCTTCTTCTGTTGTGTCAAATGGAATTGCAGAGTCAGTATTCTTGGTAGCTGCTATAGAGCCCCCAGTTAGCGATGATAAAGCTTCAGTGCTAGACGCTTTTTCCCTGTAGTTGCAGGGAGGAGTAAATTTTGTGTAGAATTATCGGTTTCTCCTTTAATAAACGTTCTATGGTCGCAAAATATTGAGACCCTGAAATAGGGACCAAATTACTTTCAGACACTGTCGAAACGAAAGTCTCCAATTTCAAATCAAATCTGAACGTTCAATCCTTTTCCTAATTCAATGAAGCATTGGCGTCCCATCACGTGCTAAATTCAAGTTTTTTTGGTATATTTAAAATTTATTTCCAATAAATTAAAATTAAAAATATATTTATATATATATATATATATATATATATATATATATATATATATATATATATATATATATATATATATAACAAATATATTATGATACTAAACAATGACCGCATGAAATTATTGATTGCCCATTTAAATAAAAAAACTCTGGGACCCAATAAGTGTAGAATTCATTTATTCTCCTATTTGTATTTTTAGGTCCTATTGCAGCAATGGTTAAAAAATAAGACAGCATTTTCTTGGTTATTGATGCCATTCGAGCGGACTAGGTGTAAAAAATCATGCTTGTTTTAGACATTTGTGGGAAAACTTTTAGTTTTCGAGACGATAAAGGATATAAATCAGAATACCCATACAAATTGGCTCCTGCAATATTCCGACATCTGGTAGCGATTTAGGAAAATACTTATGAATGTCAATTTATATAGGGAAAATTTTGATTTTTAATCTTCATTATTTCGAAAATAAATGAGTTATCGCAAAAATAGCTCGAACAAATACACATCAGGCCTGATTGAATGGCATTAAAATCTTATCTTATCCATCTTATCACGTAATAAAAATTGTGCCAAAATCTTATTGAAAAAAAAATATTTTTTGCTGATTGTGATTGTGGATTTGGGATACCCTTCATAATTGTTTGTCCAGTCGAAGAATGATTGATATACTCACAGTATGAATACAATAGTGTTTATGTTCTTATCCTATTGTCTATTGCAAACCTACACCCCAGTTCAACCGCCCAAAATCTGCTTGAGAAGTATGCGACGGACATGAAAGCCGACTTCTTGCTGCTGAGTGAGCAACACCATAGTAAAAGTCCTGCATTATGGTATTCTGATGAAACTGGTACTGCCGCCATCTGGGTTCGGAACAGTGACTTTCAAGCGGAGAGTTGTGGACGGGGGGATGGTTTCGTGTGGGTTCGGTGCTCAGGGATCACCTTCTTTAGTGTGTACCTAACGCCTAACGAGTCGATATCATCTTTCCAAGCCAAGCTTAATGCTTTGGAGGGCGCAGAGGGCAAAGTGCTCGTTGGGGGCGACTTCAACGCTAAAGCAATCGAATGGGGCATGCCTCAGACGGATCCGCGGGGAAAACGAATACTGGAAATGGCGGCCAGGACGGCCCTCGTCGTACTAAACTCCGGAAATACGCCGACTTTCCGCCGTATTGGCTGTGAGGGAACCATACCGGACGTGACATTCGCCTCGGAGTCCTTAGTACGAAGGATACACAACTGGAAAGTATTAGAGGACTACTCAGCCAGTGATTATCAGTGCATTCTGCTTGAGATAAGTGATCCTGTCTCCCGACGTCCGTGCTCTCGGCCTTCCACAACTGGATGAAACATCGGAAGGATGGACGTCGAGAGGTTCGTCAAGGGTCTCACAGCAGGTGAGCCGCTGCAGGGAGCTTCGGAGGGGACGGAAGAACGGGCAGCTGAAGACGTGGTGAACTCTACTATGAGCATCATTACGACTGCTTGCTGCGCTTCTATGTCCCGTCAAAGACCCCGGCACGGTAAGCCCCCATTGTACTGGTGGTCAACTGAAATCGCTGAAAAGCGAAGGGAGTGTCACAAGCTTCGACGTGAGGCTCAACGGGTGCGGAACCCTGATGAGACATGCGAGCAGGTGGCAGCATATAAGTCGGCCAGGAAATGCCTTCGCAAGCTGATCAACAGTAGCAAGGCTCGCTGCTGGCAAGACCTAGTGGACAATGTGAACAAGGATCCGTGGGGCCTTGGCTACAAGCTGGTCATGGGGAAACTTGGTGCCCTACGGAAGCCTTGTATACATGAAGCGGAAAGGATGGACGCGATAGTGCGGGGACTCTTCCCCGCCCATCCCGTCCGTGTTGACGCTGTCCATGGTGAAACAGCAGTCGAGTGCCCACTCTTCACACAGCTGGAGCTGGAGGAGGCAGTTCTCTCATTGAAAACGAGGAAGGCTCCAGGTCCAGATGGTGTTCCAGCTGAGGTGTTGCGGCTCGTCTTTCACCATTGTCCTGACTTGCTGCTCGGCACATTCAACGCTTGCCTACGGTACGGGGTTTTCCCGGTACGATGGAAGGTGGCGAGGCTCGTGCTGATCAGCAAGGGGAAGAGAAATCCCGGATCGCCGTCTGCATACCGCCCGTTATGCATGCTAGACACGGCTGGGAAAGTGCTAGAGAAACTCATCAAGGGAAGTCTCACTGACGCGATTCGTGCTGCTGGGGACCTATCTCCTCAGCAGTACGGCTTTAGAGCAGGACGTTCTACCATTGATGCGATTGCAGAGGTGGTGAGAGCGGTCCAAAGGCAGAGGCATATAGTCGCACCAAGCGACGGATCGTCCTGTTGGTGACACTCGACGTCAGGAATGCCTTCAACTCCGCTAGATGGGTGGATATTCTGGATACGCTGGAAAACTCTTTTCAAGTTCCAGAATATCTAATGCGGCTTTTGAGGAATTACCTTAAGGACCGAAGCCTGCTCTACGACACGACACAGGGCCAACGAAGAATGGAAATTACATCGGGTGTTGCCCAGGGATCTATCCTTGGTCCGGACCTTTGGAACGTGTCTTACGACGGGCTACTGAGACTTGAGATGCCAGATGAGTCGCGCTTGGTTGGCTATGCGAATGATGTTATGGCTCTGGTCGCTGGACGCACCGTTGAACAAGCGCAACTTAGGCTAGGTATGCTAATGCGCCGAGTGAGGGACTGGATGACTGCTCGCGGGCTGAGTTTAGCACTGGAGAAATCCGAAGTGGTCATCCTGACAAAAAAAGAATCCCTAGAGTAAGGATGATCAGTATTGGAGACATACAAATCCAATCGAAGCCAGCGGTGAAGTACCTGGGGCTACTGATCGACTCGAAGATGAGTCTCTCTGAGCAAATCAGGGCAACGGCTGAGAAGGCTGCTTCGGGAATATCGGCTTTGAGTCGACTTATGGCCAACGTAGGGGGGCCCAGTCCATCAAGAAGACGCCTCTTGATGAGTGCTGTAGGGTCAGTGCTACTGTACGGAGCAGAGGTATGGGGCGACGCTCTCAGCAAGGAGGTATACCGGAAACGTTTGGCACGGGTGCAGAGAAGAGGAGCACTGAGAATTGCATCTTCGTATCCAACAGTCTCCGACTCGGCCGTGAGAGTGATTGCAGGCGTGATACCTATCGCCCTCCTTGCTAGAGAGCGCCGCGCTATTTACCCGCGCCGAAACGAGGATGCGAGGGAGATAGTTGTCCGCGAAGAGAGACAGCGCTCACTCAACGATTGGCAGCAGGTGGACTGCGCGCCTCATCCCGGATGTGCGACCGTGGCTAAATCGAAGGCATGGTGAGACTGACTTCTATCTGACCCAGCTTTTGAGCGGGCACGGGTGTTTTCAGTCTTACCTGCACAAAATCGGTAAGTCACGGTCCCCCGATTGTCGGTTTTGCCCAGGAGAGGAGGACAATGCCTGTCACAAATTTTTTGCGTGTACAAAATGGATCAGGCTGCGAAGGGAACTTTACAGGGAGACGGGGGAGCTCACCCCGGATAATATAGTTGCGGTGATGCTCGACTCGGTTGACAAATGGAACCAGGTGGCACATTATGCTCGGGCAGTCTTAAAATATAAAAGGGACTCACAGCAGCCGGGGGCGCTGGGGGATCGCTCTTCTGGCAATTCCTCTTTCCCTCTCCCCTCCCGCTAGGAAAGGGATTCCCCAGCTTGAAGGCGCTCCACGGCGCAACAAAACGAGACCTGGCCCGAAGTAATGTGCCAAACGGTTCCAGGCTGGGTTCTCAGGTTGACAGGGGAGGTGTTTAGTGGGTACTCCAGTCGCGCATGGGTCCCACACTCTGTGCATAAATAGCATTCACCTCCCTACCACAAAAAAAAAGAAAAAAATTGTCTATTGCAAGCTAAACATTAAACGTTGCAAGACCTAGTTTGTATGGCTACTCTTAATCCTTTTCTCTCTGGAAAAATCCTTTCCGCAAAATCACGAGCCCGATAAAGTGGCATAGCATCTATCGAATGGAAAGTTATTTTTCTTAATACTACCATTCCCTACCACTCTCTCTCCATCAGTTTTTCGTCGTCGCACAACGCTCATCCTCGTGCGATCTGCACTTCACACCTCGTCAATTCCTACGTGTGCCCCCCAGGCAACGTTAAAACGTCGGTATACAAATTTCTTTGTACTCTTTTCTTGCTAATCTAGTTCAACTCATGAATAGCTTCCAGAGATAAAAAAATGTTATAATACAGCGCAGTAAAATAACACCGAATTTATAAAAAATTGCTGTCTTCAAGTATCTCGACGATAGGGTCAAGATGCCATGTTAATCCTCAGGATTTATCAGTAGTTTGAATTCCTTAGATGTTCTTCAAGTCTTTTCTTAAAAACCAATAGTGAGTTTACTTTTTTCACTAACTCTGGAAGATTGTTATAAATATATACGAAGAGCATCATTCATTGCATTGTTCTTTAGTCGATCAATTCTGGTGCAAGATATTACGAAATTGCTCGCATTTGTGCCTCAAATTACAAAATTAATAGCATTGCAAAGAATATCCACCCACCAGCGAATCCCTTAGAATTGTTTACAAAACCCATTTTCTATTGGGATCGTTTTGATATTGTATACTGATCGTTTTCGTAGGAATAGTTTTTGTTGACTTACCGACAAACGCTTTTTCCTCTGATCCATCGATCCTTTTATATTGAGAACTATTACACTTTTTCAACCAAAACTAATATAAAATTGCTCACTAAAAGAACTCTTCTGGCGGTTGTTTGGTTTTTGAAATCAGTTGACAGTTAGTTAGCTGTCGTATTTTGTACAATGACAGTGGCTTACAAAAACAATACAAAAAATAATAGAATGCATTTAGAAACAAAAATATTTCTGAATGTTCCTCTGAGATGGTAAAGTGAATATTTCCATTTTAAATTCGATATTATTGAGAAAATATATCTGATTTCACATCGAAGAATCATTTTATTTGATCCCGATTTTCGCCAATTCAATAAACAGACGATTGATTGTCATTCCAAGCTGACTTGTTTTGCTACTAACTTCATATGTTTCTTTAGTTTGAAAGGTGCTTGGTTATGTTGATATTTTGTAGCTATCTTTCAAAGATTCTTGTTTTGTGACCGCAGACAGCCTCGGTGTTTGCTTCCTATTTTTTAAACTCGGGCATAATTTGTGTTCTACTCTAAAATCAGAAAATCATCGTGGTGTAAAGTGCTTGTGAGTGCAAGACGTTCGGTGAAATAATCGAAATTGAATAATATAATCAATGTGAAATGATGTTAAGTGATTTCTTGCGACTCCTCAAAATCCGAGTTAGCTGTTAGTGATTAGCATCATGACCGAATTGCCTGTTTTCTCCTGATGGCTTAGAAATTAGTCCCTTATTTACATTGCAGCAAAGTTCAAATGAACTAACGTTGTCCGTGGTCGGGAAACGGTAGAAATCCTGTGTTCGTGAATATGGAACATCTGAGTGAAGAAGGACGCGGATTTCGATCGCGTAAGAAACAAACAGATCCGTTCTGTTGTCCTGTGTGCGGAGTGACGGTACGTGCTTCCGAACTGGAGCAACATTTCACGCTGGAAGTGGATCGATTGGTGAAGTTGCAATTGAATCAAAAAATCAAAAAGAGCTTAAATAATGGTAATACGTATCATGATCCGTTGCCAGGATGTTCATCGAACGGAGAAGCAGGTTCGAGCGGTTGTCCATGGGTTACTTTTCAAAAGATACGGAACAATAGACATTCACGACTGAGGGTAAGATTCTACCACTTTATTGATTCTGGTCAAATGCGAGGGACACTCAGCTGTCCTACTTCATTGCCTGTAGCACTCGAGATATAATTTATGATTAGGTTTTTTATCGGAACATTTGTTTATTGTCGTTTGGCTAAGCCCTCAACGGGAGATTACAGTACTTTATCGTAGGCTTTGAATATGCCCAAATGTTTCTGCTTAATCAATTGTGATAAATATATATCGATGTCTTCGATATGTGTGACATACCAGGCAATTAGTGGTATTTTAATATGGATAACAAGTGAGAGCCTGTTATTAATTCTATTTACTGGCTTTTTAAGTAATGGCGTCGGTGCTTAATTGAGTTTTCCGTCTTTATATATATAAAAAAAAACTGTTGAACTACTTCACATAAATAAAATTATTTAAAATTCGTTGATAAATTAAATTAAACGATTGAATTGCAAAGCCAGAATACAGAGTTGAAGATAAATTGAAGGTCCGCGGGCAAACCTTCATATGATGAAATTATTAAAAATTCTAATTCTCCTCCAATGGAACATCGGACAAATTCAACGTCAATGTTTAATGATTATAATTAAGGCTAAAAATCACTGTTTAGGAAAAAATACTGATCGATTTTAAGTCGAAAATTGGGCCATTAAAATGTAAGATACTTTTCAACTAATGCCGCCTATTCTCAATGGGGGGCGATTATAAAAACGTCTACCAATGAAAATGCAACATCGATCTATAATTTAGCAACGGATTCAATGAAAGATGAGTATGATATTACTGAGACTAGATTGTTATAATCTAGACTTCTCATCAATGATCTAGAAAACCAATTAGCAAATGAGGAACTAAAGAATGAAATCCAAACATTAAACCCCAATATAGGGGAGCGAGATAAAATGGAGCTCGAAATGCTAGGAAGGTGATTGGATATCATCCAGGTAAATGGGAACAGGTATAAGAGGCTTGTAGATAGATACGTCAATAAAGAATATGGATCATATTTTTTGAAGAGAGATTATAATGTAATGAGGTGTTTAAAACGCCAAAAATACAACTACATAACATCGAAATAATAAAATTCCAAATAGCTACCTCAGGCAAATGTCGGAAAACTATATGTGGAATACCGTCAGTATCACATGATTTCTTGTTGTTTATCCTTCCAAATCTGAAACACAAGTCTCCATAGCTGACAAAATAATCAATAAGATTCAAGCTCGGTATGAGGTCAGATGTTAATGTTTCATTGAAATGAAGAATTGATTCGCCGTTCAGGCTTGATTTGAAGTCGGAAACTTTTGCTTCAACGACCTCTGAAAATATTTGATTCCCTCTCTCTGGGTTTGGTAGATGAACCAATTCAAAATGTGTTCCAATCAGGGCAAGTTTCTGCAATCCATCACATATAATCCTGTTTCCATTTCTATCTGGAGTCGTACTATCAATTTCAACACCAGCCCTATCGAGAAGATTTACCTCATCACTGGCGACTCCCAAGATTCGATACCTTCACTCGAGACTTCTTACGGAATAGGCTATTCACTTTTGTGGAAACGCTATCTGGTTCCTCAATTTTTCCGCCCATTGATTGCTGACCTCACTTCTGAAGTATGGACGGATTAAATTCCGGGCATTTCTCAGGTCTCATTTCAGCCTTTTCAACCTTGCGATGGTTGGTGTTTCATATCCTTCCATATTGTTTCGAGGTTTAATCTTGGGAACTACTTTCCCAATCGTTTCCAACGTCAGCTTCTCTAACTTCGACAAATAGAGATCTATTTCATCGTTAATTAGATTTCTGTTATTAGGAACCATTGAGCAAGCGCTGCTATCATCAGAAGGAGGACATTCCTTCTGGTACTCTCGATTAAATTTCTTTTGAAACTTTCCCCAGTCTGTTCTTTTGAAATTCAACTGATGAATTTCAGTCAATAACTTTGTTTATTTGATATCCGCAGGCCAATCCTCTTTTTTCTTTAAAAGCCGTCGGGCCTTGCTTAGTTGTGTGAGCAGACGCGTTTCGACTACTTTGAGTCATCTTCAGAGACACTGAAGATGACTCAAAGTAGTCGAAACGCGTCTGCTCACACAACTAAGCAAGGCCCGACGGCTTTTAAAGAAAAAAAAAAAAAAAAAAATGATGAATTTCATATTGAACTGGAATAAGAAAGACATCATCCCTTTGATGATTGATTTCCATTACGATTGCGTTATGGTCACTATCGTAATGAAGCAACTGCAGTTTCGTTGAGGACTGTTAAAGCTTAATTCAAGTCTTGCGTCAGCAATGCAGAGGTCCAAATATGGATTTGTCCTAGGGTATGTTGGGAACTCCGACCCATATAAGTTGCACCTGTATTCAATTTGGTTCTCTGTTATCCACGATTTCAGGAATACACCTTTTGGATTATTGATTTATGCTTGGTCGCCGGCAAAAATATAATAATAATGCAGCCTGTTCAATTTGAGTATTTCAAACAAGGAATTGAGCTCCTCCTTGAACTTGAGAACATTTTGACCAGTTGCTTAGGCAGAGGAACGAAGGGGTTATCCCCACCTGGCAGTGAAATTTTGATGACGGACACTTAAAAAAATTCAAAGTTTTTGAACTCGACTTTTCAATATTTTGGAAACAATAGGGTCTTCTCATCAATACCTTGATGCCACCTCCCCCATCGCCGTTTACCCTATCGTTTCTTACGAAATCAAAATCTTTGAATGCCATGGAGTGCCATGAATTGAGGTGGGTTTCAGTAAGAAGGATGATGTCAGGCTGTTGCTTAACAATAAATTCAAGGAGATGATCACGTCGATGTATAGCAAAGATAGAGTTGAAGTTGATCGATATGAGGCGAAGCCTATCCATGGGAATGTGACTGGAGGACAAGTTATTTTGAGGCATTTGAAAGACCTAAACGCTGAAAAACAAAGTTAATTTTTGAATCTTGTTTGTCGATTCTCTCCGATAAAGAATTAAGTTGCTGATAAATTTTGAGAAACAGCTCATTGTTGCCACTTCTATTATTTACATTATTTGCAGCATTTTCTGCTGGTCCTCTAGCGGCGAGTGCAAATGATACTCCGGGCTTGACGAGGTTGGAAGGTATTACATTAGGGTGTACTTGTGTTTGCTTTGGAGCAAATTTAAGATTTTGCATCTTGATTACGGGTGCATCCTCGATATGATCCTGGGTGACCAAAAACACCGCAGTTAACGCAGTATAATCTTCTTTAGCTCCGTCTGAGCCAATTTGCACTCACCGGGAGCATGAACGTCTTTGCATTTGACGCATGGCGCAATTGGCAGTCGAGTGTCCAAATCTTTGACACCGGTAACACTGGTTGACTGCTTTTTTCTGGAGGCGTTCCCATCTCACCACTCTGAAATTCAAGTACCTTATTTATTGAAGAGCACTTGGACTGCTCTTATTTGTTATTTGTACCATGTAAAGTGGTAAATTCTTCCTTTCTACGGTCGACCTTCTTGTCGCAAAGGATTTGACTGAAACAAATTCAATTTCTGGTGCAGCTTCTTTGAGCACCTGAAGAAGGTCAACCGTATCCTCTCCACACTCCAAACCCTTCAACAAAGAGGTCTGATTCTTCTCACTTTTTGGGGTATAGATGAAGTGTGGAACCTCCCCAGAATTGAGCGCATCTTTGGCTAACTTGAAATCAACCAGTGATTTCGTCCTGATAGTTAATTTTTCGGCATTAACTCTTTTGATCTCGAAATTGGCTAGTTTATTTTCGGCTGCCAATAGCCGAACCATATATTTTCCGCTTTGTCCGAACACGTTGATTGGCGGAACTTTTTCTGTCTTGTTGGGAGTTTTTTCAGAGGAACCAGCAGAACTGCGGGCTGGTTTTTTCTCCTTATTTTAATTTTTTAAATACTGAATAAAATTTAAATCATTATCTTGATTAGAATTACCTTCGATGTTTTCTTCAATTTCCATTTCTTCGGTTAATCCCTCCAGCGCTGCAAAATAGTTTTGACTCTCGGTGCCACCAGCACTAAAAACTTCTTCTGGGTTTGCTTGTTTTGCACTTTTCTTCGCCTTTATTACCTGTTGCCATTGATTTTGCGGCTGCGTCTTTTGAGGCTTCATCCCTTTCTTGAATAGATCTTTGAGGGACTGTATCTCTATCCTTAGTTCAGCATTTTCTTTTTGCAATTTGGCCATTTGTTGATTGTCCGCTATTATTCGCAGCTTGTATCCGCCATCTGTGGAGTTTTCTTCGTTGTTTTCTCTTGGTGATTATCGCCAGTTTCGTATTCGTCATTTCCCCAGGTTGCCCCAACGGTGGGAAGCCGTCGGGCTCGTACATACCAGCGGTCCTGAAGTTTTCTTGGGTTTTTTGCTTTTCTTTACCAATTGAAGTAAAATAATATTCGATAGAAATTTCCTGAGTCGATTACTTCGACAATATAAGCTTTTTCCGATAAAAATTAACTTCGGACTGACGCTTTGTTAAAAATTTAATTTAATTTTTGAAAACTTTTTACAGGAGCAATTTAAAAGACGTCTATACGCAAAGACTGCTACGATCTGTCAATCCAGGAATTGTCTTCCTCTCCTGGGCAAAACCGATAATCGGGAGACCGTGACTTACCAATCTTGTGCAGGTTAGATTGAAAACACCGTTCAAAAGCTGGGTAAGATCGAAATCAGTCTCATTATGCTTTCGAGGTAGCCACCGTCTCACATCCAGGATGAGGCGCGCAGTCCACCTGCCCTTGTGCAATTTACTCAAGACTGCTGCCAATCGTGGAGTGGGCGCTGTCTCTCCTCGCGGACAACTATCTCCCTTGCGTCCTCGTTTCGATTTAGGTGAATAGCGTGGCGTTCTCTAGCAAGGGTAACAGGTATCACGCCTGCAATAACTCTCACCGCCGAATTAGACACTGTCAGAAACGAAGATGCAATCCTTAGTGCTCCTCTTCTCTGTGTTATACTTTTTGTTAGGTCTACCCCTGTATTGCTGGAACTAGATGGAAAGATCGGGTGAGTGTGGGTGTGTATGTTGTGGGTTTCACATTGGTTTTGTGATGTAACGCAATTCACCTGTTCAATTGTTGCATTCCTAGCGATCTTTGTAAGCCTCTCATCGCTATTATTTAAATATGGGGTTCCTTAATTGTTTCAAGTTTCAGCTCAATTGATGTTAGTGTTATTTAAGATTTGCTTGAATTGAGAATACCGACAAATATTTTAGATGGGCTTATGAGGCAGTTAGCAAGGAAAACTCCTTCATCAATCTCCGGTGCCAAACGAAGCATTTCCTCAGTCAATCGTAGTGGGATATTCACTATATTTTGGGTTCGAGGGCGTATGGCAATGGCCTTCTCTAAAGTTAACATGCATACCCCATTTGTAATACCCTCAGTGAGTATCCCTTTCTGGTCAGAGTTACAGCTCACATCCTTATGCTGGCCTTCTATGTCCGTCACACTTAGCGTCGTCTTACTGGGACTTGCTTCAGTGCCATTCGACGTGACAACTAGAGCCTGATGTGATTGTGCTGTACCTGCCGCGGGTTCCAAAGGAATGGAAAGTTCCTTAGGATTGATTTCCGTGCGAAGAAACCTAAGTGACTGACTTGGGCCCCGTATGTCACAGTTTCTTAATAGGAAGTCGTTTCCTAATAATCCATCGTTTGTTAATCCAGGCACTTTTTCTACCACTTGAAAAGTGCATGGTAGTTTTGAGGCGAGAGTAAAATTGCCTTGCGTGGTTCCAAGGGTTTTACCCGCTCCGAAAGGATTTTGTAGAGTAATTTTTTACTAGGATTTATTGAGATTATTATGATTATTTTTCTTTTTAATTGTTTTTGTTATTATTTTAACTGATGTAAAGTTTCCAAGTTGGAAAATGTTGCCGCAAGTGTGAGGAGTAACGCTGAATAGGGTCGACTTTCGGTATAAGTTTTGAACAGCTTTGAATGCTGTAAACTTAAAAACCGAAGTTACTGGCTGCGCCGTGGTGGGGCCGCCTTGCCCTTCCTGGTCTGTATTTGCATTTGCTTGCGACGCCGGTACTCCTGCTGCAGTTCACTGACCATGCGCCGGAAGTTTTCGCGTTCCGTTGCTGTTGTTTCGATCTTGGCGAGTCGTTTTGCTTCGCAGGTGCGTTGTTGTAACTGCATCTGCCAGCCTCCACGCAATGCCGTTGGTTTGCCCTCTACCACCTTGGTATCGAGCGGCTTCTTCTGCCGGGCCCGGTATTCAGCGATGCTGATTGTTTTGGGGCCAGCTTGGAGGTCCGCTGCAATGGCCTCTGCCAAACTTGGTCCTGGCGGCATCTAGGGCTCTAGGCAAATAGCCAATGAGAGCACCTAGATATGGGGAGACGGGTCTAGGCACTTAGCCAACTAGACCAAAACCAGGCGCAAGGCCAACTGGTTTTTAACCAATTTGTTAGGCAAAGTCAACCAACAGAAAGGTTCTAAGGAAATTCGTCTAGGCGTAAGGCCAACTAGACAGGACCAGGCGCAGGGGCAACTGGTTTTCCTAATAGCTGAGAAGGCGAAGCCAACCACTCGAAGCAACTACTGATAGTCGCTCTTGAATTTTCCTAGCCTGCTTCGCTGTTTATATATGTTATTTTTACTTGCTCAGCAAAATTGTCTTTCCCTAAATAGTGGGAAAGAATTAATTTGTACCTCACTGCCGTTGCCGTTGTCTTGGATATCATTACGATCAAAGTTTCTAAATAAGGTTGTCGTATTAACTGTTCTATTTTTTGTGGAAACTAGTTTGTTGTTTCCACTGTTCTCTTTTCTGTGGAACCTAGGTTGCTGTATCAACTGTTCTATTTTCTGTGGAAACTAGTTTATTATTTCCATTGTTCTATTTTCTATGGAAACTAAGTTGTTGTATCAACTGTTCTATTTTCTGTAGGAACTAGGTTGTTGTATCAACTGTTCCATTTTCTATGAAAACTAGTTTGTTGTTTCCACTGTTCTATATTCTGTGGAAACTAGTTTGTTGTTTCCACTGTTTTTTTTCTATTATATTCGACTTATGTTGTCTAATCGTTCGAGAAATTCCTATTGTAACACCTGTGCCAAGCGTTTTCGGTATACCTCCTTAGTGGAACGTCGTCCCATATTTCTGCTCCGTACAGTAGCACTGAGCCTACAGCACTTATCAAAAGGCGTCTTCTTGATGGGCTGGGTGCCCCTACGTTGGCCGTAAGTCGACTCAGAGCCGATACTCCCGAAGCAGTCTTCTCAGCCGTTGCCGTGATTTGCTCAGAGAAACTCTTCTTCGAGTCGATCAGTAGCCCCAGGTACTTCACCGTTGGGTTCGATTCGATTAGTATGTCTCCAATACTGATAATCCTTACTCTAGGGATTCTCTTTTTTGTCAAGATAACCACTTCGTGTTTCTCCAGTGCTAAACTGAACCCGCGGGCAGTCATCTAGTCTCTCACTTGGTGCATTTGGCTGCCTAGCCTAAGTTGCGCTTGTTGAACGGTGCGTGCAGCGACAAGAGCCGCAACATCATCCGCATAGCCAATCAAGCGCCACTCATCTGGCATCTCCAGTCTCAGTAGCCCTTCGTAAGACACGTTCCACAGGTCTGGACCAAGGGTAGATCTCTGGGCAACACCTGATGTAACTTGTATCCTTCGTTAGCCCTGTGTCGTGTCGTAAAGCAGGCTTCGGTCCTTCAGGTTGTCCCGCAAAAGCCGCATTAGATATTTTGGAACTTGAAAAGGGGTTTCCAGCGTATTCAGAATATCTACCCATCTAGCGGAGTTGAATGCGTCCCTAAAGTCGAGTGTCACAAACAGGACGATCCGTCGCTTGGTGCGGCTGTAATTCTCTGCTTTTTGGACCGCGCTCACCACAATCGCATCAATGGTGGAGCGTCCTGCTCTAAAGCCGTACTGCGGTGGAGATAGGTCCCCAGCAGCACGTATCGCGTCAGTGAGTCTTCCCTTGATAAGTTTCTCTAACACATTCCCAGCCGTGTCTAACATGCATAACAGGCGGTATACAGACGGCGGTCCACGATTTACCTTCCTCTTGATGATCAGTACGAGCGTCGCCACCTTCCATCGTACCGGGACAACCTCGTCCCGTGTTGAATGTGCTGAGCAGCAAGTCAGGACAATGGTGATAGACAAGCTCAGCTAGAACACCATCTAGACCTGCTGTTTCACTCGACTGCTGTTTCACCATGGACAGCGTCAACACGGACGGGATGGGCGGTGAAGGATGCCCGCACTATCTCGTCCATCTTTTCCGCATCATGTATGTAAGTTTTCCTTAGAGCACCAAGCTTCCGCATAACTATCTTGTAGCCAAGGCCCCACGGATCGTTGTTTACATTGTCCACTAGATCTTGCCAGCAGTGAGCCTTGCTATTGTTAATCAATTGGCGTAGGCATTTCCAGGCCGACTTATATGCTGCTATCCGATTGCATGCCTCATCACGGTTCCGTTCGTAGAGCCTCACGCCGAAGCTTGTGACACTCCCTTCGTGGAGAGATTACGCGGCCAGGACCAGGGTGCTGTCTTGTTGAAACGACATATATACCAAGCCCCGCTCATTCCATTCCGGCAGTAAGAAGCCGTATATCATGGCTCTGTAGCGTTCGCCAGTAACAGCGACCGAATTGTCGATGGTGTCCTCAAAAAATACAGCCCGATCACTCCTCCATCGTGAACGCCGCACCACACAGCGGCTTTGAGTACATGTACTGGCTGTTGTGCATCACACGCGGATTTTCAGTGTCCCAGAAACGAAAATTTTGCTTACTGACGTAACCGCTTAAGTGGAAATGCGGCTCGCCGTTCATGATAGTTTTCGATGTAAAAATAAATCGGCACAATTATTCCACGCTCTTGCGAAGTACAGCGCTCCATTGCTTGTCTGTTTGTATTCTGCAGCTGTCCATTTGCAAATGTTATGACATCTTCCGATAGGGTGATTAATTTTGCGCCACCCTGTATAAGAAGCTTAAGATACAAGCTGAATGATATTCAGATTTACCTACAGCAAAATCCTGACATACATAGATATATTTATTCTCGATTAAATGCGGATTTGACCAGAAGAAGCGCGATTTTATAATAACGAAGGATATAATGCGGTATTCTTCTGCAGGCCTGGGAGAGGTGGAGGCACAGCAATATGTGTAAAAAAAACAATCAATTTTATCAGTAAGAGAGTAACGCCTGATAAATATAACGTTATAATAATTGAAGTACGCCGTGCAGGTGAAAAAAATGAAATTAGCGAAAAATGAAATTAATGACTTTTGCACAGCACTAAATAAATTACACTCAACTGAAAAAAATTTAACCGCAGTAGCGGACACAAACATTGATGTAATAACAGAATCGCCAGCATTAAGGATTTACAAGGATACCCTAAAAACGAATGGAGTGATTATCATAAACAAGAATAAAATTACTCGCCTTGTTTCGAATACCTGTTTGGATCATATAATAACCAATGATCAAAAAGTGACTGAAAACAGGACATATACATTTGAGGACTGGCCAGAGCTGGATTATCGTGTTCTAAAAATAGTAATTCAAGACCAAACCCTGAACAAACAGAAGTCGGCATACAAAACGTTTGGATATCTAGATAAGGAAGGAGCTCTTTAAATCAAACCTGCAAGAATTACTGAAGAAGCGGAAACCAGATAACCTTATTGAAAATATCAATATATTTCTAAGCAAAGCTCTACTAGCATACAGAAAAAAATCAGATTTCGATAACGTACTTGTATACCGAAAAAAGCAATGGAAACAGCGGCTGACGACTCCCATGAAATATGGAAAATGATCAGCGAGATAAAGGATAACTCTTGCCCCCGGGCTATATCACCAAACTTTCAACTGAATCTTGACGGGCCAACTAACACATCGTACCCACGTGGCGCAGCAAATTCATTTAATAACTTTTTTTCAACAATTGATGGAAGAATCAGAAAGAAACTGGTGCCAGTTCCAATTTAAATAAAAAACAAAATCTCAATAAAATCCATCTTTCACATTCATCAAACAAATAAAATTGAAGTATTAAATGTAATCCATGACTTGAAAAAAAAAAAAATACAGCGCCAAGCATCGATAGCATCATAATGAATGAGAATAGTTTGTATGATCAAAGAGGACCTAGCGTATGGCAAATTTTATAAACATGCATATTAGGAATGGGTAGTTTCCGGAAGAGGAAAAAACTTGCAAAAATAGTTCCAATATTTAAGGCTGGTGATCTACTTGACCCGAATAACTATCGGCCGGTTACGCTTTTGCCGGGATTTAGTAAGATATTTGAAAAAATACTAAATAATCGTTTAACATCATTCTTAATCTTAACCAACAGCAGTTTGGATTTCAAAAGAATAAGGATACTTTAGATGCGGTACTTTCTGTCACACGTTTTGTTAATGTAGGACTTGACAGAGGTGATATTGTTATCGCAATTTTTGTGGATTTGAAAAAAGCATTTGACACAGTTAATCACGATCTATTACTTCGTAAACTCGAATCTTATGGTATGCAAGGTAGTCCTAAACAATTATTTTAAAGTTACTTGGAGGGACGATCGCAGAGAACTTTAATCAACAATATCTTGAGCGACCGTTCACCTACGAAAACAGGAGTTTCCCAAGGCTCAATACTTGGCCCAACTTTGCTCCTGCTATACATAAATAATCTAAATACACGTGGACTAACGGGATATCATACATATATGCTGACGACACAGTTCTACTTTATTCGGGACGAGATAAAACTGCCATTGAGAAAACTTTCAACGTGGATCTAGGATAATTCCATCAGTAGTTAATCGAAAAAAAACTAGTATTGAACACTGTAAAGACAAAATATATTGTTTTTAAGCAAAAGAACAATGAAGACATAGAAGTCGACCTAAATATTAACGGCGATAAAGTGCATAGTTTGCTAGAAATGAAATATCTTGGTATTATAGATCATCGTTTAACCTGGTTGCCACACATAAATAGCTTAAAGAGACGATTAGCTCCAATAATAGGGTTGTTGAGAAGTTATGAAGATTTTCCAATACACATCAAGAAACTGAGCGTGGTATTGACCTTATCACCTGGAATTTCGTTACGGTCATGGAATGGGATACCCTGACAATAAATCTCAACGCCAAGGGCCGGATTTGGACTGTTGTGCGACAGATTATTATTATGATCAAGCAACTTGTTCTAAACGCATTTGTGCTGACGAAATTACATTATGGAGTAGTTATTTCGAGTCAATCGGCAAAGACTTTGCAACAAGGAGATCGATTGTCGAGCGGAAAAACTTGCCTTATTACTTATTAAATTATATTGTGTGAACTGCGGTGTCCTTGGTCATCCAGCATCATATCGAGGATGCCTCCGGTATCAAGATGCAAAGGTAAAATTTACTCCAAAACAAAGCCAAGTACACCGCAGTGCGATGCTTACGAACTTCGTCAATCCCGGGGCATCATATCTTAAAATTTATCAGCAATTAAATTCCTTATCGGAGAGAATCGATAAACAAGATTCTAAACTAAAAATTAACTGTTTTTCAGCGTTCAGCGCTTTTAAATGCCTTAAAATAAGTTGTCATCCAGTCACATTCCCATGGATAGGATTCGTCTCATCTCGATCAACGTCAACTCCATTGTGAGTCTACGAGGTGTGTTCAAAAAATATCGCGAATTTTGTTTTTTTTCAAAAATTATTTATTTATTCATGAATATCTATTTTGTCCCCTTCAAAGTAATCCCCATGAGATATTATACACTTGTGCCAACGGTTTTTCCAATCTTCGAAGCACTTCAAAAAATCATTTTTTTTAATCTTGTTCAGCTCTTCCTTCGATGCCGTCTTTATCTCGTCAAGCGTAGCGTAACGTCGTCCTTTCATGGGCCTCTTCAGTTTAGGAAACAAGAAAAGTCACAGGGGGCCAGATCTGGGGAATACGGTGGCTGCGGCATCGTTAGTGTGTTGTTTTTGGCCAAAAAGTCGCGCAAAAGCAACGATGTGTGAGCAGGGGCGTTATCGTGGTGCAAAAGCCAATTTTTGTTCTCCCACAAATCCGGGCGTTTCTGGCGGATTGCTTGGCGCAAATTGCGCATAACTTGCAGGTAATATTCCTTATTGACCGTTCTTCCCTGTGGCAAGAACTCATGATGCACCACGCCCCTGCAATCGAAGAAAACTGTCAGCAAAACTTTCACATTCGACCGGACTTGGCGCGCTTTTTTCGGTCTTGGTTCATGCGGCAGTTTCCATTGAGATGATTGAGCTTTGGTTTCCACGTCATAACCATAAACCCACAATTCGTCACCAGTTATGACCCTCTGGAGCAAATTTCGTTCGTCGCGGACAGAGTTTAACATCTCATTAGCAATGTTCATGCGTTGCTGTTTTTGGTCGCAATTGAACAATTTTGGTACGAATTTCACGGCGACCCGTCTCATGCCCAAATCGTTGATAAAAATCAAATGGCACGAGCCAATCGATATGTTTAGGTCCTCAGCAACTTCTCTAACGGTGATTCGACGATTGGCCAATACCATTTTCTCCACTTCATTAATTTTTTCGTCTGTTGTTGAAGTGCTCGGGCGTCCGGCACGCTCTTCGTCGTTCACATCTTCTCGGCCTTCTAAAAACATTTTGTACCACCGATAAACGTTGCTTGGGTCCAAGGTAGCTTCTCCGTATGCCACAGTCAACACTCGGAATGCATCCGCGCACTTAATTTCGTTTTTCACACAAAATTTGATACACGTTCTTTGATCCATTTTTTTGAATAAGTAAAAATCGAAGACGATTGAAAACACGTGCAAGTAAAGCAGCTATCACCAATCAAGTGAACATTCAAAATGACCGAGCTTGTCGGCATAAGTGACAGACATGAGTACCAACATAACGCCACAAAAAAATCGAAATTCGAATATACGTAACCCGCGAAAATTCAAAATTCGTGATACTTTTTGAACACACCTCGTATATCGACGTGCCTGTCACTTGGAGTTCCTTGTCAAGCAAAAGCCTGACATCATGCTTTTTACTGAAACCCACTTCAATTCATGGCACGCCATGACATTCAAGGATTTTGAATTCGTAAGAAACGATAGGGTAATAGGTGATGGGGGAGGTGGCACCGGGATATTGGTGAGAAGCCCCTATTGTTTCCAAAATATTGAAAAAGTCGAATTCAAAAGCTTTGAATCTCTTGAAGTATCCGTTATCAAAATCTCACTGCCAGGTGGGGATAACCTCTTCGTTATCTCTGCCTATGCAACTAGTCGGAATGTTTTCAAGGAGGAGCTCAATTGCTTGTTTGAAATACTCGAATTGAACAGGCTGCATAGTTATTATATTCTTGCTGGTGACCTGAACGCCAAGCATACATCATGGCTGAACCCCATCAATAATCCAAGAGGTTTATTCCTGAAATCGTGGATAACAGAACCAATTGAATACAGGTCCAATCTATATGGGCCGGAGTTCCCAACATACCCTAGGAAAAATTCATAGTTGGACCTCTGCATTGCTGCTTGAATTTAGCTTTCAAAGTCCTCAACGGAAACTGCAGGTGCTTCCTTACGATAACGACCATAACGCAATCGTAATGGAAATCAATCATCAAAGAGATGATCTCTTCCTCATTCTAGTTCAACATGAAAATCATCGGTTGAATTTCAAAAAAACAGACTGCGGAAAGTTTTAAAAGAAGTTTAATCGGGAGTACCAGAAGCAATGTCCCCCTTCTGATGATGGCAACGCTTGCTCAATGGTTCCTAATGACAGGAATCTAACTAACGATGAAATAGATATCTATTTGTCGAAGTTAGAGAAGCTGGCGTTAGAAATGATTGAGAAAGTAGTTCCCAAGATTAAACATCGAAATAATATGGAAGCATATGAAACAGCAGCCATTGCAAGGTTAAAAAAAATTGAAAAACCTTCTTCTCACACGCGTCAACAATATTTATCGGCGATTTTTGGACTAGAACCATCCCTCGTTGGCTTTGTTGAAATTACACCTGAAGAATGTCCGAAACTTAATCCGTTCATACTTCAGGAGTGAGGTCAGCAATCAATGGGCGGAACTGAGCCCACAGGACCCAGATAGCGTTTTCATGAAAGTGGAAAAGCTTATTCCGCAAGAAGTCTCGAGTGAAGGTATCGAATCTTGAAGTCGCCATGATGAGATAAATCTTCTCGATAGGGCTGGTATCGAAATTAATAGTACGACTCTGGATAGAAATGGAAACAGGATTATATGTGATGGACTGCAGAAACTTACCCTGATTGGAATACATTTTGAATTGGTTCATCTACCAAACTCTGAAAGAGGGAATCAAATATTTTCAGATGTCGTTGAAGCAAAAGTTTCCGACTTCAAATCGAGCCTGAACGGCGAATCAATCCTTCATGTCAATGAAACATTAACATCTGATCTCATGCCGAGCTTGAATCTTATTGATTATTTTGTCAGCTATGAAGACTTGTGTTTCATATTTGGAAGGATAAACAACAAGAAATCATGTGGTACTGATGGTATTCCAAATGTAGTTCTCCGGCATTTGCCTGAGGTTACTATTAGGAATAATTGCATATTGTACAACAACATGTTGAGCAATTCATATTTCCCAAATGAGTGGAAAAAGGCTAAGATATTTCCGATCTTGAAGAAAGGAAAAGAATCCCAATCAGCTTGCTGCCTAATATCAACAAGGTGTTTGAAGTGATACTCAAAATAGCATTAAACGCCCACATTGAGAAATATGAGTTGATGCCGAATCGCCAATTTGGTTTTCGTGCCAGGCATTCGACCATACATGGAAACTTAATGATAGAGAATGTGCTGGAGCGTGTCTCATTGATAGGGAGAAAGCCTTCGATACGCTGTGGTTAAATAGACTAGTTTTTAAACTCCTTCAGGACAGTTTCCCCAGACACCTTGTCGCCATGATGTGCAATATGTTACATGGGAAATCGTTTGTTGTAACTGATGGAAATCTGACAACAATGTGCAAATTCAAGGTCTTGAATGATCTACAGCAGGGAACAGTTACTGCGTCTCATTCGCAAGCTATTGATCGGTTTTGATTTTAACGTCTCGTCAACGCGATCATTGGTAGCGTTTGCTGATGATCTGATCATCTATACGGCATACCGAAAAGCTTCAATAGTTCAGAGCAATCTCCCAAAAATGTTCAATGTTTTGCAGCTATACACTGACAATTGGCTAATGAAAATCAATGCGCAGAAGTGCGAAACAATCTTGTTTCGGACAACGCTACAGGGGGTCAGTCAAGACGTGAAACGTAATTGGAAGGATTTCCATATCATGGCTAGCGAGGGTAGTACAGAACGGGTTCCACATAAATCCTGTGTTCGATACCTCGGTGTTCATCTCGATCAGTATCTCTACTGTACTGAACATGTCAAAATCACGCTCAGTAAAGCACAAATGTAGTTATGGCCCTACGAAGACTCTTTCATTCCAGATACATTGATCAAAACGTCAAAATTATCTGTTACAAGACCCTGGTTGGACCAGTTTTGACATATGGATGTCAGATCTGGTACAACCAGAGTGCTAGTACCATGGAAAAATGAAGAGTTTTCGAAAGGAAATGTCCGTGCATGTACTGGTTTGTACAAAAAGCCTGAGACGGATTGGAAGCATTATGTATCGAATAGAAGAATTTATCAAACTGCCAAAGTGACAAGAGTCGATATCTTCATTTAGAAACTTCTTCGGAATCATATCGCAAGATCTGTAACTGTGAGTGAAAACACTTGGATTTAACAGCCATTCCACCCTATGAGTACGAACGGATATATTGCGAATTGCCTCGCTACTGGCTTCGTTCCTTCAGAAGCATTCGTGTATTTGGACATGAATCGATATGTTTTTGATTCTGACGGTGTCCCAGTCATATATCACATATATAGACGGGCCACCGATAAGAAGATAAAATATCCTCCGAATTTGAGTTCACAAGACCAACAATTCCAATGGAGATACTCTTTTGCTAGATTCGTTGAAGCTGATCGAGCTAAGACGGGGAAATCTAGGTATTGGTGGCTGAATGACATTGTTTAAATTATTCGTGTTTATTTTCAGTTTTTGTGTTTTTCGTTACTTAGTTTTTGAGTTTCAGCTTATTATTGCTACATTTAGTGTTGTTGTTTATTTTTGTTAAAAATTAGGGATAGGTTAGGTATATGTTATGTTTATTATATTAGATTAGAAATAAGGTTAAACGCTTGGGTTTGGAATATTGTGATAGAACTTTTTAGTATAAAATAAGGTTTTTTATTGAATTTTATTAGAATTAGGTTATAACATATTAGGTGTAGGATAAAAGTTCACTGTTGTGTTAAAATTATAAATAATTTTAGAATAGTGTTGGTTTGTTTTTTCTCCTTTTTCCAATCAATGTGCAGAGCAGCAGCGCATAGCGAGAATATAAACAAAGCCAATATTTCTTTCCAATTTTTCGTTGGTCACTTTCGCGAAAAAATTTTACTTTCGGTTAACCGAAACATTTAACCAGTTTACCGATTTTGGTGAAAGTGACTAACCGTTGAAAATTAGCCGATCGGTGAATCAATTTCACCGGTTAACTTTCACCGATCTTTCCATACCTAGTACACGTTGAAGTATTTCTTCATTATTCTTCTTAGTAGCACTACAGCTATTTGCTTCCTGCAAATATCGCCGCCTACTGTCTCGGTCCATTGACCACGTCCCCCCATTTTTAAATCCGAGCAGCGATGAACTGAATTCGTCGATCGAGTCAGACCAGCGCTTCCTACTTCTTCATTATTGGTGTCTGTATATTCTCGAGTACAAAACCCTTCAGACGGGAGCTTATCTCTATCTTTACAATTTTTTCACTTGCTAACATCAGTTGTTTTTCTTAGATCAATAAAATCTTAAAAAAATACCACTCCAAATTAAACATCGACTTTTCAATAATAAAGTTTTTCTTTTCACAGATAAAAACGCGCAAGAGGAAATCGGATGAACCAATTTGTCCTATCTGTAACGAGCGACCTAATGAAGATATTAATGTTCACGTTGAACTATGCCTGCGAAAAAGTGAGAACAAAAGTGAAAGTTCAGATAGAATAAATGGTGGAAGTATGGCTAGTGATGATGATGAAAGTATTGACATTGAAGGAGAAGCCTATGAGGAATATGAATGGGCTGGCCAAAAACGCGTTCGAGCGTCGAGTCTTCTCTCAGGAGGTTACTCAGCAATCGGTATAGGAACATCTATAAATAATTGTAGTGATGACGATGAAGATCTGAACGTCGACGGGGATGACACCCAGATTTATGGTCCTCCACAATACAGTGAACGAGATGTTATTGTACCTACCACCGGCGATTGTGAAAAGGAAGAAAATGAAAATATTTACCTGCGAAAATTAGTTACTGGACATGATGTTCAAACCCTTTTGAATTCTTCGGAGAGCAACGCAAATTCTGAAGCATCATGCAGTTTAGAAGAAAATAATCCCTCGAACAATAGGTACGGCACGAATCAATATGATCGGCTAACAGACGACTGCAAATCATCTTCAACGTCAGGAGCAAGTTCTAATGTAGGATCGCATACGGGCAATCAGGGTCAAATAATCGAATGTCTGAAAGCTAAAATACGAGAGTACGAGAATCAAATTAGTAATAAGCTGAAATGTCTAATATGTATGGATGAATTTAAAAAGCCAGCGGTCTCGATATGTTGCTGGCATGTGCATTGTGAGGAGTGTTGGTTGAGGACTTTAGGAGCTCGCAAACTTTGTCCCCAATGCAACATGATAACATCGCCTTCTGATCTAAGACGAATTTATATGTGATTTGTTACTTTAATGTTCTAAGATTAGCGACTAGATCATTTCAGATTTGAAATAATCATGATTATAATAAAATAAGGGAAAGTGTTTTGGGAGTACTTAATTTTAAACATAAGCACGATCATTTCAAGACACAAAATTAGTTTAATTTATGTCTTCTGTCTTCAAAACATATGAACAGAGAACTGGAGACTGTCTATAAATTTCACAATAACGAAGAATTATAATTCATGATCATTGCTTTGGTATTTGTATCTTTAAAAAAATCCTTTCTAGTGTATTTGTTAATGTTTAACATTACTCTACCCTCGTAAAATGGTGAAATTCCGGTTGAATTGATTTTTGACAGACCTCTTCTTGATAAATCATCTTTTATTTATAATGGACACTGTTGTTTAAACCAACTTGTTTCAATATCTTCGCCATCTAATCTCCACAAACTATTTATTTTTTAGATTCGGTAACATTAAGTATTTTCAACTAAGTTTGTAAGCATTAAACAAATATATTGAGAAGAAGAAATAAAATAAACTGTGTAGATGAATTGTAAATAGGTGTACACAACATTTTGTAAATTAAAATAAAATATTTTTATATAAATAATCGTTTAAAGTTCGAAGGTTTGTTTAATATTGATTTCGGTACCGTTTATTGCTGCTTTTATTTCAGTCTTTAAGCATCAAATGAGTCAGACACAAATTCTATATATATGTGTGATTGATATCCACACGGCGACTATTTATCAGATTTTATAAGATTCAGAATTTATTGCTGAAAATTTCGATTGTAAATTCCTAATATAAAAATAAGGTACTCTATTCTAATCAACTCTTTGCGCTCCTACGTTAGGTTCCTCGTAAAAAATCCATTTCTGTTCAGTTTCGAACGACTGTAATCCAATATTGGTTGCATTAGCAAGTCCATTTATTGGTATTTATAAGTGTTGTAAAATTTTATGATGCAGCCTACTGTATATTCAGTTCTGGTTCTTACAAAATCCAGTTAAAGCGCTGCTGGACTTTCCAGGTAAACGTTTAAGTAGTATCTACAGTATAATCACGAAGCATATCCGCTCATCTCCTTCATTTATGAGGGGTAAAAGAGGTGATAAAACTATTTCAAGTTAAACATCCATTTGCTGTCATAATATATCGATAAAGTATATTTTGCACGCGAGTATCTGTGAGGCATCATTAAGAGGCAACGACTTATGAATTGAACTCTTGGAATATGTTACTGTTTTTATCGATGTGATTATATGGTCAGATCAAGAGGTAAGTCGATGATGACAAAGGTATTTAAATTTTATAAGTTAATTGAAAAAGTCAACTGAGTCCTGCATAACTATGAAATTCCAACAATAGAGCTGGAACTGATACTCTTTACTTTCGAAAATGCAATAACTAAAGCGTTAATTTATCAAGGTTTATGAATATTGTTTAAAGAAGAATCGTTATCATTTTGCGGTTGAGTAGATTTAGGACGCATGTTATCCTATGCAAAAAATCATTCATGTGTGAAAAATTCATTGTCAAATTGACCCTCTTCTCAATTTCACCCCTTATTACGAGTAACAAAAGATCAGAATGTGAGAACACTTCAATGTGCACTGATAAATGGCAAGTCATAGCTCAACATTTATTTCTGGTTAGAAATGGTAAGGGAATGAATTTATTCGTTGATTTCGACTTTTCGGATCGTTATCAGTGTCATAACTGCAGATTATCTTTGGTGTCCGTTACAAATTTAAAGCGTTTTATTATGTTTCCAGCCATTTATAAATGTTGAGGTTTGGTTTTAGGTGATCTATAGTGAAAAATATTAATTCGAATATTTTGAAGCGTGTTGAATATGGTTCCCCTATATGATGTACAGCTGGAGATATATAATTAGAAGCACTTGTAGCTTACTGCGAATACCGCAATTTGTCAATGAATCGTTCAATATAACTCATTAAAGGGTAATGAGTTATATTGAGGACGGCAGGACAATAATGTTTGAAAAAGCCAAAACTTTGAGGGGAAACATAATAAACTCATAATTCATTTACTTAAGTAGCAATTTAAGTAAATATATGTGCTAGTAGTCCGCCTTGTGTTGTGGTGAGAGTTTCGCTGCGTAAGCCGAAGGTCCCTGGATCGAGACCCGTGGTTAACGAGATTTATTTCGAGTGATTCTTCGGACGGACTATAAGACGGTTTAGTTATGATACGTACTGGTTTAAAACAAGAACGTATCGCAGCTGGATGGAAGAACAAACGACCAAAGCGTGTTACTGACCATATCACCTTCTCGAGCGCCAATACATTCGATCAAGATAATAAGACATTCTATCTCTAAGCGAAGGCCCGAAAGAGGCTGTAGTGCTAAAGCAAAAAAAGATATATGTATTAATATTTTCATTTTTGTACGCTTCTGAGAGTTTTCGAGAATTGAGAACGCGGTCAATGGACTGAGACAGTTGGAGGCGCTATTTGCAGGAAGCGAAGGCCCGAGAGGGGCTGTAGTTCTATGAAAAAGAAAATGAGAGTTTATGTTAGGGGTTGTTGTAGCACTTCTTTTGTAATAGAGGATTGCTAAGTAGAATTTTAGATGGCTATACCTTCGAGAGGTCAACCCTGTGGCATATCTCCTTACACGACCGAATCGCATTATGGCGATTATTGAAAATTCTTTTAAATGACCCGGCCAAGTCACCAGAGGTGTATTAATAAAAAAAAACAAAACCGTGTGGTGAATATTGATTTGTTAAAGATGTCCGTGCACGACTGCAGCGGTGTTCTGCTGCCTCAGCGAGCGGAATCAGTGCTCAGTTGGATTGGCCTCGCTTGGGGACGCGTGAATGCTTTGGCAAGCTGGCGTTGCGGTGTCGTGGGGCGGGCCTTTTTTCCCACAGCTTGAAGGCCTACTATAAACTATTTTCACATTCATGAATTAAAAAGGTGACTGGAGTCAAAAAATCGAAACGATTGGCAGGTGGTAGAGGTGCCAATGGCTGAAGCAACCTACCGAAAGGGATTACAAACTGAAAACGCGACGTCGAATAACGAATTAGCCCGTGCGATACTTAAGTTGATTTCGTCCTTGCTGAGGACGATCACGGCCCACAAACAAGAGTGGAGCATCCAGGTGGTAGCGGTGTCCTTACGCACCCCTCCCAACCGGATCGAAATTTAAAAAATGCTGCTTGGCTCGTATTGGGTGTGGAAGGCCAAGAAGCCCTGCAAACGTTAATTTTTTCTTTAATCGGACACTTTCAAAACGACTAGTTGACTTAGGGAGCAAGACGAAGTAGCTTCAAGTTTGCCCGGAACAGCACATGTTATCCCTTTGATTACTTAATATTATTTTGCCTCTTGCGGCCGGGGAATTGATGATTAGCTAATAATCATATTCAATTCTTGTTTCAAAAATAAGCACACAAACCACGCAGCATCCAAGAGCTCATTTATATTTTGGTCTCTTTTCCTCAAATATCTTTTGAACTTACCGCTCGCTTTATCACTATACATAAAGCCAACGCCTGCTTACTCAAGCCCGAAAGTAGAGCAATTAACGTGCATGACGTCACAGTGGGAACTGTCAAAACCTGTTCAATTGGTCTAAAAGAGCAGGTCAATAGGTCTAAAGTCATACTGCGCATGGTGACGTCATGCATCCGCTTTCGGGCCTGTGTGAGGGGGCATTGATAAAGCTGAAGAGTGTAGTGAATTTTTTTCTCAAAATCCGTGTAGGACACGCGTGCCAATTGTATGGCACAAGTGTCAGCGAGCTATAAACAAGACCGAGCTCAGCTGACTAGCTTTGCTTAACGACCGCGAACGCGTGCTTGTCGACGAGCTATTGGCGGGGTCATATGAGGCGGGTTCTTGTCGAGCCACGAAGCTACACTACAAAATATTTATCACGCGTACTCTACGAGACATACCGATCAATTTTTATTATTTTTATAAATGTGTCAATGAAGCTACTCCACAGTAATTCCAAATGTTTTTGTCTCCTTAAAGTTAGCGGACACAGAGGCTTGAGTTAAACGCAAACATTCTACAAAAAGCAACCATTACTTTCTCAGAAGAAGATCGTTGCATTACAAGGGGAATGTCAAACCTAAAGATGTTAATGGGGCTGAAGTGAATCACTCATCTATGCCTAAAGGATGGAAACTTGATGGATGTAGTTTGCTTTAAACTAGTAAAACAACAAATTAAACAGTTTCGATGGGGTGACCACCTTATCTCTTCAGGAGCAGCCTCTCCTGATCACCACGGGGCTGCTCGACTGCTTATGTTTATTACAAGAGTTAAGAATAAGCTACTAAATTTTCTACGACCTTGAAATTCCAGGTTTGGATGGTTACGCGAGGAGAATCCACAAATATAGTTTTTCTAGGCTCTAAAATCAATTTCACACTTCCCCGTGTTTCGTTTAAGGCAAAGCACAATTTACGTTTGCCGCGCTACTAACGACGTGTTCTCTCTTTACACACTCGAGAGTTCTCTCTACAGCTTCATACTCCACTACGACCGGTCGTGTTCGTTGCGTCGAACGCCGAAATTTGCGTTTTCCATGTCGCGACGAGACAAAATAGATTTCAAATCGAAATTTTCTTTTTGTCCGGAGCACGGGGTCTGTTTTTCTCTCCTTTAAATTCCCACACTCCGTTGGCGAAATTTTCTTTTTTTTCTTCGTAGTCACAACAACTTCGCGTTGATGAGACCCAACTTACACCTCTCGTTCTCCACCGGTACGGGATCACGTCCAAGTCAATTGCAAGTTCGCATAAGACGCGTTACCTCTCATGATATCATGCTTGCTTGATTGGTGACCGTGGCGGTAACGGTTGATTATAATACGGTGTACTATAGTAGGTGGTAGGAGGTTGAATTGGAAAATTTACCAAATGCAAAATTTGAAACTCTGTTTGAAAGAATTTAGCTTACATGGCCGGTAAATTTTCTTAGAAGTTCTAGCAACACTGCTATTGATGTGGCGATGGTATTACCTACATATTTCTCCCAAATGAAGATGACATTTATTATAAATAAAATTGCTTTTTCTTTAACTGATTTTAAAGCCTTTTCCCACTTATTTTCTGTTGCATTTTTCGTTTATGTATGCCAACCATGCAAACACATTCTCAGCCCTAGTTATCAAGTGCAATCAAAGCTCTAAAGCTATGTAACTACTCTCATGGCTCAACAATCAAGAACAGTTGTAAAATCGTTCATTTTTTTGACAGCTTCTGTACAAGAGGAGTTCTGTGACCGATTTGTCGTCGCCGAGATTCGTGTCGATATTATTAGTAACCTGTTTAGTAAAGTACGCCATTGGAGAATAAAGCGTTTTTCATTTTGTCACGTGATTTCTCGTTTTATTTCTGCGTAAACCTACCCTTATATCCAAGATTTTCGATCGATTCATTGTTAGTAGTGGCATTGATAACTCTTTGTAATTTATGCCAATAATTCTCGAAGAAGTAGTGACCGTTCTCATAACAAGTAAATCCGATTTCTGCTGACAAAGAAAGACTTTCACAAATATAGGAAATAATCTCTGCCAAACCAGCATTTGATTTTGATGAAAATTTTTGAAACCCATATCGTCCACTTAGTTATGCTTTGACCTTTTCTATTTCGTAATCAAGATTATTTATCATTTTGAAATTTTAGAAAAGTTTACAAAAAGTTACAAGCAATATGATACAATTTTGAACTAAACAGATCAAAGTATTGAATATTTTCTACTTCACTCAGATCTTTAACATATCGTTTCATGTGAAGCAAACCGATTACGTTCAGCACCTGGGTGACTTTCTGAGGATCACCGTTTGTCTTGTATGTGTATGGGATGATAATTAAGTGTGGAATTTGATCGATTGTAGTATTTTGAATTGTCTTTCTGAAGCTATTCACATCCGAAATGGGGTAGTAAGAATAATATTAAATTTTTTTTTTGTGGAATCAATGGATCCGTCTTCCATTTCTCCAAAGCAATATGTTTGACAAATTTTTTGATGAGAGTGCCATAAGAGGAAAGGATACAATAAATGGTTTTCATACTTTTTGCTATACGTTAAATTGTCTATTCATGCTGGTGAACAGATCTTGTTGTTTTCGCTGCTGGTAATGTTGCAACATTTGTCGATGTTCTTGCAGCGTTTGCTGTTTTTTTTGGCAGTGATAGTTGTTGGCGTTGATGATGTTGTTGCCATAGATGATGACGGTGATGATCAGCATTTACTGTCAATGGTCGTCATACGGTTGAATGAATGAATTGTGTACAGCTCGGGATTCTCGTAGCGTTCGATATTAGAGGTCGGGTGGAATGAGGTGGAGGGAACTATTTAATGATGGCGAATAGTATCTATCTCCCATTGTTCTTTTTGTGCCGGGTACTCGAGCAGTTTGCCTAGGTGGACTGCTCGATTACAACCCAAATGAGCAACTAAAGAGACCGTTGATGAAACTTTTGTTTCCTTTTGATCAAGTAAATGAAACGAATGAAATCGATTGACCTAATTTATTTAATGTTTCTCAGTTGCGAATGTAAAGAATACAGTACTCAGTTACGAATGTAAAGAATACAGTACTGTAGCGCGTATATATACACCTACCTTTTTATGTGTATATGTTTGCATTATGATTCTAAAACGTCAATATAGTACTCCGTTCAACACTTCTACTCGTTTTAAGAACAAAACGACAAACTGTATTAAATTGATCTCTTAAATTAATGTGTTCCCTGTGTTCCCTGCTTTTAGCGAGAGGACTGCCTCTTCCAGTTCCGGCTGTGGGAAGAGAGGACACTCGACTGATATTTCACCATGGACAAGGTCAACATGGACGGGATGGGCGGGGAAGAGTGCCCGCACTATCTCGTCCATCTTTTCCGCATCATGTATACAAGGTTTCCGTAGGGCACCAAGCTTCCGCATAACTATCTTGTAGCCAAGGCCTCACGGATCCTTGTTCACATTGTCCACTAGATCTTACCAGCCATGAGCCTTGCTGTTGTTGATCAATTTGCGAAGGCATTTCCAGGCCGACTTATATGCCTCGTCACGGTTCCGTGCCCGTTGAGCCTCACGCCGAAGCTTGTGACACTTCCTTCGTTTTTTAGCGATTTCAGTTGACCACCAGTACACTGGGGGCTTGCCATGCCGGGCGTTTCGACGGGACATAGAAGCTTTGCAAGCAGTCGTAATGATGCTCATAGTTGAGTTCACCACGTCTTGAGCTGCCAGTTCTGCCGTTCCCTCCGAATCTCGCTGCAGCAGTGCACCTGCTGTGAGTACCTCGACGAACCTCTCGACGTCCATCCTTCCGATGTTCCATCCAATTGCAGTAAGCTGAGAGCACAGACGTTGGGAGACAACATCACTCATCTCAAGCAGAAGTCCTTTAATACTCTCCAATAGCGTATCCTCCGTACTAAGGACTCTGAGGCGAATTTCTCGTCTGGTATGGTTCCTTCACAGCCAATAGCGCGGAAAGTCGGCGTATTGCCAGTGTTTAGTACGACGAGCGCCATCCTGGCCGCCATTTCTAGGAATCGTTTTCTCCACGGATCTATTTGAGGCATACCCCATTCAATTGCGTTCGTGTTGAAGTCTCCCCCAACGAGCGCGTTCCCGTCTGCGTTCGAGACAGTGCCATCCAAAGCCTGAAGCTTGGCTTGGAAAGATGATATTGATTCGCTCGGCATTTAGTACACACTAAAGAAGGTGGTCTCTGAGCACCAAACCCACACAAAACCATCCCCACGTCCACAGCTCTCCGCCTGGAAATCACCATTTCGAACCCAGTTGGCGGCAGTACCAGCCTCATCAGGATACCATGATACTGAACTTTTATCATAGTGTTGCTCACTCAGCAGCAAAAAGTCGGCTTTCACGTCCTTCGCAAACTGCTCAAACAAATTTTGTGCGGTTGAACTGCGGTGTAGGTTTAGCTGCATTTACGTTCTAATGTTGCCTTGGTTAGGGCTTCTTGAAAACTTCGGCATTTTCTTGATCCCAAGGCGTATCCAAAATCATCTCTTGGATTAGCATCCTTGCAAGAAATACAGTGTGCCTTCTTCGTGCACTCTTTTCTGTTATGTCCCATTTCACCGCATTTTTAACATAGAGAACTCCTATCGGCTCCTTTGCATACTTGTGCGATGTGACCATAGCCAAGGCATTTGAAACATTGAAGAGGCGTTGCTCTTCGCCGTATCCTACTGACAACCCTCCCTATTCGTACTTTGCCCTTATTCAGAAATTGTTCGGTGTCTTATTCGGTCAAGTCAACTATGGCTATTTGTTGTCTCCTATTGTTTTCTGGTTTCAGCCTCGTATTGATCCTGCCCACGCTGGGGAACTCCCTTTTGATGGCCTCTTCTATCACAGTCAGATCTGTGACGTAGTCAATGTCTCTTATTTCGATCGTTGCCATCGGCTCGAGCGAGGCTATAGCTGCGCTTTTGCCGAGGACTTTCTTTACTGCGTCGCAGAATGCTTCCCAATTCTCGGCTTCTGCTCCAAACTCGACCAATATGTGGTCCGACACGTTGGTCGTACTCCTTTAATGGCAGTGTTGGTGTCTTCTGGCCTTACGTTTCCCCTGATGTCCCGCAGCACCTCCGTGTAGGATCGATCACCTTGGGGTTTTACGAGCAGTAACTACTACCGGGGTCTTCGTCGGACGCTCAGCGTTGTACATACATGGCTCTTTTTATTTGTGTGGCAATGAAGGCCATTCACATTGAAACGATCGCGGAATTGAGTACGAAATGCTTTATAGCAGCTCTTAGGCGATTCATCTCTTATCGCGGCTGTGCTGACAACATTAACAGCGACAACGAGACCAACTCTTTAGGAGCAAATAAAGAAACACCATCAATGCATCGGATGCTCAAATATCGGAAGGCAAAATTTTACATCATTGAAGAGCATCACGTGGCACTTCATTCCTCCGGCAGCCCCTCACTTTGGCGGAATTTGGGAGGCTGGAGTCAAGGCGGGCAAGTTTCACTTGGCCGGAGTCATCGGCAACACGACGCTCACTTTCGAAGAACTCTACACTCTGTACTGCCAAGTGGAACACTGTTTAAACAATCCGCCACTATGTAGTGAATAGTAAATATCAAATGTCCGTAAAGGACTGCAGTGATGGTCTGCTGCCTCGGCGGAGGAAGATGTTGGTATCCGCTGAGAATGCCCTCCCGTCCACACTGTATGTCGGTTTTCAGCAGACTCCCCCTTTATCAGAATATTCAAATCAATTTCAGACAATTGCCAGCACAAACAGTCGACATAAATTAGTTTCCGCAACGAACTCCATTACCGGACGAATTCGCTACATTCGAACAACCAATTTCAATTTCCTGAACTCCAACCATTCACTCCCAACGGAACTATTCAACCGCACGGCAGCAATCCACCCTTTTCACCCCCAACTCCTCTTTCGCTCACTTCAAGTACCAACACAAGGTCGTTTACTACTTAATATCTACCACCGAGCTGGCTTTCTCTCATAATCTCGCATAAGCTTGAAGATGATTCTGCACGACGCGACGTTTCATTTTTCGTTTATTCATCTCATTGCATGGCGTATCACCAATTTTTGCAGTCAAGCGTATTCCTCTCGCTGCTTCTTCCAAGCAAGAAATGTCCTCGGAAGTCAGTTGATGTGTTGTGACTACACTCGATTATGATGAACTCAACGTTGACTGTATTCAAAACTGACGATAGATACAAGCCATATGGCAGCAGTGCTTACTACCACACACATGACCATTAGTAGGCCGACTTTGCTGGCTAACTTACATGGCGTTATATGAAGAATTGTGGAGGTGCCAACAAAAATTCGAGGTTTTGTACGGTTTAGAGACGGATTTCTACAGTGAAATCCAGATGATCCACGGAGAACACAATAGCGCTCCTAGTGAAGTGAAAATTATTTCAGTTCTTATACCCGTTTAGTTTTTATCGCCTTCCAAAGTGAATTTATAGGAGTTTGTTTACATCTCAACGCTGAGCTATCAGTCGAAGGTGCAAAACGTGTGCTTCATTTGCTCGTCTTGGAAAGTTTAGGAGCACAATGGGCTACACAAGGTGAATTTATAGCATGGACGGAATGCGTTCGGCACGTTTTTTATTCGGAAAATAGTATATATGACGAAATATAAGCATTTGCTAATGCCGCAGTTGGGTGACAGCTACCGGAAGCTTGTCCATAGTAGGCCGACTAATACACATGCAAATTGCTACCATATGGCTTGTATCTATCGTCAGTTTTGACTGTATTCATATTGCTGTGTTGACATTTTTTACTGACAGAGGGAAGGCACGTACTACCGCACATCCACTGGAAAATACATCTTTTCGCTCGCAAACAATTACAATGTTTTCATTGATATTTAAAGTTTTGCTTTTAACTAATCGGGTTCTGGATACAATCAAAACTGACGTTAGATAGGAAGCCATATGGCAGCAGCGCTTACTACCCCACACACACATGACCATTAGTAGGCCGACTTTGCTGGCTAACTTACATGGCGTTATATGAGGAATTGTGGAGGTGCCAACGAAAATTCGAGGTTTTGTACGGTTTAGAGACGGAATCCTACAGTGAAATCCTGATGGCCCGCGAAGAACACAATAGCGCTCCTAGTAAAGTGAAAATTATTTCAGTTCTTATACCCGTTTAGTTTTTATCGCCTTTGAAAGTGAATTTATAGGAGTTTGTTTGCATCTCAACGCTGAGCTATCAGTCGAAGGTGCAAAACGTGTGCTTCATTTGCTCGTCTTGAAAAGTTTAGAAGTACAGTGGGCTATACAAGGTGAATTTGTAGCGTGCACGGAATGCGTTCCGCATGTTTTTTATTCGGAAAATAGTATATATTACGAAATATAAGCATTTGCTAAAACCGCGGTTGGGTGACAGCTTTCGGAAGCTTGTCCATAGTAGGCCGACTAATACATATCCGATATGGCTTCCTATCTAACGTCAGTTTTGGATACAATGAAAATAAATTCAAAGATCATTTCATAATCCTGAACCATTGGCTTTTCATTTCAGACTTTTCCCCATCACATAGTATATATTACGCCAGGTAAGCATTTGATTTTGCCGAAGTAGGCTGACAGCTCACGGGAGCTTGCCTAAAGTAGGCCAACTACTGCATATACAAATTGATTCTTTCCTGTGCCCGGTGGCAAATTGGAGCCCAATTCCCCCGCGTAAGCCTTGGCATCCTTCGTAACCGCAAACGAGTGTGCTTCATTGCACGCAACTTGAACAATTTTTTGATCTGAAAGAGCTTTGATTGTCGTTAAATTGACAGCACCCTCTTTTAGTTCTCCGAGTTCCAATCGGCCGTAACGATGTCGTCCAACCGCATGGCATTTATTATTGGTTGTCAATACATGTGTATGGTGCTGACCGCTTAGATAAAAAAAAACATGACGTGTAAATTAATGCGGTTTATACAAAACTGACGATAGATACAAGCCATATGGTAGCAATTTGCATGTGTATTAGTCGGCCTACTCTGGACAAGCTTCCGGTAGCTGTCACCCAAGTGCGGCATTAGCAAATGCTTATATTTCGTCATATATACTATTTTCCGAATAAAAAACGTGCCGAACGCATTCCGTGCATGCTATAAATTCACCTTGTATAGCCCATTGTGCTCCTAAACTTTCCAAGACGAGTAAATGAAGCACACGTTTTGCACCTTCGACTGGTAGCTCAGCGTTGAGATGTAAACAAACTCCTATAAATTCACTTTGGAAGGCGATAAAAACTAAACGGGTATAAGAACTGAAATAATTTTCACTTCACTAGGAGCGCTATTGTGTTCTCCGCGGATCGTCTGGATTTCACTGTAGAAATCCGTCTCTAAGCCGTACAAAACCTCGAATTTTTGTTGGCACCTCCACAATTCTTCATATAACGCCATGTAAGTTAGCCAGCAAAGTCGGCCTACTAATGGTCATGTGTGGGATAGTAAGCGCTGCTGCCATATGGCTTGTATCTATCGTCAGTTTTGGGTTTATACCATAACCAACTGATATTTTTGTTTGAGGGGTTAATTTTTGTCATCCAACAACTGAACACGCATTTTAATTAATTTTTCCGACATTTAAATTGCCAAAAAAACAAAAAAAAAAATCCAGAACGAAATGTCAACTTGTCAAAGGCAAACGGAGAAGTAAAACTCTTTACTTGCTATAATAGTACTATTAACTTGAAAATATAGAGCATAACATAATTTTCAGCATGCAAGACAAATTTGGGCTAGAAGATAATGAACAAATGATAACTATTTCTTCAATTGCCATTCAGACAATTCCCGTTATTAAGACCCATTGGATCCATTTACAAGGTAGTTCAGTTTTAAGCATTTCTTAGAAAACTTGAATATAATTCGCAGTTTATTTGGCAATTGTTAAAAGTGTTGATTTTAACTTTCTTATTTTTCCCTCGCCTTACGAATAACATGCAGCGCCTCTTGGTGTCAATTCAATACCTAAAGTCTAGCCAGAACACAAACCATATAAACTTCGAAATGGGGATAACTGCTTGCAACTTCAAGTTGCATAAAGTAACAGCTGTTCAATTTGAATTCGAGTGCATTTTTGGTTCCCGCCAGAATACTCACCGTGCGATATTGGGGAAGAAATTGCGTGTTGGCTGTTATTTTTGGAGTAGTTATTTGCCTAATACAACCTTAATTTAGTGAAATAATAGTAGTTTTAAACTTTAATCCGTACGAGTGTTTCCAGTTGCAAGTGGTAAGTCATTGAAAATTTGGTACACATCAGCATGATGATATGAGTAGACCCCTGTAAAAATTGGGTTAGAATTGTCTAAGTAAAACATTGGATTTCAGCTGCTTTCAACTTCCTACATAACTACCATGTCACGAAGAAAATTAAACGATGTGAACGGTGCTCCGCCTGCCAAGATGTCTCGGACAGTCTTTTCGCTTCCCGTCCCTGAAAGATCAAAACGAATGTGCAAGCTTCTTGTGTGTGGACAAGGAGATATGGGACAGCTAGGGCTCGGCGAAGACAAAACAGAATGTAAGCGTCCTGTAGCAGTAGCCGATTTGCCGGACCTTGTGGACTGCTGTGCGGGTGGAATGCACAGTTTATGCTTGACACAAACTGGCGACATTTATTCGTTCGGTTGCAATGATGAAGGTGCTCTTGGGCGAGACACTTCCGAGGAAGGTTCAGAGTTTGAACCGCGGAAAGTTGACTTGCCTGGGAAAGTTGTGAAGATTTCGGCGGGCGATTCACATTCGGCGTGTATATTGGAGGATGGACGCGTCTTCGCATGGGGTTCGTTTCGTGATTCACATGGTAATATGGGACTTACAATGGACGGCAATAAGAGGACGCCCGCTCATATACTGAGCGACGTTAAAGCACACAATATATCCTCGGGAGCTGATCATCTGGCTGTTTTGGCTACAAATGGAAACGTGTACACTGTGGGGTGTGCGGAACAAGGACAATTGGGTCGTGTCCCTTTGCGCGATGCTGGTGGAGATTCTCGAAGAGGTAAAACAGAGTTACTAGCACCTAATATCATACATGCAAAGCATAAGACGCTGTTTTCTGCGATTTGGTCGACAATTTATTGGTATTTGATTAGAATGTAAATAATTTTCCAATGATTAAATACTTGCTTTCAGCACATTTGTAAAGGAGGCAAAATCTGGGGATATATTTGCGTTTGGATTGAATAATTACAATCAATTGACATTGCCTAAGACTGAACTTCCTGTTTCGGTTCCTAAAAAAACGAAATTGAAGGATATTAAGGCGATCGCAGGTAAGCTCACTTCCATTACCGTTTTTTTTAATATAGAAAATTAGCAAGTTTCATTTATTGTATGTTATTCGTATTGAATAGTTTGAGTCTGACGAGCGATCTTTCTCTTTCTCAGAAAAGATTGTAGATATTAAAAGCCGTCTATGTAAAATTCGTCATTTATACATAGATTTTTCTCCGGGGTTTCTAATTTTAATGCATGTTGCATTTATGCAAAACAGACGAAGTTAAACCGAAATTTAATTTCACAAGAATAGTGGGAAAAGTATGTGATGATGAACTCCCAGGGAAGGTAAATTTAAGAGGGAAAATTGATTTAATAATTACAGTAAGTCTAAAGAGTAGCTTTCGTGTAAACCTGCGTTGTAGTGACTCTAATGCATCAAATAAGTAGCGCTTGGGTGCCATTCGAATTTGAGAGCAATCCTGTAAATTAATTGCTAACCATGGAGATGAATAAAGAAAATACAAGTGAAGCCTCTGATCAGATCGTAGAATAAAGGTAGCCTTTCTAGCCACTCTAGAAACTGTTGAGGGTTGGATATAGCGATGTATCACATGAAAAAGCCTCACCGAGTTCTTGTTTAAATTCAAGAGAAACATCTAGCGAATAATCTAATTAAAGGGAGGACTACAAAGTAGATCATAAAGAACACTTTACAAGACCAGGGATAGAGTAAAAGTTCAAATCCCTTTGAGTCCTTGAGAGTGAGTAAGTGAGGAATTTGAAAAACATCTATTTGATCATGATCGGAACACAGTTCTTCTAAATTGACTAAATCTGAGTAAAATTTAAGATGTAGTACTCACTACATCTATTTGGGAGTTAAACAAGATGCGGATCATACTGCTTGAATCCTAAAAGAATCCATTTCCAAGCTTTCACCATCCAATCGCCCGGAGAGCGATACTATAGTAAGATCGAGCTCTGTAGTTTAGCCCGGGAGCTGAACCTCTAAGGAGTCGAGGAGTAGTGTTTCCTTTTCAATTCTTCAAAATAGAGTTAATTTTTTTTTCTCGAAAAGTAGTCAAGCCTGGCTTCATTGAGTCAAAGAATCTAGACCTAAGACTCTTCAAGGAAAAAGAGAATTGGCCTGCGAATATCAAATAAACAAATTAGGAGTAAATTTGTTTGAAGGTCGGAGTAGATAGAAGTTTTTCGTATTATATTTATGTGGACTCCATTAAAATACCGAAATGGTTTTCAAGCATTATAGATTGTACGAATTGGATGTTTTGCACTTCAACCTTTTAAAATTAATTTTACCCCCCATTCTCATTGAAATACCTAGAGGTCCTCGATCAGACTCGCCTCTCGTAGAGAGTACATGATGTTGGCTCCAGGTATCCAAAATACTCCTCAGCTAGGCAGCAACTTCCCAGACTATCTTTTCTCCTCCGGAACAGTGCCCCGCAGTACGTCAGACGAGGTTCTGATGTTTAGTCTGCAAAATTGCAGAACATGCATTTGTCAGTCTCCTTGAGACACATTTTCTTACGATGTCCTCGGAAAAATTCTGTCAGGCTCCTAAGCTGAATCTTTCCTAGTTTCATGCACGATTTAGATCGATTCCCATCATAGGACTTAAGAACACCTTCGATGCATTGAGCCCTGGATAATTTCTCCAGAGTTTATCACGTTCCCTAGCTTCTAATTCCTTCAGGTGTCTCCAAACACTACTTTTCCGCCGCACTGAAGGGTTCAGGACCGAGGAATGCTGCCTTTGATTCTTCCTTCGCTAAAAGGTCTGGTTGTTCATTACCCATCACTCCTGCGTGCCCTGGAACAGAGTAATCTCGTTCTCACCCAGTGAATCTAGTAGGGCTTCAATAGCTACTTGACTGTCGGACAAGATCACTATCGATTTGCCCTTCTATGCTCCGTTACGCACTTACTGCAATTGCATTGATCTCTGCCAAGAAGGAGCTTGGCATCATTCCCAGCTGCTCATAAACCCAAACACCTCAATTCCTGTTCCCTCGGCAGTTTTAGATCCGTCTGTATACGACTTGATTACATATGGCTCTATGAGGTGTACACTGGGTGCAGAGCTCCAATTCCTCTTGTTCAGAGCTCCAATCACTCTTGTTCAGCTAAGCAGTTTATGTCGTTTATGTCGAAGCTTAACGTGACCATGCCATCAAACGGCGCACTAATCCATGGGAACAGCTTGGCTAATTTGGCTTGGGTCCCTATGCCCAATCCTAGAGACTCTCCCTTTCGTGTTAGAATATCCTGACCATTGTGTATCTAGAGTTCTATTCTATCAAGATGAAGGGGTGATAAATTTAGTATGTTTTCGAGTGCCGCTGTCGGGTACGACCGCACTGCTCCCATCATACAGATGCAGGCCAGACATTGCACCCATTTTTTGCCTCGTACCTTATCCGCCCAAGTAATAGCTCCGTAGGTTATGATTGGTCCCATAATCATGGTATACATCCAGCGCAGTAATCTTGGGCTATAGTCCCAAGACTTGCCTGCAGTGTTCCTGCACACCAGCAGGGCTCTTGTGGCCTTTGTTGTTACCATTTCAGTATTTCGGTTCCACGTGAGCCTACTATCCAGATGGATTCTGAGATACTTGATTTCTCTCTCGAATTCAACTCCACTCCGGTTAAGCTTATGGAGCGTAGTTACTCAGTTTCTGATACTTGGTAAATGGCACCAGCGTAGTTTTACCAGGATTACGGTTCAAACCAATTTTTCGGTACCAATTACACTAAGAAGTGCTCCCTGCATGATTTCAAAGTGGCCATTCGTATTTTCCTCTGAATAGGATAGCGATATCGTCCGCATATGCGTGACATATTATGCCACTTACAGATAATGTTTCCAAAATAACTTCAGCCACATATTTCCACAAAAACGGTGATAAACCCCCTCCTTTTGGACAACCTCGTGTCGTAAGCATGTATATGGTTTTACTTCCCACCTTATAAGCGACGATTCTTGTAGCGAGAGATTGTGACATTCAGTAGATTATGATAAGGTCTACCTATATATTCACTAGTGCGCTCACTGCCTGCCATATGACTTCCATTGTCGAAAGCCTCGACATTGTTACCAAAGGCGTTTTGCCTTGCGGATTTCCTAACCATTGTTTGTTAGAGCCCTATGGTAAGCATCCCAGTTGTAGTACGTTTTGCTGCATTGTACAGCTCCCGCACTTCCAATCTTTGTTCATAGGCATTAATTATTGGCTCGTTGAGTTCTTCCACAACAGTTTCAATTCCAGAGGATGTCTAGAAGTTTTCTTTATTGAAGCATGTTGCAGGTTGACTTCCAAAAGTGATTGGTATAAAGCCCGGTTTGTTCTTCTGGGGCTCCGGAGTGAGGTTTCCTCCATTGTCAGCCCTTCCACCTTGTATCGCAAAATTCTATAGTCAGGCATTGAAGGCTCTGTCGACACCCTCCATCTCCTTATGGATGCTATGATCATGCTGCTGAAAGTGATACTCAGTACTTCCTCTTTTGCTATCTTGACGAAAGTGAGTGAATTCCCCACGTTGAGGATGTTCAAATTCGATTTTATTATGAATTCGAATATAATTGGTATCTGAGCTGCCTCACAATTAATTGTGCGCATTAGTATCACATCCAAGTACAATAGGCAGGTTACTTTTCTCACGATTTTTTTACCAGCTTTTGTTTGTTTGTTCTATGTCGCCAGGGAAGTATGCCGAGTCAATAACTAAGTCGCTAGTGTTAACCTCTATTGAAACAGAAGTTTTTATGGGAACCAGCCCGCTCGTCATAAATACTGAAAGACATATCATTTGTTTTTTCCTGATCATGATGCCCGGTCTGGGTCTGGGCGGGTTCTGTTCTATGCTTGCTTGTGTGGCGTCCCAAGTGAGATTTGATCTCCCTGGATCCATGATTCTAGAATCAGTGCTAGCCATATACGAGGTGTGACAATTAAGTTACCGTCTGTGGTTTAGGGAGGTCGTCTTCCTCTTTTAAGTACAGCCTGACGCCCTCCACAAAGTTAGGTTAGGTCCTGAAGCCAGGTTACAGAAGTATCTTCCCACAGCAGTTAACGTGCAGCATCCCAGGCTTGAAGTGTATTCCTTCAAGTTGGAGGTCGTCTCCAAATTTTGTTTCCCACCTTAAAGCTTTTGAGAGCTGAGTGAGTTTCTCATTTGAAAGGGGCCGGTGTAGATGGTCTTTCGCGACAAAGGCTGCTTGATCCAGCCGTGTCGGTCGTGTTGCCTTTTTGATGAGTTCCCAGCAGCTTTGGTCTGCATTTTCTGCTAACCTTGAAAAGTTATTGAGTCTGCCTCGCTTTCTTGTTTGGTCAGCGAGATTGGATGCCTGTGCCCCTGGTCCATTCATCGACTGAGATGAGTGTGGTTTTGGTTTCCTCACACTACCCTGTTGTTCAGAGGTTGTGAAGGTTCCTTGTACCGTGGCTATGCCCCTTTCAGTCGCTTTTTTTATCCTCTTCATGTGAAATTCCCTCGGCTAGGTATCTCAGGTACCACTTTGTTTTGGCCCTATTGGGTCCTTTCCTCAGAACATCTCGACCTCCCGGTTTTCCTGGAGGCGGAAGTAGTATGGTCCTGTAGGCTTCGCCTTTATTTGATAAACCTCATTTATTAGAGTGGTTTTCATCACTCATCAACCTGGACCCGCTAGTTTCTTTCCTGACCCGTGGAATTCTCCGGTGCGGAGGAGGGGATGATATTTCCTTGTTGATTGGTCCGGGGATACTAGTTTGCGCCATATTGACTGGATTTGCAAGGTTGTTCTTGCTAATGCTGGCCATTGTCCTCTTCACACAGAGGCATTCTCCTTAGGAGCCGTACTTCTGGAGGAAAGATGCAGACACTCATTGAGGAAATTTTTCTCGACGCAATCTGTGAGTTGCATTGCGGTTACCTCATTCATAAATCTGGTGATAAAGCTTGCATCTCTAATTATCGCCCCATACATATACATTCGGAAAACTTTTTGAAAGAAAATGATTTCCTTATTTTGCCCCTGACCAGCATGGATTTGTCAAAGGTAGATCTTTACTTTCTAAATTCTTTCCTTCATAAAAGGTTTTTCTTAGAGGTGGAGAATTTAAAAATAAAACCATTGCTTCCGGTGGCAGTCGATGTCAAAGTTCTGGGTTGGTTCTGTTTGGCAATTCACCGTATATTTGGTGAATGGGATGATTGCAATATTGATATTGATCCATAATTTCATTTAAAAATTTTGTTCAGTGATGAACCACACTATTGGTTAATTGGCTGCGTCAACAAGTAGAATTATTGCATTTGGAGCGAGGATAATCCACAAGAAGTTGTCGAAACACCATTATATCTAGAAAAAGTCACCATTTGATGTGGTTTATGGGCCGGTGGGCTAACTAGTCCATACGCCTACAAAAATAATGATTACAATGCTACAGTCAACGGTGAGCGGTACAGAGGCATGATTACTAACTTTTTGGTGCACAAATGAAAGGTATTAATGTTGCCGACACGTGGTTTCAACAGGACGGCGCCACATGCCACAGTCCGCGATACAATTAATTTGCTAAGACACATTTATTGAACGATTAATTTCACGAAACGGCCTTGTTAACCCCCCGTTAGACTTCCTATGGGGATATATAAAGTCGAATGTCTACGCTGATAAATCAGAAACAGTTGAGCACTTGGAAGCCAACGTTCGACGCGTTATTGCCGAAATACAGCCTGATTTATTGCGAAGGGTGTGTGAAAATTGGACCTCCAGATTAAACTACATACGCCGTGCCGAGTCGAGTAGTTTTGGTGGTAGCCGGGGATAATACTGACTGTCATAAATGGAGCCGCTCTGATATTGGGCTTCTTAGAGAGTAACTGAGCCGTACCTCTGTCAAACAGGCTCCGAAAGTGGCGGACACGTAAACATGGAACTAAAAAATTCCATGAAAAAAAAAACTTCCCCACGGGTCAGAGCTTAGTTTCGCAATGAACCTGCCATTTGGTACGTTTGCTCCTTGCCGGTGGCCTTGGTCAGCTCCTTCGCCGCAGTATGGGCGGCAGAGTTCGGCTGTACCCTGCACCAGTACGCTAATTAGACGCGCCGTAATTTAGCGATTTCGGTACGTAAGTTGTCTCCTACGAAACGGTTTCACAAGCCTTGGGAATTCGCCTTACGGCATTATCAGCATGGCCTCAAATGCTGTTCGAGTCGTTAGTTTAAGTGGCTCGTCTACGGACTTCGAATTGAGCACTTTAACTATCTACTCCTGTCAAATTTACATGTTGATTTTTACCATCTACGAGTATGCCTGATCTCCACGCTTTGGAAGGTGTAGTCATGATCACTCGCGGTGTCGTATTCCGTCACCTGAGCGGAGCCAGTTCCTCCGATGCTATAGTAACATGGGGAAGTAATTTGCGGAACCCGGAACGTGTGTATATTGAAGTCAATACAATATTCAGTACCAGGAAATTCAATGACGATGCCATCTCGGCTGTGCTCCGTCCGCGAGTGTTTACTGTGGGCATGGCCCCCTACAATGCTTCCGCATTGAAGTCTACTCGTACGATGGCGTTGCCTTCGATGCTACGCATAGAATCCTCCAGTCAGTATTGCTTATAGCAGCTCATGAAGGCGATTTATCCGTTGTTGTGCCTGTGATCTTCGATGAGTGATGTTCGTGCATTCGCGATCCATATCGTATCAACCAACAATCAAACAAACAGGGCTCGTTGAACGACACGATCTGAGTCCTATGTTGACAGACAAGCTGTGCGAGTAGATCATCTTCCGTTTTGCACTCCTCCTACTTTCCTTGAAGGAGTTGCATGCATTCCATCCCATCTAGTGTTTTGCACTATTTGCGTCATGCTTCTCAGTGCATGGTATGCACTAAGCTTATGCAAAACAATCTGCAACTCGATAACTAGCTTGTTGACATTTCCTGCAATTTGCGCTCCGGCTTGGCGACTAGCAGTAACATTCTGTGTGATCAGAGCTCATCTATCGGAAGTAACGTAAGACTTTGGTTCACCTTCATATCCCAGTATTTATCAAACCCACCCGGACTCGACCTGAGGTGAGCATTCTAAGCGCTTGTGTTTCATCCAGCTGCTGCATTGCTGTGTTGTTTTAACCTCACCGGCTCCTTCGCCTTGATTGACTGATAGCGGCTGGCACCGGTGTGGAAATGTTGGGGTGGCCGGAAGCGAGAACTGGAACCGGAAGAAAGCCTAAGCTGCAGAAGTGGATCTCCCAAAAAGCGCAAGCCTAGTAGACTATCAAGCGTTGAATCTGGACGTGTGGAAGTGATGCGCTGGTAATGTCTGTTGGGTGTTTTTGACGTCAGAATAAAACCAAGTACGATGTGTGACAATTGTGTTATGAGACTGATTCCATGAAAACCGTATATTTCAAAATTATTCTACAACTCTGCCATCCCCTCCAAAGTAGTTCCCTCGGGCAGCTATACAACGGTTCCAGCGCGATTTCCTTGCTTCGTAACATTTCTGGAACGCTTCGACTGGGATGTCCGCGAGTACCTTCGTCACGGCCGCCTGGATGTCCGTAATCGACTTGTTCTAGGGAACAAAAAACAGTCACAGGGTGACATATTGGGCGAATAAGGCGGCTGTTGCAACACGGCTGTTGCTCCTCAGAAAGATTCTTTGGAACCATCTTCGCGCACAAGTTTTTCATCCCAAAATCGTCGGTTAAAATTTGTCTGACTGTTTCACGGTTCATACCCAGTTCCGAGGCCAACATTAAACGCCGATGTTCATGGATTAGGGCGCGCACACGCTGCGCATTCGCGTCAGCCCGCACCTCGACTGGTCTCCCGCTCCGCGCCTCGTCTTCCACGCTTTCATGCCCCTCCTTAAACTCTTTATGCCATCGAAACACCTGGGCACGATTAAGAGCACTATCACCATGCACTTTGACAATTTTAGAGTAGGTTTCCGAAGCTGTTTCGCCCAATCTGGCGCAAAATTTTATCGCGACGCGTTGCTCTTGATTTCGTTTCTCCATTTTCGCGACGAGCACCACCAAAACACGTCTACTCAACACGACACAGCAAGCGAACTAAACAAGCTAGAGCGATGTTAAATATATCAATGGAGAGGGGGAGGATGCCGGGGAAGGGGAAGGGAAGTCGCAGGTTTACTACAAGCGCGGCAATATAATCAGTCTCATTACTTAATTGTCACACCTCGTATATGTGAATGGGGTTGACCGATTCAGATGTGAAGACATGAGCTGAGTTTTAATACGTAGGAAGATTTTCTAAAGCCTGTGAGATGTTCTCAGAAAATAGTTGTCTTTGAAGAAAGCCACACTCACGCACCCACGGTGAAGCAATTTACTTCGTTAGAGCCCGAACAGAGGTTTGGTTGTAGTATGGAGAGCCCATGGCAGATTACTGTTGCCGCTACTTGGTGACTGTGGTGTTAAAACGGGCTAGAAATTTTTTTTTGGGTGCATATCAGTTGTGACCCTAGTTATGGTAGGGGCTCATGTTTATTTATTTAAATCCATTTTACAGACAAAATTCCAATTACAAAATAGACTTAGACAATTAAATATCGTTTAAAGTAAGACAATCAAGCAGAAAAGGTAAGAATACAAATTAGAAGCTAGATGAAAGTTTGAAAAATTGAGTCATATGGAAATATTCATCGCAATTCACAAAAAGTAACGTCTTTAATTTATTTTTAAAAACCAAGTAGGACGTGGATAGAGAACCAAGTTCGAGGTTATTATATTTCTGATGATTCGGGGCATAATTGACTAAAAATATAAATCTGTCCGGCCGTACGGAACCTGGAGAATGCTTTTGGACCGACCAGGACGTTCATACAGTCTGTAGTGCAAGTCTTCGCTTAGAGTGGAAGCAATTTGTTGGTGGTATAACTTATAAAGGAAACATTGATCTAAGAAGGTTCTACGGGACGACAGAGAAGGGAGACGAAGTATGGATAAACGACGCACATAGGAATTTGAAGAACAAAATACGGGTAAATTTTCGCTGAACAGCTTCTAGCTCACAAGATATAAGTGTCTAGGAGACCACACTACCGAGCAGTACTCAAGAAGCGGGCGAACAAGACATGTGAACAAGCGAACAGCGGATGCAATATTTGCAAACTTATGCAAATGCCGCATAATAAAACCAGAAACTTTTGATGCCTTGGTAATAATACTAAAAATATGGGCATCGAATTTTAGCTTGGGATCAAATATTACACCAAGATCTTTGCATGAGTCTGCAGAGGAGAGAAAAACATCACATAGGGTGTAATTGTAAGTTCAAGGAACAATTTTCAGAGTAAAAGTGATTGTAGAACATTTGGAAACATTGATACGAAGGGAGTTTGCATTACACTAGCTATATAGGTTAAAGATATCATTTTGGAGTTGCTGACAATCTTCAAGGGATCTAATTATCCAGAATACATTAAAATCATCAGCATAGAGGAGACAAGAAGAGTAAGTTACAGAGGGAAGATCATTGATAAACAGTACGAAAAGAAGAGGTCCAAGGATTGGCACTTGAGGGACGCCAGATGTAGTATTGAATGGAAAGGAGGTTGTGTCATAGAGATTAACACGACATGAACGAGAGAATAGATAGGATGAAATTCAAGAATGTAGGGAACCGGATATGCTGAGCAAAGCTAACCTTTGGCAGAGAAGAACATTGTTGACGGAGTCAAAAGCTTTGGAGAAGTCCGTGAATATTGCATCAACTTGAAGCTGTATATCTAGAGCTCTTGCAATATAATCTTCGAACTCAGTCAAGCTCGAGGAAGTTGAACGACCCTTTAAGAATTCATGTTGCTGTGGAACTCAATGACTCAAGAAGCCTGTTGTGTACAAGTCGTTCTAGCAGCTTAGAGAAACAGGAGAGGACCGATATGGGATGATCTTTTGAAACAGTTGATGGGTCACCGTTTTTAAAGATAGGAACAACATTTGGATCTTTCTAGTACGTAGGGAAGGTGCCAATACCCAGGCTGAGATTGCATATAAGGGATAGAGGAAAAAACAAAGAGGAACATAGTAATTTTACAAATATATTCGGCAATCCATCGGGACCAGGACTAACATTCGGATTGAGCAAGTTAATAAGGGATTTAACTTCAGAAGGATCAGTGGAGTAGGATGTAATTGATGCTGGACTAGTTTGAATTGAGTTTATGGAGGAGTATAGTATATCCTGTGGGGAGGAGGCTTCAGTGTTATTCCATTTAACAGTATGCGGGATGGTAGAGGAAGATTTAAAAGATCGGATGTAGGACCAAAAGGGTTTAGCGTTAATTGTCAGGATGGAGCTCTCTAAACTGCTGAAGTAATTTTTCATGGTCGTTTTGAAGCCTTTTTTTAGCCAAAGACCGAAGTCTACAAAAAATCAGTTTGGCATAATCGTTTCGGTTAATTTATAGTGCCTATGCGCCTTGTCTTTGGCTTTTAAGGCACAGAGAACTCTTCGAGTAAGCCAAGGCTTCATTTTAGCTTTGCGAGGAACTTGCAGTGGAGTATAATGAGCAATGAGATTGTTAAGGTAGCCGTAAAATTTGTTCAAAGCACTATCACAGTGAAGACGAGAGAAGAAAGTGCACTAGTTGACCGAGTCCAGATTGATTTTAATTGTCTCATAATTTGCTCAAAAGAAGTTGTAACGATAAACTGAGGCAATTCTCTGAGGTTTTAGGGTATCAGCGATGAGTGCTAGATACAAAGGTGGATGATGGAGATCATGTTGAATATAAGGATGTAAAACAGGAGTTATTGATAGACACTCAGTTTAGACATTTGACAAGACAAGGTCCAGAAGGCGACCATTTGGTTTACGGATAAGGTTAAACTGTGAGAAAGAACAAAGGGAAAGAAAGGAAGAAAGTAACAAAGACGGGTTATATGTTGAGGAAATACTAGTTGTTGTTAAGGAACTCCAAGTCCTTTTTTTGGTATAATACAACAGCCCGGATCGGCTCCTGAAGATTCGTGCGGTTGCAGCAGCTCAACTTTTAAGAAGAATCCCTCCATCGACGGTTTTTCTTAAGCGTCTAACTGAAGCTGTAGTTTCAACTGGAGAAACGTTATGGCGGCAAGCCCTCAGAGTCTACACGTGGGGCTTGGCTGACCATGGCTTGACAATGAACGCGTCCAGCTTCCGACGCAATTTGTCCCTTCCGTTGTTATTTCCCGATGGAGCTTATTCTTGTCGTGGGTGGCCAATTCCTGGAACCCCTGTTTGTTTGTTGACCTCAGCGGTGTGTTCGTTGAAAAACCCTTGGCACATCTCTTCCATCATCTGCAAGTTCAAGCGGCAGTCGAAGAGGGCTTCCTCCGAGTTAATCATGTCGTCTTTTATTGTATTAGCTTCGAAGTGTTTTTATGGCAATATCGCAGCATAACTTCCTCAGGACCTCACTTGCGTTTGATGCGCTCCCTCATCGGGAAAACGTTTTGGAATGTTTGGTGCGCTTTTCAGTCATCTCATGTAGCTGGCTCTTTGGAGTCTGGTTCATCATTTGTTGGTTAGAGATTCTATCACTGCTTGAATGCGTAATCGCTTAGATGGCCCCGTGGGTATCTTTGTCAAGCATACAGGCCAAGCGAGAGTTGGCACTGGCCTTCATGGGGTCTGTGCTCAAAGCCAGGGCAGCATTAATCGGGAACAATGTCAACCGAACGTACACCACCAACTCAATAGTGCGGAGCTTGAACGTACTCTGAGGATTGCCAGATTTTAACTAGTAGGGCTACAAATCAATGGAAATAAAACAAAGCTCATGACGCAGTCGAAGGAAAATATCTCAAGTAGCAAAATATCACACATGGCGAACACAGTATCGAAAATGTTAGCGAATTTGTGTATTTAGGCGCCAAAATAACGAGTACCAGTAATGAAAGAGACGAAATACGCCGAAGAATACAGCTCGCAAATGAAATAGTTTTTTTCAGTTTTGACGATTGTGAAGACTAGCTGCATACACAGGAAAACAAAGCTCCAAGTATACAAACCTGTGATAAGATCTGTGTTATGCTATGAGTATGAAACATGGACCCTAACCCAAGAATCCGCAAATATATTGAACGCCTTTGAGCGACGGGTCCTGTGGCGAATAATTGGAGCGAAGTTAGACGGGGACCAATGGCGAATCCGATACAACCATGAGCTAAATATGAAATTTTTGACGAGCCGGAGGTCTCAAGACTGCGGAAGCTGCAATGGGCTGGCCACATGAATCGTATGGACGAACAACGGATACCCAAAAAGGTATTCGTTGGGAGAACTGAAGAATGAAGACCAGTGGGGAAACCGAGGAAACGTTGGTCTGACTCGGGGACGAAGACAGTTCATCGCTGCTCGGATTTCAAAATCGGAGGACGCGGTAAATGGACCGAGACAGTTGGAGGCAATATTTGCAGGAAGCAAAGGCCTAAGAGGGGCTGTAGTGCTACAAAGAAGAAGAAGAAGAAGCTATGCTATGAAATTTCGTCTGGAATCATTCTCGCCCGGATTTCTCTACTGCGGCACCGCGCATAAAGCGATAAGGTCCAGATTACATTACCATTTCTTAAACCGTTTGCTAACGTAAGTTGTGCTAAAAAACCCTAAATTCCTTCTATTGCCAAAATTTCAAATTATTCATAATCATAGAGCCGTTAAGAAGAGCCGTCGTACCAATGGTTATTGTTGTTCGCCATAAGGCGTCACCCGGGGTACACCATGAGGAAGCGGCCAAAATGACACCCTTCGGCTGGCTACTACAAATATTTAAGATTATAACTGACCGTGTCATTTCTCATTTTCTGACATTGGATTTTAAAATCATTATCTATGGCGTAGCTTAAGGTTGTCGGGCCTTCTCTTCCGGTAATATTCGCCTCCAATCCTCGCAGTTCTGCAGCCTTGTTCGTCGATTTGAAATCCCAAGCAGGGATCCCCTGTCCGCATCTATTGAATCTTGAATGTTCGCTTGAGGGGCCGGTGCTCTTTCATCCTTTGCACTGTCCTACTCATTATAAAACTCAAATTTGAAGATGTATAGCCAAAGTAGTTTTAACATGGTATGATTGAACTCTGCATTATGCTGATTTTTTATTTTAAGTGATATTTAAAATTAATTGTTTCTTCTATTGCAAACATAACTAAATGAATTCCTAATTAATTCTTTTACTTAGGCGGTCAACACCACACACTTGTACTTACAACGGATAATAAGTGTCATGCAATTGGAAGACATTGTTACGGACGATTAGGACTCGGAGAAGTGAAGGAAGATGTCGTGGAATTAACGGAAATTGCAGCTCTGACAGATAAACGGATTGTTGAAGTTGCATGTGGTGAGGCACAATCGTTTGCGGTGACAGAAGATGGCAAGATTTATGCATGGGGAATGGGCTCGAATTTATCACTGGGAACTGGTAGCGATGATGATGCACTGGAGCCTGTTCTTATCAGTAGTAAAGAGACTGCAGGAAAAAAAATATTTAAAGCTGATAGTGGTGGTCAGCATTCATTATTCTTAGTCAGTAATAACAGTGAAACGTAAATAAGACATTGAAAATTAAATCAACACATTAGATTAAGAAATAAGGAGAAAAGAAAAAAGCTATTAAATAGTCGGAGAATACTTACTTTTCTAGAATGCATTTTTTAATGAAAACGACATTAAATTTGTGGTAGAGACAGAAAGACATTTGGTATTTTCTTTATATTACCAATTTTGTTCATTGTTCCTGAAAAACAACTAAATTAATAATTTAGTAAGTTAAATCGCAGACAGTATTTTTTGATCTATTGTTACAATTCGACTTCATTATTAATATACTCTTTACTGTTTGTTTCTCTTAATGCTTCTCCATTGCATTTGTCCTAAAGAAGTTGCCTAATTTGTATTTTTTGTGTTTGTTTTAATAAATAACATTTCTCACAGAGAGTTTGGACCCTTGAATATTTGCAAGATATTAAAAAGGTATATTTATATGATTTTTACATGAAATGTCTCGAACGATAGCCAACATTTAGTATACAGGTTTCCAGCGTCATGTTTTTCTAGATTTTGAAAATATTTTCCATAACCAATCGACTAGAATGATTGGCCAAATGTATAGTCCATAGGCGTACATGCCATATCACAGCTATTCATTTCGATCGTTTTCTTAAATGATTTTTCAAAAATCTGCTACGGACGGACGGACAGACAGACAGCAGATAGGTCTGTCTGTCCGTTCGTCTTTTCGTCTGTTCGTCGGTGCATCACAGCAGTTTTCTCGGCAACTATAAAAGCTGCCAACACGGAGTTTTGTGGATAGGTCAAAAGTTATAACCTCTTAATATAAAAACAAATTTTGTATGGTTATTAAGGGTTCTGCCCTCACATACTTTTGTATGAAGTAGTCGATATGGGTATCAAATGGATGGTCTTGATGAAAAAATTGAAGTTCAGGTATTAGAAGTGTGATAATAGGGCGCAGGACGTTTCAAAATATGTGATAGAACTTGTATCCTCCCGCGAGTGGACATTTTGGGTACAGAAATCTGAAAAAATCATGCAATTAGGTCTTTACCAGCATAAGGGCGACAAATGTCTCAGACGTTAAAATTCGAACAACTTGTTGTTAGTGAAATTTACTAATTTTACTTATTTCCCAATAAAATCAATAGGGAACCATTAGCTTTGCCAAAAACTCTTATCCTAGCTATCTTACTGACAGGTGTATGTAATCTGAAAATGTGATAATCAAGCATCAAACAACAAATTTATAGCCGCGTGAGAATTCCAGCCGCAAGTGGTACTGGGGCGGTACACCTTTGTAGACGATGTAGACACTACAGATAGTTACAGATTTTCTTGAGAATTTCAGAAATGATATGTTGCATTGATAAAGGGTTTTATTAAGAACATAACAATTTCATCTATTAATAAAATGCAGAAATATTTGAGATATTGAGTTCAAATTTATTTTGGGTTTAGTGCAAGCATTAAATTTTATAAACAAAATTTTCGGTTTTAGCGGATGCAACGGTGTTTCAAGTAGCACATGTGGGTTTGTTGCTGACCAATAACGCATATTTTGCTTATTAACAAAGCCATTGAGCCAGAAGTGAGGTTCATCGCTGAAGATGATTTTTCAATGAAAATCTTCATTTTCTTCAAGCTTTGCCAGAGGCCAATTGGAGAAGTTTCGGCGTTTCGAATGATCAACTGACTTTAGTTCTTGAGTCAATTTGATCTTGTAACCATGTAGACCAAGATTTTTTCGCAAAATACGCCAACGTGTCGTTTGAGCGATGCCCAATTATTGAGAACGACGTAGAATCGACTGGTTTGGCTCATTTTGAATCGATGCACTTATGACTACGATGTTGCCTTCCCTTCGAGCGGTACGTCTTTTTGGCAACGGAACGTCTAATAGTGAAAATTTGGACTCGAACTTATCCACTATAGCACGCAGAGCCTGCCCCGTGGGACGATTGTCACAGCCGAAAATTGGAGTTAGAGCTCTTAAAGTTGCGACCACCGACTCAGAATTTCGGTAGTAGTTTTTAATAATTTCCAAACATTGCTCGTTTGTAAACTTTACCATAATGAAAATGTTGACAAATAACGTTTGGACATTGACAGTTCATCTAAAAATCTTTAGATACAAAATAGTTTGTCCCTAATGGAACACCCAATATGTTATCAAATCTACGCGAACGATGACTTCAACACAATGTAAGCAAAATGGCGGCAAATTTAAAAAGATGAAACCAAAACAAAATTCTATTCTATCTTCGAAATCACTTGAAGGATTGCATTTTAGACGCTGCCCCTGAACTTCCATTTTCTATTTACTTTGCCTAACAAGCTGAAAGTTGATGACCGATAGAGTCTTTGAGACGATTTAGCCAGAGAAGGAATCAGGGTGTTCCGTCAGTGCGATTTATTGATTTCAGCAACATGCCAATTGAACGTTCCCCATCCAATACGCCTGCAGCAACTAGTCAAGAATCGCCAACGTCACCAAACAACGCAACCGCCCAGTGATATTAATTTAGATGCAATATCAAGGGTATACGATCTTAAGTTGCTTAACATGAAAGACTAGTTTGGCCGGCAAATGCATGCCATGCAGGCGATACTTATCTCAAATAATCAGCAGCTACAAGGAACTGTAAGTAATCTTCGATAAGAAATGCGTCAATATATAAAGCCGATGCAGCAAATATCACAATAGATGCAGAAACCATCACAGCCGCCGTAGCAGCTATTACAGCAGATACCACAACCGACACAGCAGCCATCACAGACGACTCGGCAGCTATCAGAACATATATCTTGCTTGAGCGGCCACCAACGTTGCTTGAGTTTAGTCAGCGGCTTAAATGCTTTCGACGCCTGGCAAATATGGTGTCGGATGCGCTGCCAACATCATCCTTGCTGACACAAGCGAGAAACCATCGTTCGTATCCTACTAACCCTTTAAAGCACTTTGCCGGAGTAAACGTAGCGCAAACAAAATGTTGCGCCTGCGATGAGCAGCGCCCACGTTAAATAATTGTAAATTTTTCTCGCAGCTAACTGTCGATAATCGCTGGGCAAAAGTTAAAGAAAGTCAAGTTTGTTTTTCCTACTTGAAGAAGGGCCACCAGATGAACAACTGCAGGCAGTGGCGTCGCTGCGGAGTCGACAGATGTTAGAGGTTACACCACTGGCTACTTCATGCTAAGCAAGAGAAACAAATTGAGATTCAACAGGTACCAGCAACACACACATCTCGCATAGTGCCGCGAGTTCCGAGAGGTTGCAATTGAAGTGGGAAAATTTTGTTCCAAATGCTGCCAGTGAAGATACATGGACCCTTGGAAATCATCACCACATACGCATTTGTTGATGATGGGGCAAACGTCTCGATGGTGGACCAGAATCTTGCCCGACGATTAGGTATCCGTGGACAACACAATGTTTTAAACTTGCAGTGACTTAATAATCAAACAACGTCGCAACGAACTTAGATAGTGAACCTACGTGTAAGCGGAGTGGATGCCGCGAACATTTTTAATATGAAAAATGTTTATACGTCGTTGGAGTTAGCATTGCCAGCGCAGACTTTTAAGTATAGTGAGTTAAATAAAACAAGTTGAGTAAGCAGGAGAGTGCTCCTACCAGAAGGTCTTTGTAAACAACCTAGGGTTAGAAATAAGTTTTCTAATGGCGTGAATCGATAATTTGAATTATTCGTCCAATACTTGGATATGAAATCGTTCAAAATTATGCAAAGATGTGTAGTGAATATCAATGTTCATATGTCCGTAAAGGACTGCAGCGATGTTCTGCTGCCTCGGCAGAGGAAGGTGTCGGTATCTGCCGAGAATGCCCTCGTCTGGAGACGCGTGAATGCGCTGGCAGGCTAGCATTGCGGTGTCGTGGGGCGGGTTCATTTTCCTCAGCACGAGGACCCACTACAAAAAATTTCGCATTCACGAATTGGACTACAGATCAAAAGGCGACCGAAGTCTCAAAAATTGTTGATAACCTCACAGAGGGAGATGGAACTTGTTACGAGAACAAGTGGAACCTGAAAAGAAAGACGAACTTGGGGTGACCTCGTCATTACCCAACGAAGTTCATGGCCCACAAATGAAAGAGGGGCAAACGGGTGGTGGTGGAGCCCCTTCGTACCCACCCAACTGGAATAAATCCATAGATATCTTGTTGAAGTGGCCAGGTATTCCTCTTCTGAGTGGAAAACTCATACAACTTGGATTGTATGAACTTTCCCATCAGAAGGGGAGTACCCCGGTGACCAATTTATGCCATAGAATTATACAATTTGATTGCATAACTCTATGCCATAAAGAGGCACTCTGCTTGGGCCACTCAACCCAAAACGTCACCTGAAACAAGAAGGATTAAGTTGTACCCGGCGGCTGGCTCATGGTTTTAGGGGCAGCCTGCCACCGTACCGGGTCCTATACTCGGTCAGAATCTTCGGAAAGGAATGACCAATAATTGCAGGTTACTCAACCATTATTATTTTCTAATATCATACAAATATACTCGCCGATACACAATTCCTCAAAAAACTAAAGGTATGAAAAGTTTATCAAAATTTACGTTGTCAAACAAATTTTTTTTTTCTTTATACAATTTATAGTTTAACCAATTTTTAAAATTCAATTCGTTTATCCTGTGATGGAGAAAATATTTCACTACTATACTGCTAGGTTCGGTTCTATTTGCGCGCTCTTCCAATAAAGACAACAAAAAAAAACGAACTTCGTTTAGGTGTTAAAGCACCAAATGGACGCTTGAAATCTTTGAATTTAGGAAAAATAAAGTAAAACATGAAAAAGGGAAATCTTCCTTTTTTCTCCCTTTTTTTTTGGTTTGTTTTTGAACAAAAGAAAGGGTACTTACCACAACCTCCTGTTACGAGCGCTCGTGTTCGGGGCGGGTAAATCCTGTAAATTGGTGTTAATATTATTTTTGATTTCCTTTTTTCCTTTTATTTATAGTAACACTTCGCGCTTTTTCCCGAGTCCACTAATTTTCTCCGACACGTTTACATAGACTACGACAACAAATTTACGTTTTGGACTATAAATCTTGAAAGTAATGCGATCTAATTCGGCCTCCCGAATACTACTCATGAGCTATTTGAGAGCTTTAATAAAAAAAACTATAATCAGAAGTCTCATTAATGCTTTTATCCAAGCCAAGCGGCATTCCTCGTTTAGCACCGGCCGTTGTTACGCGGTGAAGTCCAAGGTTGCGAAAGCAATCATATGGTGCGTGGTAGCCAATGAGAAAGGAAAAGTGGTTGCAACGTCCATGCGAACTTCACAAAATGAGTATGGCAACTAAAGCACAAAGCGCGTGGAGATGATTTGTCTACGTTAATTGGCAACAAAACAGCCACAAACGGAGCGTACACTTGAAAATCTCGCAATTTCCGTACACAAAACAGGCGAGCACCACAAAACACCGAATTGCATCTTTCACTTCGAAAGCAAGCGACACCTTTTATCTCGTCGGACTTTGCAAGCGTTTCGGGCGAACAAAATAGTCCGAACGCTATTCACACAACCGTTTTCTCCAACATCCCCGAAAAAGCGCACTGTATTGAACCCGTTGTTCTTGGTGACAGCTGACTTTCACTAATCCCGTATTAATCGCTGCCTGCGCGGGCGTTTGCTTTTCTTCCGTTCAAAATGTCAAATCACAAACACTTCACAATTCGATATCGCGCAAGAATCAAATTGGAAAAAGTTTATTTTCTTTTCAAGGTGCTGTGGCGGTTATAATCCTTTTTATTACCGTCCTCCAACGCACTGTGAAAACAATACACTCTCCGAATCATCTGTTCCTTTTCCTTTTTTCGTTCCTTTCGCGTCCGACGTGCTCGCCGCCAAGGTCAATCGCAGACCCCCCCCAACTCGCTCGCGATCGCGCTCATTCAAAGCAGAAATCATATCATGCACAAGAACGACAGAGCGTCAACGAACGCCGCACAAATGCAAAAGAAAATTTGACACAGAACCGTGTTCTAGCTTCGGTTCAATGTGGGACACCTTGAAATTCCGACCGAACCGACAGAATCGCGTACTCGTGGCAATGCGGATAAAATACCCGTTCCTAACGCACTACAACTAGTCCTTTAATCAACAATCGAAAGTTAAATTTCCATGAAGCTAGTAAGAGTCATTCCTGGAAATGAATCGTGCGTATCGAACAACGTTATTTCGACGGCCTCTCCTCGACCTCTCAAACTCGACTCTCATCTCTTCGCGACAGCACCAGCAAAACCCCAACCGGTCCTACTCCCGCTATCGCCACCGCTATTCCTCTTCTTGAGATGTTCGTTGTTGGTAATATTCGCACTCGGAAACATTACGGAGTGATCTCCCTGATCGTTCGCTGCGTTTACAGAGAGCTCTTGAATATATTTCACAGTTTGATATTTGCTAAATGTATCATACTTTTGAACAGTATCATATTTACATCTGGGAATTTCAGGGACCGCATAGTCCTTTGCATTCGCATTGAGCAATTTTCGTAGCTTCGTCTGTAATAGATCTGAACTAGACGATGCACTTCGACGATTTGTCGATCGATGATGCGTACTATCGTGGTTCCGCGATGGTGATAATGCACACTGAACATTCGATGAGACTCCACTTGCAATGCAAACGTTACTCCCGCCGCCCCTTTCGCCGCTGGTGGTTATGCCTGGCGTTCGGTAAGAGAATTGTTGGTGGCGATCTAAAACCGTTTCGGATTTCACATAAAGTGGTTTACTTTCTGCGAGTAGTTCCACCGCCAATTTTCGTTTACTATGCTGTCGCTGTCCAGCATACATTAATGCAGCCGCCTGAGAATGGTGATAATGGGATAGCGACTGCGATTGAGCTGAAGAATGTTGATAGGGAAAAGATTGCGGTTGAGGCTGCAACGAAGAGGATGACACTGGTGTGCCAGTGGACAGGTAGGATGCAGGTGGAAGCAAGAGGCTATTGGAGCCAGACTGAACTGGATGCGATCCGAAATTCAGTGGCGGAGGTTGTTGTGAATGCTGCGGATTGGATGAAGTTGAAGAACCCATCCCAGACATATAGTGGTGCGACTGGGGTAGAGTATTTGAATGTTGCAGATGATGAGCATTGGACATGCGTCCATGATGCCGAGGACTATTACCGTAGACAACAATCGCCATTTTTTAAAAATGCAAATCTCGCTTCTTCTATCTTCGGATTGAAACGTTGGCATCAGGTGATATACACGCTTTGGGTAGCAACAACTATCGTATATGTATGAAAAAATCAATCCTCTCAACATGATCAAGCGAAAGATCTAGTTTAATTTTTGTTCGTTTGTCTGTTTTTTTGTTTTCTTAATGAGTTACTTGCGTGGTCTTAGACAGTTTAATTATTCCTTTTTGTTTTATCACTCACTTAAGAATTCTTTTAGTATTACTTTATTTAGTTTTTAGATCTTATACTTTATTTCTACATTTCTCAAATATTAGTAATACCAGACGTTACATTTTTAAACTATTGTACCTCCGATGGTTCTGGCTTCACGGAGTGATGATTATGAGGGTCCGGTGCACTTAGTGGCTCTTGAAATGGGAATAATCGAGATTTGACTTCATTCGCCGTCGATTTACTTAGTCCAAGTTGCATACCCACTTGATTAGGCTGGGGTACAGCTGACACTGGTGGTGCGGAAACTGCCTGAGACGGAGGTAATGTTGGTGGAGCATGTGCTCCAGCAGTATGTGGTACTTCGTGCGGAGTTGTGCCGTGTGCCTGTGGCAGCGCTGGCTTTTAGAGCCATACTCCTCGATTACTACAGATTCACAGTTTCTTTCATAAGCACAGTGCTGCCGCCATTTTGACCTAGCTTAACTGATTTTTCTGAATGCTCAGCCGATTGAACATATTCAAGTTAATCACTATTCCTTAAATTTTCATGAAAATTGAAAGAAAATAAAAGTGCCTAAGTCAATTTAAATATATATAGGGTTTTCCAATAAGAGGTGTTACTTTGAATAGATCTTGTGATTTAACACCTTGCGACTTCTCCCCTTGGGGTCACGTGAAAAAGAAGGCCTACGCCAACAGCCCAGCGTAGATTCAAGACCTTAAATATAAATTCGTGAGGCTGTCGAGGACATAGGGCAGCCACTTTGCGATTTGGTTATGGAAAATTTCATGAAGAGGATATGGTCCTGTAAGCGTGTCGTGGTAGTTATTTGCCTGATGTTAGTTTTTGCTAGTAACGGCATATCTTCTTCTTCATAATAAAATAAACATCCGATCATTTATATTAAAAAAATGCATTATTCTTTTAATATCAAAATAACACCTCTTATTGGAAAACCCTATATCAACCATAAACACGTGTTATTGTTGTTGTAATTCCATACAATTGAAATGGCTATTACTCACTTGATTATGATTCGATTTCAATTAAATTTTGTATACGTATATAACTTATATCAATCTATATAACTGTTTAAAGGTACCGTTTTGATTTTATGGGCAAAAATGTAAAATCTACATATCATACTATTATTAACAAAGTTGAGTGAATTTCGATTTCTAAGGTATTTGTTGCCCTTGTACTCATAAAGGCCCATGTTCGTGATAATTTTCAGATTTTTCGGCTGAAAGATGTCCAATCGCGGGGGGGGGGGGGGGACACAAATTTTTGGTACATTTTGCCTTCCCCTGGACCCCCTAACTCATAAAATGATTTTTTGATTTCAGATTCTAAAAGTTATAATCAAGACCTTTCATTTGATACCCCACTCGACTACCTTTGATTAAAAAAAAATTTTAAGGGCCAATTCGTTATAAGGGGGGACCCCCCTTAAAATTTTTTAAAATTTTTGTTAAGACCTTAACTTTTGAGAGACTATCACTTCTGACATTTCCACAAAGTTTGAGCATTCTAGCTTCTATAGTTTCTGAGGAAATCAGCTGTGACGCACGGACAGACGGACGGACGGACAGACGGACAGACAGGTCGCGAAACTAGTAGGTCTTTGTAAAAAAAATTTTTACAAAGACCTAAAAAATTGTCAGCATCTCGTAGGGTTGCCAATACAGGAGTATAGCGGTATACAACCACAAATAATTCTAAGTCTGGCTCACGCCTTTCTTACTGTACCAGTTGAAGCAACACGTACATCATTGTCCGCTGGACCGATAACAGTGAAAACTCGATAAGGTTGGATGATGTATGGACCGCCAGAAATTAAAGAGCTCAAGTCAGATACAAGACGTGTCCTACATTATAGAAGAGCGAATAACATGTTAGCAGAGATGCACAAGCTTATGTCGGATTATTTTGATGCTGAAAATATTGGTCTGAAGCCGAATATAAAGAAAATTGCTTCAAAAGATGACGAAAGAGCGTTGAATATTTTGGAGTTATCAACGATGAGACTTGATGCTAGATTTGAGGTTGGACTCCTTTGGAAAGAGTTTGTTCCATTTTTTCCAGGTACTTATTCAATGGCCATGCGAAGATTAGAAGGCGTTGAAAGGAAAATACTTTGAGATACGCAATACGCCAACGAATATTGCAGTAAAATCAATGATTATATAAGAAAAGGCTACGCCCTTAAACTTATTATCGCTGAAGCAGAAAACCTTTTACTTGCCGCACTTTGGCATAAAAACCCAAACAAACAAGGATTACGCCTAGTTTTTGATGCCGCAGCTGAGGTTCAAAATATTTCACTGAACAAGGCTCTTCTTCCGGGTGATACAAACCAGCCACTGATTAAAATTTTATTCAAATTTAGGCCGGTACCAGTGGCAATCTGCGGAGACATAGAAGAGATATTTCACCAAGTGGCTACCTTAAAGGGAGATCAGAATAGTCAGCGTTTTCTGTGGAGAGGTGGCTACGTAACTAAGCTAGCTGAGGTGTACGTGATGGAGCGTTTGATTTCCGGTGCCACATGTTCGCCCACAATAGCGCAATATACAAAAAATATCAATGCCAACAATTTCGAAGAGGAGTTTCCCCGTACAGTTGAGGCAATCATAGAAAGACATTATGTTGATGACTATGTGGATTGTTTCTAACCAGAAGTCGCTGCCATAAATGTAACACAAGCCGTCATCAAAATACACCGAGCTGGTGGGTTTGAATTACGAAACATAGTTTCTAACTCGGACAAAGTTAAAGCTGCTGTTGGAAACGATGCTAGTGACTCAAGAAAAACGGTCAACATAGAAGGTGAATTGGAGAGAATCCTAGGCATGCACTGGCTGCCACAGCCGGATGTTTTTATTTTCAAGTAGCAATTCCATAAAGGGCCAAAAGAAATATTGAACTTTAGTAGAAAGCCCACAAAAGGCGAAGTGCTTTGTGTGAATATGTCCGTTTTCGATCCATTCGGTTTTTTAGCTGACTTGATGGTGTCAGCAAAAGTGTTGATGCAAGCAGTGTGGAAGGTAGGGTTGCAGCGGGACGAAACTTTAACTGACGACTTATACCTTCGCTGGAAACTTTAGATGGAGGAGCTGCCAATAGTGAGCCAGTTCAGAGTACCGCGATGTTACTTCCTAGATTTTGAAAAGACGGAGGCGGATCCGCTCAGACCACCGAAAATATAAACAATATGTTGCAAATTGGCTCTCGGAAATTCTGGATGGTAGTGGAGTCGAGGACTGGCGATGGTGTCCAGGTTCTATCAACCCGGCTGATGAGGCAACAAGGGAAAAGTTTCCGAGAAACTACGCAGCAAATGGAATTTTTCTAAGTGGGCCTGCTTTTTTGAAAAATGTGGAAGAGCAGTGGCCAAAAGAATTTTCGACAGGTTGCATCAACGATAAAAGCGACGAAGAACTAAGAGCCAAACATTATCTTTTGCCAGCGTGGCAAATAAATTTGATTGTCCATATATTAAAAGATTTTCCAAATATAACAGATTTAAAAGAGTGGTGGCTTGGGTATTCCGGTATTTTGATAGTCTGCGTAGGAAAATACGACAAGCACCAAGAGTCAATGGAGAGCTGACATCTTCCGAAGAATTTGCAGCCGAAAAATATTTATGTCGTTGGGCACAGATGCAATCTTTTGGAAGCAAACAAGTGCGTTTACAACGTGGTGAAACAATTTCTGTATTGACAAGGATAATATCCTTCGCGTAAATTGAAGAATAGATCGGGCTCTAGTGTTACCAGAAGATACAAGGCAGTCGATTATCTTAGCTAAAAATCATGCGATTACTTTCCTGATTGTACGATATTTTGATACGAAACTTCATCACATCAACCATGCAACAGTAGGCAATGAGATTAGATAACGTTTTTGGGTTTCTGCATTGAGGAGCTTGGTAAATACTGTGCAATCGCAGTGTACATTCTGCAAAATTCGTAAGGCAAAACCTATGCAGCCACAAATGGGTGAATTTTCCTGTGGAGCGGCTGACTTCATACGTTCGACTGTTTCTGTATACGAGGCTAGATTTTTTCGGCCCTATAAATGTGAAAATTCGTCGAAGCCGAGAAAAAGGTGGATTGCACTTTTTACCTTTCTAACCATTCATGTTATCCGTTCAGAAATTGCGACTGATCGCTCAAGCGACGCTTGTCTTGTTTACATTAGAAATTTTATGAATAGAAGAGGTGTTCCGGCTCAAATTCGTAGTGACAATTGAACTCACTTCGTCGGAATAAGCAAAGAGTTGCTATGTGTTCAGGGGTTTCTCGACGACGACCGTATGAAAGCCGAGCTTAGTCCACTCGGAATCGAATGGAAATTCAATACTCCCTCTAATCCGAGCGAAGGTGGAATATGGCAAAGAATGGTTAAGTCAGTAAAAATAGTGTTTACGGTAATGTTGGCTGAACAATCACTACGTCTGGAAATGGTGCAAAGCTTCTTGATCGTGGTTGAAAACATAGTCAATGCTCGGCCACTTACTCACCTGCCCGTAACACCAGAAGAACCGGACCCCCCTACCCCGAACCATTTCTTGCTTGGCTGCACAAATTCTATACAAACGCCGTCGAAGTTTGTACCAAAATTTATGAATTTGCGAAAGCAGTGGCGTCTTGCTCAGAATCTGAAAAATGGAATCTCGTATTTATATGTGATGTAAATCTTCCGCGAAATAAATGGAGGTGTGGCAGAGTGTACACGCTACATTATGGACAGGATGGAGTGGTGCGTTCAGCTGACGTGAGCACGAGCACAGGGATCCTAAAGAGATCAGTGTCAAAGTTGGCAGTTCTAGATATCGAGACCTCAACAGAAGATGGTGACCCTCCGGGTCAATTCACGGGGGTGGGGAGGTTGATAATTGATTTGATATGGTAAAGCAGAGTTACGTTTGAGCCAACCACGAGATGGCCCATCGTAAAAAAATACAATGTTGTCAGATGTGAGGATTAGTTGTAAGGTTATAAATAGTACTGTTTGAAAAATGTTCGTTCTTTTTTGTAGCAGTGATAGTGTGAATAAGATAGAATAAAACAACAGTTGCTCAAATTACAAACCAGGGTTTTAAAGACAACTGGTTAAATTCTGCCGAGCACGTTTTATTCAATAGCTCAAGTTACAAAAAAGCCACATCAGTAATAATGATGATCTTCGCATACTAGTCTGGATTGAACTTTGGCGTTGAGATTTGTAAGAGAATTTCTTTTCATGACTGTAACGTTTTTTTAGGTGATGATTTTTCGGTTTTGAAGCAGTATCTATGGCAGCTGGGTTGGCTCAAAGTCCAATATAGAAACCACTGGAATATAACCATTGCAACCAACGAGGTTTGAAGTTGAAAGTCACTGCGTAAGAAGTGAGGTCACCAGAAAGCGACTCGCAAAAAAAGTGGTCTACGTCAACTGCCACATACTTCCCATCGATGTTTACTGTACGCTCGCCATATACTCGTATACTATTCTTCAATGTTTTTCTTGATTCTCCATTATTTTCATATGACTTCCTCACTCATCATCATCATCTATGGCGCGACCGCTGTGGCCTCCAGGATTAATCTCTCCCATCATCACGGTTCTGTGACAAAGTTTGCCAGTTGATCACTCCCAACAAGCATTTGCAGTCAGCTTCTACTGTGCCTTCCCATCGAGTTTTCGGCTTTCCCGCTGGACGTATGATTTGTGCTCCATCTTTTAATGTTGCTCTGGGAAGCCGGTTTTCTTCTATTCTTTTTGTATGGCCCATTGCGTAACTTTACGTAAGTACTTAAGATACAGGTGGATTTTCAAATGAATCATACAAATCGTTGTTGTGACGTACAAGGTGTGACAAATAAGTAATGAGGCTGATTCCATGAAAACCGTATATTTGAAAATTATTCTACAACTCTGCCATCCCATTCAAAGTAGTACCCTTGGGCAGCTATATAACGATTCCAGCGCGTTTTTCATGCTTCGCAACATTTCTGGAACGCTTGACTGGGATGTATGCGAGTACCCTCGTCACGGCCGCCTGGATGCCCGTAATCGACTAAAAATGGGTTCCTTTGATCACTAACTTTGTTCTAGGGAACAAAAAAAAGTCACAGGGTGACGTATCGGGCGAATAAGGCGGCTGTTGCATCACGACGATTCCTTTAGAGGCCAAATACTGGGACACGCTGAGAGCTCCTCAGAAAGGTTCTTTGGAATCATCTTCGCGCACAACTTTTTCATCCCAAAATCGTCGGTTAAAATTTGTCTGACTGTTTCACAGATTAGGGCGCGCACATGCTGCGCATTCGCGTCAGTCCGCACCTCGACTGCTCTCACGCTCCGTGCCTCGTCTTCCACGCTTTCACGCCCCTCCTTAAACTCTTTATGCCATCGAAACACCTGGGCACGACTAAGAGCACTATCACCATGCACTTTGACAATTTTAGCGTACGTTTCGGAAGCTGTTTCGCCCAATCTGGCGCATTATTTTATCGCGACGCGTTGCTCTTGATTTCGTTTCTCCATTTCCGTGACGAGCACCACCAACACATGTCTACTCAACACGACACAACAGGCGAACTAAACAAGCCAGAGCAAACGTAAATATATCAATGAAGAGGGGAAGGATGCCGGGGAAGGGAAAGGGAATTTCAAGGTCGCAGATTTACCATAAGTGCGGCAATAAAATCAGTCTCATTATTTAATTGTTACACCTCGTAGTCACCACTCTGTTCTTTGTTGTTGTTTGTAAATACGAAGCTTATTTTGCCTGTGTGCAACTGTGGACCTTAAAATGAGAAGTACGGAATAATAGGCTTTATTTGTGGCGTCCAATCTCCTCATTTTCGGCACCCCTTCTATTCAGGTTGGTTCCGAGATAGATAAAATTCCACAATTTCAAGGTTATAGGTCAGGTTTTGTCGGGCTGGGATGTCCTTCTTCGTTTGAGTCCTGAATTGAGTTTTTGTTTCACTAACTCGTAGCCCAATTAGTTTTGCTTCAGATTCTTGACTGATAAATGCTTCTTTGGCATCTAAGATTGAACGTGCAATAATATTGACATCATCATAATATCTACCAATTGTGTGGATTTAAACTTTAGTGTACCAAAGGTTTCAGCTGTTGCTTTTGAAGTAGTTCTGCGGGTATTCCGGCTTATCCCAGGAACCTCTTCACTGCCTTTTCTAAAATTCAAGTACATAAAAGCAGAATCATATTTTTTCCTAATGGTTTCGAACAATTGGTCTGAGAATAGGGAGTACTTCTATTTCAGCAGAAATTATTCCCTCACGTTTACAATGTGTTAATTAACCTCAGGCAGACACAACACAACTTAAATTGCACCTCACTATTAATTGAGAGTTGATTTTATCATAAAGATCTGCTATGAATTACCAAAACCCTAAAATATTTTCCCTGTTGGACTCATCTTTAGCAAATAAACATTTTTAGGGTTTTGTACTAAAATACAAAACCCTATTGCAATCACGACCTGTGTCCGTCTGTCCGTCCGTCCGTCCGTCCGTCCGTCCGTCCGTCCGTCTGTATGTCACAGCACTTTTTCTCGGAAACTATAGGGGCTACAGCCATGAAACTTTGTGAAAAGGTCAGAAGTGGTGACCTCTTGAAAGTTCAACGGTGGAAAATTTTTTCAAAGGCGTTTAAGGGGGGTCTCCCCATATAGGGGGGTGACCCCTCAAAAAAAAAATTTCACCATTGGTAGTCGAGTTGGGTGTCATTGGAAAGGTCTTAATGAGATCTTTTCAAAACAAGCCTTAAAATTGTCTTATAAGTACCGAGGGAGGCAGGGGAAGGGGAAATGTACGAACTTTTCGCGTACCCCCCCCTCGCGATTGGACACCTTCCATCCGAAAAATCTGAAAAAAATCATGAATGTAGGCCTTGATGAGTACAACAACAACAAATACATGAGAAGTCGAAATTCACTCAACTTTGTTAGTAATAGTATGATTTATCGATTTTGTGTTTTCTTGAATAAAATCTAAACGGTACCTTTAAACTCAACAAAATTTAGCAAAGAGATGACTATTAATAAGATTGATCTTTCCTGAAAGTTTCATAAAGATCGAATAGTATTTACCGAAGTTATAGCGATTTGAATTTTCGTGTATTACTATGGAGCAATATGCCCTGTATTACTATGGAAACATATTGCTATGGAGCCATATGCGCTTTTTACCGACTTAGACACTACAGCTTTGCTAGAATTTGCATGAAAATTTCAGGAGTGATAGGTATCATGAAGATGAGTACATACAATTGAAACAAGTCGAATTGGCAGGAGAGAGCTCCTAGCAAAAGGGCTTTGTAACCATTCTAGGATTCGAAAAAATAGGCTATGAATCGATGATTACAGTACAGAGGAGTGGCCCCTGAAAAAAAATTTCATGAAAGGTAGCCGATATGAGTATCAACTGAAAGTTCTCTATGAGAGCTTTTCAAAACAGTTCTTAAACTGACAGTTTTTGCTTCAGTGGGAACACAGGGGGGGAAATACATGAAAAATGTGTTTCCTGCCTTGCGAATGGACACCCGTGATCTAAAAAATCTGAAAAAATTATCAAAGGAGATATTTATGGGTATTACTATAACAAATATCTCAGAAGTCAAAATTCGTTCAACTTTGTTAATAATAGTATGATCCTCGAATTTCACATTTTCTCCAATTAAATCGTCTTTGACATGTTTCTTGATTTTATTCGTTGCTGGTTACTGCATTTTGTAAGTTGAGTACAAAACCCTTCTGACATGAGCATAGGTCTGTCTACCCAACTTGTTTAAAATTGATTCGTGTGTTCAATGAACTCTGTCCCAGAGATGTAAATTCGCACCATTCTGGTTACCCAATACTGCAAATTCCTATTGTTGGTTGTATACTATCCATCAAAAATAATTCACAAAATGTACCCAGGAAGCATCAATGTTTTATGCGTCATTAATTACGGACATTGTAATAAAATTTCGTTTATTTCCCGAAGAAATATTCGTGTAGAACTCAGCCTTAAGTTTGCTCAATCTAATGATTTCTTCAGTTCATTGTCCTTATCAAAATAAGGCGTTCAGCCGGTCAAAACAAAGCCACCGTAAAGAATTCATAAAATTTGCAAATGTTCCATTTTCAAGACTTTCATCGGCCTCAACCTCTACTCTGTCCAAATAAATTGGCTTGACCACTGCCACCCTTCATCTTTCATTCATCCCTCCAGTACGTAATTCAAGGGCGGAAACAAAGCTTTTGTACATATGTAGAGCACTTGACTGCATTGTTTTCGACACGACGTGCCCGTCCCACGGCGAAAATACTTTTTGGTATAAAATGCTTTGAGTAAGCTCTTTGTTTTCAGCAGGAAATAAACGTGTTCCTACACAGCAGTAGCACTGGATGTGATGCACGAATGGTTTTCGATGGCGTCATTGATGACGCTAAAGTTCTCGCAAAAAATGTATATGACGTCACACTGAGGACGTCTAATGGCTTCTACTTTTATATCGTGCAATGTTGTGCCATCATGCAACCCGAATGATTATATACTGATACTCCTACGAAGTATAGTCGTTGAACTGCAGGGGTTCGTTTTTGTGGTAGAAATGGGCTAGGAGTCATTCGGAGCATGCAGAAATATGTTTTGGAGTTGGAGAGCTGATGATGCCTAATTTGTTTTCTTCTTGCCATTGTGTTTTTTTTTGTTTGGAGTACTGTTGATGAGTGGAACGAAGTAATTGTTGAACATAAAATATAAATTTCGACGAAAATATTAGTCCTGAAAAAATTGCGACAATACAAGATGCAATTTTTCATGGTTTCGCAAATCGCTCAATTTCGTTGGCAATAAATTCACTTAACTTTGTTGGCAATAGTATTTAAAGCTTTGAAATTTCGTAATTACATATTGTCCCAAAATAAAGTTGAATTTCAGGAAAAAAAATCATTGCAGATATAGCTACATGTGGTTAAAATTCTTCTAAGAAGGCTACTTCCGCGTCAGAACACCGACGCCAGCGGGGACCTCCTTCAAGGACCTCGTCGCAGCCGTTTTGACCACTTCTAAAGCCCCATGCGGTACCTCTTGATCCTTGAGAATAAGAAGAAGTCCGGAGGTGCCTTTTGGTCATCAGAGAGGACCTTGGGCACGATCTTTGCGCATGCCCAGATTCTCAGTAACAATGCGATGCACAATACTTTTGGGAACATCACACTCCTCTGTCACATTCTAACGCTCATGCGATGATCTGAGCAGTGTGTCCCTCACTTTCTTCACCTTTTCGTCGTTATCGGGTGTCCAGTGTGGTCTTCGTCTTCGGCGTCCTCTACCCTCTTTGAACATTTTGTGCCAGTGAAAAATCATGGCCAAAGCCTTCCGTAGCATAACAATAGTCTCGGTTTGCATTTTGCTGAGTAAAACACAAAATTTTATTGCGTAACGCTGCTTTAAGGAACGAGGCATCTTCAAAATCCGACACGTCTCTTCAAAGAGGTCCAAACAAAACGTCACGTGAACTGTACAACAGCCCGCATGCGACTAGCGCGGGTATCGTTCGCTCTGTTGATAATTCCTGCCGCTTGGAGCGCTTCGGTAGCGCCCTGCCTTGGAGGGAAGAGGTCATTCTATTTTATTTTCGAACAGTACATTATTCTACGTCTAGCACTCGTTGCGTGTAAACGTGTTTTTAATCGCTCTAGTCAATAATTTTAAAACTTAATTAATTTTTCACAAAAGTCAGTTTTCAAAAAATTAAATTAATTTTTTATAAGCCAGTCAAAAGCAAATTTTGATTTTATTGGAATCGACCCACGGAATCATATCGAATATTATTTTACTTCGATACATCAACAAAAGCAAATAAGCCAACGACTAACTCGGGACTGCTGTATGGAGGAGCCCGATGGCTTCCCTCCGTTGGGGGCCCCGGGGAGAGTAGCAATACGAAATTGGTGGTAACCGCCAATAAAAGAAGGCACACGAGTAACCACAAGAGAGGGAAGAAAACTCAAGATGCAGAACCGGTTAGGTAAATAAATACGGAAACAAAGGCGAAGAAAGCTGTCAAACAAGTCATTCCAGAAGAAATACTAAGTGCTGGAAGCGCTTAAGACAGCCAAAACTACTATGCAGCGCTGGGCGGACTCCAACAAGAAATGGACGCTGAAGAAAGTATTGAAGGTAATGTTAATCAAGATAAAAATGATAATTTTATCCTTTACTGAAAAATAAGGAGAAGAAACCAACTCACAGTTTTGCTGGTCCTTCTCGAAAAGGTACCAAAAATACAGAGAAAGTTCCGCCAATTAATGCTTTCGGTCAACGCGGAAAAGATATGGTTCGGCTATTGGCAGCCGAAAATAAATTAATGAATTTCGAGATTAAAAGAAATAATGCCGAAAAATAAACAATCAGAACGAAATCACTGGTTGATTTCAAATCAGCTAAAAAGAAATTCTGGGGAGGTTCCAACCTTCACCTATACCCCGAAAGGTGAGAAGAACCAGACCTTTTTCCTGAAGATTATCTCCTTGAATTCATTGTTAAGCAAAAGCCTGACATCATGTTTCTCACTGAAACCCACCTCAGTTCATGGCACTCCATGATATTATAGGGTTTTGAATTCATAAGAAACGATAGGGTAAACAGTAATGGGGGAGGTGGCACCGGAATATTGCGTCGAAGACCCTATTTTTCCCAAAATACTGAAAAGTCGAATTCAAAAGCTTTGAATCTTTTGAAGTGTCCGTTATCAAATTCTCACTGCCAGGTGGGGATAATCTCTTCGTTATCTCTGCCTATGCAACTGGACGAAATGTTCTCAAGTTCAAGGAGGAGCTCAATTCCTTGTTTGAAATACTCGAATTGAACAGGCTGCATAGTTATTATATCCTTGCTGGTACCTGAGCGGCAAGCATACATCATGGCTGAACGCCATCAATAATCCAAGAGGTGTATTCCTGAAATCGTGGATAACAGAGAACCAAATTGAATACAGGTTCAATCTATTTGGGTCGGAGCTCCCAATATACCCTACGACAAATTCATATTTGGATCTCTGCATTGCTGACGCAAAACTTGAATTCAGCTTTAATAGTCCTCAACGGAAACTGCAGGTGCTTCCTTACGATAGCGACACTAATGCAATAGTAATGGAAATGAATCATCAAAGGGATGATCTCTTACTCATTCCAGTTCAACATGAAAATCATCGGTTGAATTTCAAAAAAACAGACTGGGGAAAGTTTCAAAAGTAGTTTAATCGGGAGTACCAGAAGCAATTTTCTCCTCCTGGTGATGGCAATTCTTGCTCAATGGTTCCTTATGACAGGAATCTAACTAACAATGAAATAGATGTCTATTTGTCGAAGTTTGAGAAGGTGACGTTGGAAACCAATGAGAAAAAAGTTCCCAAGATTAAACATCGAAACAATATGGAACGATATGAAACACCAACCATCGCAAGGTCCTTCTTCTCACACGCGTCAACAATATTTATCGGTGATTTATAGACTACAACCATCCCTCGTTGGCTAAGTTGTAATTACACCTGAAGAATATCCGGAACTCAATCCGTTCATACTTGAGGAGTGAGGTCAGCCATTGATGGGCGGAAAATTGAGGAGTATTAGCCTACAGGACCCAGATGGCGTTTTTGCGAAAGTGAATAGCATATTCCGTAAGAAGTCTCGAGTGAAGATATCAAATCTTGAAGTCACTAGTGATGAGATAAATCTCGATAGGGCTGGTACCGAAATTTATAGTACGACTCCGGATAGAAATGGAAACACGATTATTTGTGAAGGATTCGATAAACTTTCCCTGATTGGAATGAATTTTGAATTGGTTCATCTACCAAACGCTGAGAGAAGGAATGAAATATTTTCAGAGGTCGTTGAAGCGAAAGTTTCCGACTTCAAATCAAGTCTGAACGGTGAATCAATTCTTCATTTTGATGAAACATTAACATCTGACCTCATAGCGAGCTTGAGTCTTATTGATGTTTTTGTCAGCTATGAAGACTTATGTTTCATATTTCGCAGGAAAACAACAAGAAATCATGTGGTACTGATGGTATTCCAAATATAGTTCTCCGACATTTGCCTGAGGTTGCTATTAGGAATTATTGCATATTGTTCAACAACAACAGTGGAAAAAGGCTAAGGTATTTCCGATCTTGAAGAAAGGAAAAGAATCTTCATGCCCCAAAAGCTATCGCCCAATCAGCTTGCTGTCTAACATCAGCAAGGTGTTTGAAGTGATACTCAACAGAGCATTAAACGCCCACATTGAGGAATATGAGTTGATGCCGAATTGGCAATTTGGCTTTCGTACCAGGCATTCGACCACACATGCAATAACGAAAGTAACCTCAGACACCTGTTGGAAACTTAATGAAAGAGAATGTATTGGAGCATGTCTCATTGATATGGAGAAAGCCTTCGATACGGTGTGGTGAGATGGACTAGTTTTCAAACTCCTTCAGGACAGGTTCCCCAGACACCTTATCGCCATGATGTGCAATATGTTATACGGGAAACTGTTTGTTGTAACTGATGTAAATCTAACGACAATGCGCGAATTCAAGGTCTTGAATGGTCTACAGCAGGGAACAGTTACTGCGCTTCTGCTCTTCTCAATCTTCATTTGCAAGCTATTGAACGGCTTTGATTTTAACTTCTCGCCAACGAGATCATTGGTAGCGTTTGCTGATGATCCGATCATCTATACGGCAAACCGAAAAGCTACAATATTTCAGAGCAACCTCCAAAAAAATGTTCAATGATGTGCAGCTACACACTGACGATTGGCGAATGAAAATCATTGCGCAGAAGTATGAAACAATTTTGTTTTAGACAACGCTGCAGGGGGTCAGTCAAGACCTGAAACGTAATTGGAAAGATTTCCTCATCATGGCTGGCGAGAGTAGTCTAGAATGCTCAGTAAAGCACAACAAGTAGTCATGCCCCTTTAACAAAGCGTTTAGTCCAGATATATTGATGAAAAGGACAAAGCTATTTGTTACAAGACCCAGGTGCATGTACTGGTTTGTACAGAAAGCTTGAGATGGATTAGAAGAATTACCTGTATATATCGAATAGAAGAATTTATCATACTGCTAAATTGACAAGAGTCTGTAGTGAAATGGAACTAGATACATGTCCGCGAAGAACTGCAGCAATGGCCTGCTGCTTCAGCGGAAGAGGATGGTGAGATCCGCCGAGCTGGGCCTTGTCTGGGGACGCGTGAATGCGCTGGCAGGTTAGCGTTGCGTTGTCGTGGGGCGGGTTCTTTTCCCTCTAACACAAGGCCCACTACAAAAACATTTTTTGCATCTACGAATTTACAAATGTAATTTGCTTCTCGACCGGAGTTAGAAAAAGGAGATAACCGCTAAGGACTAAGAACACACTGGCTAAGAGGACAAATAGGGCCCTGCAAAAAATGGACGGACTTGAGTAGACCTCGTCGTTTTCGGCGATACTTATGACTCACAGATAAGAGTGGGGCATCCAAGTGGAAGCGGTGCTCCCTCGCGCCATCCCAACCGGATCATGATCCAAACGTAGACTTGGCCATGTAGTTCCCATTTGAGTGAAAAACTTACGCAAACGTAATTTGCATGACTTTCCATCAAATGAGGAATACAAACGTAGCCAATTTATGTTATAGCTATAACTCCATAGCATAAAAGGGCACGCGAGCGGAAGGCCACTCTACCCGGCAAGAGCCCCTGTTAAACAGAAGGAGGGAAGAGTGCGCCCGATAGCTAGCCCATTTCAGAAGAGGAGCCTGCCATCGTTGCCGGTCCGGCAACCGGTCAGGTTTTCAGAAAAGGAAAGATCGAGTTTGATTTCTTTTATGTAAACATTACTTTATTGATTGAATCCAAGACAAATATCGAACGAATTGATCAAAAAGAATAATTAGAGAACATAAATTCTATACACTTCATTATGTCTGTTCAAAATTGGCAAATTGGAGCTACTGGTTTTTGAGAAAAGCCTAAATAATTCCTTTTCTTGGGCATATATATTCAATGCAATTCGAAACCTTTTTATCTTCTTCTAGCAATTTTGACTTTGTATTCCGTTCGTTTTGAAGTAGCAAATGGTGATTAATATTAAAAAATATAAGAGCATATAATAAATTAGCAAAAAATATAATAAAATATTGAATATAAAAAAAAATTAAATGTTAAACATACACATAATATTTGTCCTTTTCATAAGGTCTCATTTGTTCTTTGTAGCAAAATATAAATTGTTTTCTGTATCGTTTTGTTGTTTAAGAGGTATGAAAATATCTGATAGTTATCATAAAGTTAATAATGATTTTTAATCCTTGATGTGGTATTGTGTTTTCTCAATGCGCTTTTAATGGAGTTTTTATTTGATTAAATATTTTTTTCATTTTTAATAAATATATTTAAACCCTTGTTTATATAAGCAAGGAGTAATCAGAAAAAGCTTTAACCGTCCAAGAGTGTTTTTTGTATTTCAAAAATCAAATAGAACATTTAGTTATAAGAAATAAATTTATCGTATAGAACACTAAAAATATGTAAAATGTGTTTTTTATATACCAATGTTAAAGAAAATTAAGTAAAATGAGTACTTACCGGCATCCTCATGAGCGCTCGATGACAATGTAGGCGGTGCCAGTAGCGATGAAATTGTATCTATTTGGTTTGTTTTTATAATTATACTAGAAACGCACAAAAAAACCCACCCATTCACACATGGACAACTACTTATTGTCTAATCTAAATTGATTACGGACTGGTCATCGCTTAATCAGTGCTACCGGCGGTCTGTCGACTCATTACGTAAATATTCTCCTTGATACATTCCTTGTTGAAAGGCGCGTATGTATTCGTCAATTTCTGGTATGCCAAGCAACTAATGTCAGCCAATTGTCCCACAAAATTGAAAAGCTGGCTGATATCTTATGTAATCGTCGTCGTATTCGAGCTCTGGCGTTTTAAATGCTCTTCAAAGATTTTGCAAACATACGCTTTCGTAGTTACTGTACGTTCTAATCTCAGGCCTCATTCCGGACTGTGCACGCAAAATTATATGCGACGTCTATTGACGTTATGTTTACGTTCGCGATGGCGGCACTGCAGCTATAGAATGCATGCAAAACGCTGACCAGACGATTTATTCGTAAATGTAAAGTTATGCCTCCACGCGGTATAAAGAAAACTCGTCTATCGATTCAGATGTTGTATCGTGCTTCAATTTCCTTGTTAACGTAATCATTTTGACAGCCGCGAGGAGAAGAAAAAACTTAACCGCCACTTGTCTTCTATGGTTAACTTTCTGGAATGTCTATTGAATTTCCTTTTCCCTTACGCAAAGAATAACAACTTGGAGTAGAAACTCTGTTAACTGCAGAATCGGTGTGCAATTTGGGGTGACGGCACTTTTCATTTCTGAGACTTCACACGGTTGTGTGCTTGAAAATTGCAAAAGGCAAAAATGCAGGTAAATCCAAGACTCTTGTCGAGGTGAAGAGGACGCAAGCCACTAAGAAGTTCAACGATGGCAATATCGCGTGGAAACGAATTTCCTTGTGGTTCGTGGGCTGCAGCACTATGGAGAAAGTTTTGTATCTTTTCGCGACGCTTTTAAAAGTGGGAACACGTTTCCTTCACGGTGTTCACGATTGCAGTGAACTCAGAAAATTGGTCGAGTTATTGAACGGTTGTTGGTTGCACAAGTTCCGGTTTTCCAAAAAGAGGTGTTATTTTGATATTAAAAGAAAAATGCCATTATTTAATATAAATGATCGAATGCTTATTTCATTATAAAGAGGAAGGTATGCCGTTAACATCAGGCAAATGACCACCATGACCACGCTTACAGGACCATATCCTTTTCATGAAATTTTCCATAACCAAATCGCAAAGTGGCTGTCCTATGCCCTCGATAGCCTCACGAATTCCATCTTTGAGGTCTTGAATCGACGCTGGGCTGTTGGCGTAGACCTTCTCTTTCCAGTGACCCCAAAGGGAGAAGTCGCAAGGTGTTAAATCACAAGATCTCGGTGGCCAATTGTGATCACCTCTTCGAGAGATAACACGGTGAGGAAACTTTTCCCGTAAAAGATCAATAGTTTCGTTGCTTGTGTGGCATGTAGCGCCATCTTGTTGAAAGTAAACGTTTTCCAGATCAATACCATCCAATTCCGGCCATAAAAAATCATTAATCATCTCTCGATAGCGCAATCCATTCACCGTAACTGTTGCTCCAGCCTTATTTTCGAAAAAGTAAGGTCCAATGACTCCGCCGGACCATAAACCGCACCAAACAGTCACACGTTGAGGATAGAGAGGCTTTTCAACAATAACTCTTGGGTTTTCCGAGCCCTAGATGCGACAATTTTGCTTGTTGACGAAGCCACCAAGGTGGAAATGGGCCTCATCACTCAAGATGATTTTTTGATGGAATTCCGGATCATTTTCATGCATTTCAAGGACCCAATCAGCAAAGACACGACGTTGTTGATGATCGACCGGATTGAGTTCTTGTATTAACTGAACTTTATAAGCCTTAAGACCCAAATCTTTATGCAAAATACCGTGTAATGACGTTTGTGGAATGCCCAATTCCAAAGAACGACGAGGAATGGACAAACCTGGGTTTTCTTCAACACTTTTGGCTACAACAGCAATATTCTCGGCTGTTCTTGAGTGACATGTACGGGTTTTATGCTTCACATCACTAAGTTGTCCCAACAGCTCGAATTTTTCCACGAATTTCTGTATTGCGCTCCGACAAGGTGCTTCACGACGACCCAAAAATGTTCGAGTTTTACGAACTGTCTCTGCCAAATTTTTACCATTTTCATAGTGAATTTTAATAATTTCAATGCATTGTTGAAGCATGTATTGTTCCATTATTATTAATGGCGTAGTTTTTGCTTGTCAAATGTCAAAAAATGACAGCTTCAAAAGTAACATCTACCGAAATAGCGGGCTATTCAAAATAATACCTCTTATTGGAAAACCTTTTATTTTATGAGGGATGGAAGCTCTTTTTCGTCGTTTTCCGTACGAATTCGGTCGTGAAAGGAACTTCACCAATGGCGGTGATGGCAGACAATTTGTCACTTTACGAATTTACTACAACGGCCGAATCTTTCATCGCGAAATTCCGCGTTAAGGTTCCCGGCAAGCTGTCGACCAGGTGGCGGAGATAACGCGCACGGTAATTATTCCTCCTATATCGTTTTCTTGATTGCGGTTCTCGCGCGTGCTTGCCATTTCGCGATCTTAAGTGGACTTCCCGGATCCGTCCAAATCTTTCTTCATTTCCCTGTGTCGCAACGGCACATCGCATACAGCTGCTCGCTCAGCTGAGTTAGATTGCATTCGGCAATGGGATACACGGATGGGATGCACTAAATCAGTGCTCCCATGTCCGAAATTTTTATTTGCAGTTTTGAAGTTTTAAAAATTAACAGAAGTAAAGAAAAATAAAAAAGATTTTAAATAATAATAAAAGGTTAAATATTATAAAGAATATAATTAAAAGGAAACGTTTAAATTTAATATAAAGGAAAATTGATATAAAAATATTTTATAATTTGTAACTATGAATGTGTAGTAATCGAGCAGTTATACTAGCAAACTGCTCGAAACCCCTCCTATTCAAATTGTGATGGCAGATTTAAAATTAAAATATGGAATATTTTTCTCCTGTAATTGTAATTTGTAGAATAGTTTTCTTAGTATTATTATTAAATGTAACCTCATATCAATTTTCCTCTATAATAAAATTTAAATGTTCTCCGTTAATTATCTTTTCTATAAAATTTAATTTTTCATTACTATTTAAAATTTTTATTTCTTTCCTACATGTAAATTTTCTTAAATTTATTTAGATTTCTTTACTTCATTTTTAATTTCTTTAGTTTAGTTATAATTTCCCTACAACAGTTAAATTTTGGTTTTTGTTAAAAATTTGAATCTGCCCATTACAATTTAGGATGTGGAACCCCTGACTTAGTGCAGGGCAATGGTGCATTACCTAAAATGCATTCAAATACATTCCTGACGTTAGCGTAAACTGTAACTCTTATCTGAGATTCTCCCGGTAACAAAAAATAAATTTTAACAATCCGGAAAGGGTGTATCACTTGGGGATATGAACAGCTTGTGTGTGTGTGTTTACGGAGAAACAAGAAAAAAACCTGTAACGAACAACATTATGCAGGCAAATTATCTGAGATTCTCCTGGTAACGAAAAATAAATTTTAATAATCCAGAATGGGTGTATCAGCTGGCGATATAAACTGCTTGTGTGTGTGTTTACCGAGAAACAAGAAAAAAACCTGTAACGAACAACATTATGCAGGCAAAGTCGAGACGCAACACAAACATGTAAAAATGTACGGGTGTCAGCTGATGAAGTTGGGAGAAAGTTGAGAAGATGAGAATGCATGGGGGGATTTGTGATTGCGAGGAGTGGGTAGTTGATCTGCTGAGGAGTTGGATGTTTGGACTGGTACGGTGGGGAGAAGAGATTTGGCGAGATCGATACGGGATCGAAGACGTTGATAAGAATTTGTGGTTTTGATTTGATCTAAGTAGTATTGTACGGAAAATTGTCGAGAAACGTGTATCAATTAATCGCGTGGATAGAATAAAAAAGAGTTCTGTGCGTACAATCGTGATGGATTTGTGCGGGTGGCGAGAATCTTTCGAGTGAAAAGCATGATAGAAGATTTTTGCAAAACGGGACCGCAGATTGCGAAAAGTGAAATGTCATAAAGGAAAAGAACACAAACAACTATGATATCATATTAGGATAAATTAAAACTTAAAAGGCAGTTTGATTGCAACGGAATGGTAACGAAGAGTGGTTATGGAAAAATAACGAAAAATTGCAACTTGAGAAATAAATATCTCAAATGTTTTGTGCGGTTACAACAATAAGTGATCCCATTTTCAAAAGCAATTTTATATATTGCACTATCACCCAACTTAAAAATAATTTAAATGAATGTGCTGTGCTGTTGTGCTATGGCTCCAAATACACGCGTCGCACGAAAAAGGGGAATTATTCGCTGGTCGTAATCGATTCTATTGTGATGGAAAGTGAGGAAAAGAAGAAACTGACGAGAATTCGATTTCGTGCACAATTTGAAAGGTTCCCAAAGACAATGGCATTTGTGAAATAGTAGGCTCGGTAGTACAGAAAATTGCTATCACCACCGCCATCGTCGTCATCGTTTGAAATTCGATTGGAGTAATATTTGTGGGCAAATCGAGATTCGACCGCGACCCGTGCCCATTTGGATAAACATGAAGAATTAATCTATTCAGACTCGTGCAATTCAGTCGGTTGATGCAGACGTCGCAAGATAAATAGTTGGTTATTTTACGTTAGTGAAAACGATTTGAAGGGGCGTTTAAATAAGTTACATATATTGATTCGTAAGAAAGATTTTGCTTTGGTATTTTATGGTGTTCGTAGCTAAAGTCGTTTTGACTGATTATGGGAAAAATCCGATTCATGCCGGGTACATGAAAAGTAGTAAATCGCATTTCGCATATTGTGGCGTTCATGCGTTCATTTATTAAAATTACGCGCTTTGACCAAATTTTACCTTTGTGAAGGAAACGTAGTGGCGTAAGACTCGAGTTTGTAACCCTTTAAATTACAAGAAATTCAGTTATCAGTAACTCACCACATCGTCAGCGAGCGCTCGTGAGGATGTGGGTAAGTACCCTTTGTTATTTTTCTCTTAAATTATTAATTTTTTTTCAATTGTTTTCTAATTTTGTTCTTTATTGAAATTTATTATTTGCATGATTTTATATATTATTTCACATGTTTCCGAGTGTCTTCCGCCTGCTACTCCTATAGTGTATGGTTTTTTTTCTTCAGATAAAATAAATTAAAAATAATTGTACAGCCTATGTAGTTATTTGACTTAATATGATTTAATCGACACAATTTGTTTTTAATAACAACGCGATATATAAGCACGGTATCTTTGTAAGTCCAGATTGAGAACCCCATATCGCAAAGATTTTTAGAATGGTTTTGACATTATAGTCGCAAATAAAATGAATTGTTAAACTTAAAAAACGCGGTCTTTTTATTTTGGCTCCTCCTGACTGGGTATAGGACCCAGTACGTTGGAAGGCTTTTCCCACCAAAAAAATGAGCTAGCCATCGGGCGCGCTCCGACCTACTTTTAGTTTCAGGGACTCTCGCGGGTTGAGTGGCTCCTAGTCAAGGAGCCTTTTTATAGCATAGGGTTCTGTGATCCGACAACATAACTCTATGACATAAATTGGTCACCGGTAAATTTCTTTTCTGATGGGAAGGATCATACAAGGTATGTTGTATGAGTTTTCCACCCAGAAGGGAAATATATGGCCACTACAACATTATGTGTCTTGATCCGGTTGGGCGGGTGCGAGGGGTACCACCACCATCCAGTTGCCCCAGTCTTATTGGCGGGCCATGAGAATCGTCGAGTAACGACAAGGTTCCCCTAAGTCCGTCTGTTTTCACTCGTTTCAACTTGTTCTCTGAGCAAGTCATTTTCCCTTTTGGTAGTTACCTACATTTTTTTCGACTTCGGTCGATCCTTTTGTAGTGGGTCCTTGTGCTGGGGGTCCCTGTGCTGGGGGAATGAACCCGCCCCACGACACCGCAATGCTAGCCTGCCAGCGCATTCACGCGTCCCTAGACAAGGGCATTCTCGGCGGATATCAACATCTTCCTTCGCCGAGGCGGCAGACTATCGCTGCAGTCCTTTACGGATATGTATACTTACCTTTCACTACAAATGGAAGTAATGTATTTTTTTCCAAATCTGCAATTGAAATTTTGGATGTGTTAGGAAGGTTTTCGAGCAGTTTGCTTGTGAGACTGCTATATTACTACAAGTCGATAACTTCAGATTGAAACTTCTTCGGAATCATATTGCAAGGACTTCACTGTGAGCGAAAACCTCTGGATTTCACAGCTGTTCCAGCTTACAGAAGGGTGTTTTGTGATTTGCCTCACTACTGGCTTCGTTCCTCCAGAAGCATTCGTGTATTTGGACATGAATCGATATGTTTTTGATTCTGATGGTGTCCCAATTATATATCACATGTATAGACGGGCCATCGACAAGAAGATAAAATATCCTCCGAATTTGAGTTCACGAGACCAACAATTCCAATGGAGATACTCATTTGCTAGATTCGTTGAGTAGAGCTGAGACGGAGCAATCTAGGTACTGGTGGTTGAGTGACAATGTCTAAATTATTCATTTTTGTGGTTTTCATTACCTAGTTTCATCTCATAATTGCTACATTTAGTGTTGTTTATTTGTGTTCAAAATTTGGGATAGATTTCAGAATAAGATAACGTTTTTTTGATTGAATTTGTTTATAATTAGGGTGTAATGTTACGTATAGGATCAAAGTTCATTGTTGTGTTAGTATTATAAGTAATTGTTGAACAGTGTTGGTTTGTTTTTTCTCCTGTTTTCAATTGAATCAAAAAATATGTAATAATTTTAATTAATTTGACTTTTAGAAATATATTGAATCAATAAATGTGTCTAAAAATAATTCTACTTCAAAAATTGCTTAAACTAAAAAAAAGTTATAAAACTTTCTCCTAACCCACACTTATATATCACATGTATAGACGGGCCATCGACAAGAAGATAAAATATCCTCCGAATTTGAGTTCACGACACCAACAATTCCAATGGAGATACTCATTTGCTAGATTCGTTGAGTCGAGCTGAGACGGAGCAATCTAGGTACTGGTGGTTGAGTGACAATGTCTAAATTATTCATTTTTGTGCTTTTCATTACCTAGTTTCATCTCATAATTGCTACATTTAGTGTTGTTTATTTGTGTTCAAAATTCGGGATAGATTTCAGAATAAGATAACGTTTTTTTGATTGAATTTGTTTATAATTAGGGTGTAATGTTACGTATAGGATCAAAGTTCATTGTTGTGTTAGTATTATAAGTAATTGTTGAACAGTGTTGGTTTGTTTTTTCTCCTGTTTTCAATTGAATCAAAAAATATGTAATAATTTTAATTAATTTGACTTTTAGAAATATATTGAATCAATAAATGTGTCTAAAAATGATTCTACTTCAAAAATTGTTTAAACTAAAAAAAAGTTATAAAACTTTCTCCTAACCCACACTTTCTCAACAATATTTGCCAATTCCGATTTCGCAAATTTAATGCATTTATCAAATAGCGCTTATATACAAATGTGTTTTTGGTGGGGAGTGGAATCTCTACACAATATTATGTATACTATTCTTCCTCGTATATTTCCACGTAGCATCAAGGAGACAAAAGAGATTCGTCCTTCGCTAACCGAAGTCTCCCGAACAATAAATCATTGCTGTAACAGTTAACACACATTTTCCAAGGGATGGACGATGTATCGTAACAAGGGAAACTGTGTTCCAGCGGAAAATGGCGCGATGTCTTGGATTTACTTCTAATTGAAATATTTTCAAACGTTTTATCTCTTATTTATGCTTCCCAAGATTGTGAAATCGTTTAGTGCAAACATTATTGATGAAAGAAAATAATCGGATGAAAAGAAAAGCTATTAGCATGTAAGCCCGAAGAGCGTTTTCCTTGCCTGAAGACTCCCAAACTGATTAATTTTCCAACTGGAAAATACTATTGGGGGAGGGAGAAACGATAAAAAAGCCAGTCGCCGCCGATGACGTCACTCATATCACAACATTTTCCTAATGGAGAAAGCGCACAGCATGTACCATGTAGTCTCGGAAAAGCCCCCGTCTTGGGTAGGAAAAGCTAGTCGGAAAATCTTGTCTGTCGTTGCGTTCGAGCCGCGCGGTCGTTAGTCTAATTTCGGTTTGCCGTCGCGTGGCTCTGTATTCAGCTCGCAATTTCTCGACTCGGCTCAGTTTGTTCTCAATTTTTCTGTTATTTTAAGTTCACTTTTATTTTCATCACTTTCAACGACGACGGGATGCTAGTGCATGTCCCGGCCTGAATTGAGTTTTCCCCCGACTCCCAGTGAATTTTCCTCAACATCCCGTTTTGGGTGTGTGCGGCAACGGATAATTGAATCGTCCTTAAGTTCTAAATAGTCCTTGCACCCTTCATCCGGTTGTTTTTCTGCTGATATGACGAAGCTAACGTAATCAATCTACTCGTAATTTAATTTGAAGTGGCATCTATTTTTATCCGGGCTAATCAAGAAAGAAGCAGTGAAAAGATTTTGCTCGAACGGGAAAAGTGTGTCAACGTGGTATGTCTCGAATAACAACCGGAAAATTCCCCCGACTTATTGTGAGTGTAGGGACATCAATATGTGAATTGAGTAGTGCGGGCGTCAGGGTGATGCAAGTGTGAAAAAAATTTTAGCTAAAAGCACACCAAGCATAAAAGATGCTTTGATGCTCCTCTCGAACTTGCAGTGAAATTGGTTTTGCATTATTTCCGCTGTGCCGACTGAATTTGAATTGTTCCGGTCAATGCCTGCGAGGGTGGCAACAGGCCGATAGTGAAAGGACACTACTGAATGCTGGTGAATCGAAATTTTAAGGACATTCAGTATATTTTTAGTTTAAAGTGAGTGTGCCATAATTTTGCGTCATTCTGAGTATGTTATTGAATTGGGTTCATGATGGCCTTGGTTGAAATTGAATTTAGGAAATGTTTCTTAGTATGTAACATTGAGTTAATTCAAGTGTGAAAGCGTATTACATTTATAACGACTGCGTCTTACATCGTTACAGCAGTATTATATCAAAGGTGTGGGTAGTTATCAGGTTTAGTTAGTTTTAATATAATCTCCTTCTTGTGTGCTGTAGTATTGTTTAATACTGAGAATTATTCATATGAGTGTACTTATATGTGAAGTAACTTGATACGTTATCGCGTTGCATTGTTTTTACAATTTCGTTAGAATATCTTTGTTACTCAGGGTGAAAAGGAAACGAAATAAAATACCTGTTTGTATTGTTTATCTTGCAACAAAACGTGTCTTTCATAATCTGTATCATTCTCTGCAGTATATTTGTCACGTCTGAAATGAAATAGGTGAAAAGCACATTATTCAATCAGAAATTCGTTCCTTTCTTTCATTGATCTTAAGCTTTAATCATGCTACTTACTAGTATATCGTAAATGAAGGATAATCGCGAATCCTTGGGTCGCTTCAAGACTTGGGAAGTCGTATCTCTTAAAGTATAGATCGTGACCAATATGCATGATTTGCCAAAAAATTGGTTTTAATTCTATATGTACATCGGAAGAATGTCTTTTTTTCTCGTTCTTATAGCTGATATCTGGGATCATTTTAATTGAATAAAAAGTGTTAAATATAATTTATACAATTTATTTTTCTAAGTAGCCGATAATAACCACCAATGTAATTGTTAGAAGCTGTTTACCTATTATATATGACCTTTTGCCATTTTTTGGGTAGAGCCATTATTCCATCTGTGTAGAACTTCTGTGGTTTATCGGCGAAAAACTTGAAGTGAATTTCTTTTCATTAAGGAAGTTTTGCAGAGACCGAAACAAATTGTAGTCTGATGGTGCAAGGTCTGGACTAAACAGTGGATGCTTCAAAACTTCCCAGCCAAGCTCTGTCAATTTTTGCCGGGTCATCAAAGATGTTTGTGGTCTGGCATTGTCATGATGGAAGACAACGCCCTTTCTATTGATCAATTCTGGCCATTTTTTTGAATTGCTTGTTGCAATCTGGTTAATTGCTGACAGTAAAGAGCCGAATTGAGTGTTTGGCCAGGTTCTAGCACCTCATGGTAAACAATTCCCATCCCATCCCACCATACACACAGCATAACCTTAATGTCAATCCTGCCTTTGAAGTCGTTTGTGATGATTCACTTTTTTTTGATCATGATCTTTTTCGAACGACATTCTCATATCTTACCCATTTTTCATCCCCTGTAATGATTTGCTTATAAATGACAAGATATCGTTGCGTTTTATTAGCATTTCGCAAATGGAAATTCGGTCGAACAAATTTTTTTTCGTTAATTCATGCGCCACCTAAACGTCGAGCTTCGTTGTGTATCCAGCCTTAGGCAAATGGTTCAAAACTGTTTGATGATAGATATTCAGTTCCTTAGCAATGTCATGGCTGCTTATATGTCGGTCTTCTTCAATTTTTTGCAAGATATCATCGACTTTTTCAGTGATTGGTCAACCTGAGCGAGGTGCATCTTTGACATCAAAATTTCCATAACGAAAGCGAGCGAACTATCTCTTGGCTGTGGCTTTTGATAAAGTATCTTGACCGTAGACACCACAAATTTTTTCACGAGCCTGCGATGCATTTTCCCCTTGATCGTAGTGATATTGCAAAATATAATGATTTTTTCAGAAATTTCACTCATTTTTAAATGAATACAACTTTTGACACGAATGGCGAAATACAAAACTGACCATATGAAAATTGTAGACTGGAATGTCACCTTTCAAACACGTGTCAGTTTGACTCAATTTGATTAGAATTGCCCGATATATGACAACGAACACCATCTAGTGACAAAAAAGGCTCAATACTTTTTAGACAATCCAATATTAGGAAGGAAGCCTAGCAATCATGTGAGTGACTGTTAATTCTGCTCTAAACCTTTAAAAACGGAGCTACGTATATCCTTAAACAAACATCGGTAACAAGTCCAGCAGCACATCGAACTAATTTGCCTGTTGCCCAACCTCCAGAAGACCGCCTGCGAGATATTGTTAAAGATATTAATACAGCGAAAATGGGCTACAGCGAGTGTAGAGCTTCTGAATTTTCGGATGACCACATTTGTTAGGGACAAATATTCATAGACTTAAATTTTCCAACAGATTAGCATTAATATTTACTGCTACAACTGGATATAACATTTTTCGGGCCAGTTTCGCGTTCTGGCTTCTCCTCCGTCCATGCGTCACAGAAAGTTTGCTCAGAAACTATAAAATGCCACAAAGCTTTTTTTTATGTTTGGGAGGTGAATGCCATTTACGCACAGACTTTGGGACTCCCATGCTCGCAAGCGACTGGACTACCCACTTAACACCTCCCCTGTCAACCCGAGAGCCCAGCCTGGAACCGTTTGGCACATTACTCGGGCCATGTCTCATTGTGTTATGCCGTGAGGCACCTTCAGGCTGGGGCATTCTTCCTCTAGCGGGAGGGAAGAGGGGAAGAGGAATTGCCAAACAAGCGATTCCCCAGCCGCAACGTCCCCGGCTGCCGTGAGTTTCTTTTATTTTTTAGGACTGCCCGAACATAATGTGCCACCTGGTTACCTTTGTCAACCGATTCAAGCATCACCGCGGCTAAACTATCCGGGGTGTGCTCTCTCCTCTCGCTATAGAGGCCCCTTCGTAGCCTGTCCCATTTTGTGCACGCAAAAAACTTGTGGCAGGCATCGTTTTCTTCTCCTAGGTAAAAACGACAATCGGGGGACCGTAACTTACCAATATTGTGCAGCTAAGACTGAAAAGACCCATGCCCGCTCAAAAGCTGGGCCAGATAGATGTAAGTCTCACTATGCATTCGATTTAGCCACGGTCCAACATCCGGTTCAAGGCGCGTAGTTCATCTTCTCTTCGCGCAATTCACCCAAGACTGCTGCCAATCGTTGAGAGAGCGCTGTCTCTCTTCGTGGGCAACCGTCTCTCTCGCGTCCTCGTTTCGACGCAGGAAATAGCACGGCGCTCTCGAGCAAGGAGGGCAACAGGTAACTCTCACCGCCGAGTCAGAGACTATCGAATACGAAGAGGCAATACTCAGCCCTCCTCTTCTCTGTACCTGTGCCAAGCGTTTTCGGTATACCTCCTTACTGAGAGCATCGCCCCATATTTCTTCCCCGTACAGTAGCACTAATCCTACAGCACTCATCAAGAGGCATTTTCTTGATGGGCTGGGTCCCCCTACGATGGACATAAGTCAACTCAGAGCGATACTCCTGAAGCAGCCTTCTCAGCCGTTGCCCTGATTTTCTCAGAGAAACTCATCTTTGAGTCGATCAGTAGCCCCAGGTACTTCACGGCTGGTTTCAATTCGATTAGTATGTCTCAAACACTAATCATCCTTACTCTAGGGATTCTCTTTTGTGTCAAGATAACCACTTCGGTTTTCTTCAGTGCTAACTAAACCCACGAGCAGTCATTCAGTCTCACAACTAGTGCATTAGCATCCCTAGCCTAAGTTGCGCTTGTTCAAAGTCCAGCTACCAGATCCAGAGATATGATGTTCATCCGCAAAGCCGATCAAGCGCGACTCATCTGGCATCTTCAGTCTCAGTAGCCCGTCGTAAGAACCGTTCCACAGGTCTGGACCAAGGATAAATCCTTGAGCAACACCCGATGTAACTTCCATTCTTCGTTGGCCTTATGTCGTGTCGTAAAGCAGGCTTCGGTCCTTCAGGTAGTCCCTCAAAAGCCGCATTATATATTATGGAACTTGAAGAGAGTTTTCCAGCGTATCCAGAATATCCACCCATCAAACGGAGTTGAAGGCGTTCCTAACGTCGAGTGTCACCAACAGGACGATTCGTCGCTTAGCGTGACTATATGCCTCTGCCTTTTGGACCGTGCTGATCACCTCTCCAATCACATCAATGGTGGAGCGTCCTGCTCTAAAGCCGTACTACCGAGGAGATAGGTCCCCAGTAGCACGAACCGCGTCAGTGAGTCTTCCCTTGGTAAGTTTCTCTAGCACTTTCCCAGCCGTGTCTATCATGCATAACGGGTGGTATGCAGACGGTGATCCGGGATTTGCCTTCTCCTTGCTGATCAGCACAAGCCTCGCCACCTTTCATCGCACCGGGAAAGCTCCGTGCCGTAGGCAAGCGTTGAATGTGCTGAGCAGCAAGTCAGGATAATGGTGATATGCAAGCTGCAATACCTCAGCTGGAACACCATCTGGATCTGGAGCCTTCCTCGCTTTCAGTGCAAGGCTTGCCTCTTTCAGTTCCAGCTGTGTGAAGAGTGGACACTCGACTGCTGTTTCATCATGGACAGCGTCAACACGGACGGGATGGGCGGAGAAGAGTGCCCGCACTATCTCGCCCATCTTTTCCGTATCATGTATGCAAGGCACCCAAGCTTCCGTATAACTAGCTCTTAGCCAAAGCGCCACGGATCCATGTTCATATTGTCCACTAGTATTTCCTGGCCGACTTATATGCTGGTACCCGGTTGCATGCCTCGTCGCGGTTCTGTGCCCGTTGAGCCCCAGGCCGAAGCTTGTGACGTTCCCTTCGCTTGTCAGCAATTTTAGTCGACTACCAGTATACTGCGGGCTTGCCGTGTTGTGGTTTTCGACTGGGCATAGAAGCGTTGCAAGCAATCGTGATGATGCTCATAGTTGAGTACAACCCGTCTTGAGCTGCCAGTTCTCCCGCCCTTTGCGAAGCTCCCTGCAACGGAGCACCTGCTGTGAGCACCTCGACGAACCTCTCGATGCTCGTCCTTCATATGTCTCAACTAATTGTAGACAATTGAGAGCACGGACGTCGGGAGACAACATCACTGATCTCAAGTAGAATGCACTGATGATCACTGGCTGAGAAGTACTCTAATAATCTGCAATCGTGTATCCTCCGTACTAAGGACTCCGAGGCGAATGGCACATCCGGTATGGTTCCTTCGTAGCCAATATGGCGGAAAGTCGGCGTATTTCCGGTGTTAATTACGACGAGTGTCGTCCTGGCCGCCATTTCTAGGATTCGTTTTCCCCGTGGATCTGTTCGAAACAACGCCCTCCTAAGCATTAAGCTTGGCTTGGAAAGATGATATCGATTCGGTCGACGTTAGGTACACATTGAGGAAGATGGTCCCTGAGCAGCGAACCCATACTTAACAATTTCCGTCCACAGTACTCCACCTGAAAATCACTGCTCCAAACCCAGATGGTGGCAGTACCAGCTTCATCAGGGTAACATAATGCCGAACTTTTATCATGGTGTTGCTCACTCAGCAGTAAAAAGTCGGCTTTCATATCCCTCGCAAACTGCCCAAGCAGGTTTTGGGTGGTTGAACTGCGGTGTAAGTTTAGTTGCAGGATGCGGGTCATCTAAGTTCTGATTTTCACTCGGCTAGGATTTTCTGGAAAACCCGACATTTCCCTGGTTCCAAGAAGTACCCAATATCCGGTCTTGGATCAGCATCCTTGCAAAGGATATAGTATGCCTCCTTTGTAAACTCGCATTTGTAACATCGGGAACTCCTATCGGGTCCTTTGCATACTTGTGTGGTGTGCATTTGAAACATTGAAGAAGCACTGCTCTTCGCCGTATCCTGTAGACAACTCACCCTACCCTTACTTTGCACTTATTCAGAAATTGCTCGGCGTCCACTTCGGTTAAGTTAGGGATGACCATGCGTTGTTCCCTATGGTTTTCTGTTGTCAGCTTCGCTTTGATCCTGCGCACGTTAGGGAACTACCTTTTGATGCTCTCTTCTACCTCGACCAGGTCCGTGACGCAGTCTTATTTCAATCGTTTCCATCGGCTCAAGCGAAATTAAAGGTGCTCTTTTGCCGAGGAATTTCTTTACTGCGTCACAAAATGCTTCTTTATTGTTGGACTCTGCTCCGAATTCGACCAGTATGTGGCCCGAACGCGTTGATCGTACTGCTTTAATGGCAGTGTTGGTGTCTTCGGGCCTTACCTTTCCCCTGATATCCCGCAGCACATTTGCATATGGTCGGCCATCTTGGGGTTCGAGTAGTGCCTGCACCCGCGGTCTTTGTCTCCTGTTTCGCATCAGGTATTTTTAGGGTTTTGTACTACCCTTGCAATCACAACCTGTGTCCGTCCGTCCGTACGTCTGTATGTCACAGCACTTTTTCTCCGAAACTATAGAAGCTAAAGCCATGAAACTTTGTGGGAAGGTCAGAAGTGGTGCCTTCTTGAATGTTTTTGGGTGAACATTTTTCAAACGGGTTTAAGGGGGTCCCCCCATATAGGGAGGTGGCCCTTCAAAAAAAAATTTCACCATTGGTAATCGAGCAGGGTATAATTGGAAAGGTCTTAACGAGATCTTTTCAAAACAAGTCTTATCAGTACTCTGGGGGCAGGGAAAGGAGAAATGTACGAACTTTTCGCGTACCCCCCTCGCGATTGGACACCTTTCATCCGAAAAATTTGAAAAAATCATGGATGTTGGCCACAACAAATACATGAGAAGTCGTAATTCACTCAACTTTGTTAGTAACAGTATGATTTATCGATTTTACATTTTCTTGAAGAAAATCTTAATGGTACCTTTAAATTCTACAAAATTCAGTACATAAATGGTTATTTATAAGATTGACTAGTCCTGGAATTTTCACAAAGACCGAATAGTATTGAACGGAGTTATAGCGATTTGAATTTTCCTGTATTACTATGGAACAATAGGCGCTGTATTACTATGGAACTATATGGCTGTGGAACAATATGCGCTTTTTACCGACAGACAATACAGATTTGCTGGGATTTGCAGCAAAGTTTCGGGAATGATAGGTATCATGAATATTTTTGAGAATTGGTTCAGCTAGTGGTATCATTAATCGTAAAACAAAATAGAGACTGTTATGAATGAGATGATTGAATAATTTTGAGTTATTTTTCCCCAACTTCAACGTTTAAGGTACATGCTTTTAACACTTGATTCAATACCCATAGGCGAAACAAGTTGATGTGGTAGAAGAGAGCCCCGAATAGAAAGGTTTTGTAACCATTCTAGAGTTTGAAAAAAAAATTTTGACGCCATGAATCGATGATTTGAATTATTCACCCAATACTTGTTAAAAAATCGTTCAAATTTTTCCAAAAGGTGCAAAGTTCCATTCATTAGCACGTTATTGAACATATTCAAGTAAACCACTATTCTTTAAATTTTCATGAAAATCCGAAGAAAATAAGAGTGCCTTGGTCGATTTGAAATATATATTAACCATCAATATGTGTTATTGTTTTTGCAATTCCATATAATTGAAATGGCGATAACTCACTTTGTTAATATTTGAAATGTTGTAGGCACAAGGGACTTACATCAACCTACATAAATGTAAAACCTTAAGAAGCTTAAGGGCACTGTTTCGATTTTCGGAGGAAAATGTAAAATTTACAAATCAAACCATTATTAACAGAGTTAAGTGAATTTTGATTTCTGAAGTATTTGTCGCCCTTGGACTCACAAAGACCTACCTTCGTGATTTTTTTTTTTTTTGGATTATTGGTGCATTTTGCCCCTCCCACCCCCTGGACTTCTAATGCAAAAAAACGACTTATTTTTCAGATTCTGAAATTGCTAAGACATTTCATTCAATACCCTACTCGACTACATTTTATGAAAAAACTAGTTAAGGGCCACTTCGTTATAAAGGGGGACCCATTAAAAATTTGATATATTTGATAAGACCTAAGCTTTTGAGAGACCACCACTTTTGACGTTTTCGCAAAGTTTGAGCTTTGTAGCTAGTTTTGGAAGAAATTTCTTGTGACGCGTGCCTTTAAGGCTTGGGCCTCAGCGTTTCTTTAGCCTTTTGCTCTCCTTCAGCCTTCGAATTCTTTTCGACCTGTAACTAGCTCCTTCGGTAATGCCATATGCGGTCTAGGAGCTCCTCTAGTCCAAGAAGCCCAATCCTTACTCCTTTGCTATCGGCGAGTCCCATGTAGATTTTATTCTTTTTAGAACATCTCCCACTTTTCAGATTATCCTGGTTATCGGCTTCCGTTTCCGAGTACAGGACTTCCGCCACATTTTCGGCGGTGGCGATGAAATCACACAATAGCGCTTTATTTGTTTGGTTATTCCTTTCTTTTCCTGCCGTAATCTCTTTGTGGACTTCAGGATGGTTCGTTATTATTTCGGGATTGTCGACCGTCGCTTCGGTCGCTTTGGTAGCGATCGCAGCAGTAACTATCTAGTTCTCGATGTTCTTTATATTTTTCCCCACCGCTCAAACATCTGGCGCATCCTGCAGAGTTTCCCGCTCTTCCTTTTTAGGACGCTCTCGCGTTCGCATAATTTTTTTTTTTTGCTGCACCCGAACGCTGCAGGGATCTCAGTCTGGACAAGACTGTCTGTTAATCTCCGTTTTTCGTCCGTCTTCAATGTCATTGCATTCATCGTAGTTTTTTTCATCATTAGTACCGCTCCCAATGTGCTGTGAACATTTTGGCTGTTGTTATTTTTGCTTTCTTTTTTTGATTTTTTTAACTTTTTTAGTATTTTTTGTTGCTCCAGTTTTATTTCCCCCCCTCAGAGCCGCTGTCTCCGTTCCTGTGTGTAGCCGCCTTTTTGGTCCCATGGTTATATTTGCAGAGCAGGGAGGCCATGCGAGGGTTGGCACAAGCCCTTATGGGTACAAATGCTCAGAGGCAGGCCAGCACTAATCGGAAGTCCATTTCAAGCGAACGTACACCACCAACCCGATGGTGCGGACTTCAAACGCACTCCGAGGCCTGCCAAGGTTTTACCGGGACGAGGACGGTATAATAGTTGAATTGGAGCCGTTCACTCACGAGTGTTACCTCGGCGCTACCGTGCTACCGTGCAAAGCAGCTAGGTCCAAACCATCATATCCGCCAGCCCAAAGCAGGAATTCCAGATCGTTGTTCAAAACATAGTCCAGATTCAGTCAGGGCCGATACCTGTCATCCCAGGAGGGAGGGTCCCAGCGCCCCCCATATCCTCGGGTCCGTGGGAGTGGCACTCCCCAAAGAATACTAGCCTCCAAGATTTCTTCTATCGACCGGCATTCCCCTGCTGGAATTTCCTTGGGTCCATGGGGGCGGTACTCCCCAAAGAATGCTAGGATCCAAAATTACTCCTATCGACCGGCATTCCCCTTGCGGGAATTTCCTCGAGTACGTGGCGGTGCCACTCCCCAAAGAGTGCTAGCCTCCAAAGATATTCCTGTCGGCTGGGACTTCCCCTGTGGCCCAATAATTCGGCAGAGTAGAGTTCGGTAACCGTGTTGCCATCCTCAAGGTAATCGATGCAGATCTAACCTTGTGATTCCCAGAAAAAGGCGACCATCATCTTTCTGGCCGATAGCGCAGTCTTCGCTTTCTTCGGAGCACGTTCGTCGGGTGAAGTCCACTGTTTCGGCAGCTCCTTGGTCTCTAGTGTGTACAAGTGGAGCCATGTTTCATTGACGGTGACAAAACGACGCAGAAACTCCTTTGGATTGCGCTTAAACAGCGTCAAACACTGCTCTGAAGTGGTCTCATGGTTGTATTTATTGTCCGGAGTAAGCAAACGCGGTACCCATCACGCCGACAGCTTTCTTATGCCCAAAATTTCATGCAGGATACGACTCACGCGATATTCTGAGAGGCCTACTGTCTCAGGTATCTCGCGTACCTTCAATCTGCGATCTGCCAATACCTGCTCGTGGATTTTTATCACGTTATTCTCCGCGGTGGCCGTTTTTGGGGCGCCTCGGTGTGACGATCAAAATCCGACGTGCAACCACGCTGAACCTCGTTAACCTAATTTTTTAGGATCGCCATCGCAGATGCAAATTCACCGTACACAACATCCAAGCGCTCTTTGATTTAACCCGCTTCCATACGCGTTCAAAACAGAACCACGAACCCGATTCGACTGAAATTTCGACAGTAATCGTCTACGAGAATGTACTACACGATAATGAATTTCTCTTACGATAGTGGCGCCATCGGGCGGTGAGGCTTAGTACTTATGGGACTGCCCTCGTATCTACCAAGCTTGGTGATTCCAGCTGCTACAGCTACGAAGGACAAACAGAGAGGCCGCGATTTCAATAGGATTTTAAAAATTAGTACAAAACCCATGAAAATGTTAAAGGTTACATTCACGTATGGGGTACTCATGCAATCCCCAATCCAGCTGATCTATTTGTTCACTATGTGCAAGCTATTTAAATTTTGAGCTTGCATCTCTGAAGATTCCTATAGTAGAAGCTCCTTGATTTAGGAATTGGTCCTAGACATTTTAAAATTCTACTTAGAAATTGGTTCTAGGTACAAGTAATTCATCTGAACTTAAATATTCCAAGCTCATGTGTGAAGTCAAGACGCATCAATAAAAATAGTTCTAAATTTAATCATAAATTATGCTGTCCACACTCACTTTTCAACACAAAGTAATAGAAAAATTCATTAGGTATCCTTCTCGGTATGCAGAAATTCTTCGATCCGACAAGTTAATTTTATATTTTGAAAATTTTGATTGAAAACGTGCGCTAAGCAAATGAACGTCGATCGACGTAAACGGCGAAAAATCTGTCGCATTTCTTAAGCTACTTCGCAAGAAGCCATGATGATGCAGATGACGAGCAATTGGTCGTTGGGAAATTTTAGTGTTTTGACGATGATAAAAATAGAGGCGAGCGGTAGAAATTTGAATTTTCCTTAGAAATTTAAATGTGCGCGTAAAGTAGAACGTTTGGGGCGCTATTCAAATTACTTGGACGCCAAGACGTGCTTGGGATTATAAACACGACAACCACGACCACAATACAGCACAGTTGATTAATCAAAGCATCTAAAGTACGGGTGTAAGCATATGAGTATAGAAATATATGACACTATAATCCTTGGCAAGTGCATTTGGATTAAATTAGTTTTGCAGTGGAAACGATAGATTCGCGTGTTTGTGGCTTATTTGATAAGGATAATTGCAGTCTGGAACGCTGATAAGGAAATTTCAGGTTTGTATGCATTTGAAGTTGCATTTATGTCTCACATGCTTGTGTGTAAGTTACATTGATGATGAGTTACTAAATTTGAATGAAGTTCATATTATAATAGATGTAGTGATTAGTAAGAGTTACAATAATCCTAGAAGTAAATGTTTAATATAATGTAATAATAACTCAAGAATTACTTTAGTACCTACATGAGAACTGATCTGATCCTATGTCCCTTCTTAATATGATTTTTCATGTTATTCAGGGGCTGCACCACTTGACGTGATTTTTTTTTGGATAGATAAGTTGTTTATACTTTTAACTAGCACCTAGAAGTGATCCTGGCAGACCTTCAGGTAATGATTGAACCCGAAATTCATCTCAGAAAGTGAAGGGTTGTGGAACTGTAGATGTGAATAGGGGTGTGTAATGATTTTCATATTGTTTCGTTCTTCTTTGTGCGGTAATTTCTCGAAGGAAATCTAAATCGACCTCTCAAAGATTTGAAGGCTTAAGGTCAACTGATTTGGTGGCTGCTGGTCGACCAGATAGTTCGGAGAAGCTTCGTGATTGATACTGCTGCTCGATTACAACTTTCACCCACTGTCAAATTTGCCATAGCCTCTATGTTACTCTGCCAATTCTGTATAGTTGCATTCAAAATAAAGAAATACTCCCGACAACAACAAAAAACAAGTTGGGTAGACAGACCTATGCTCATGTCAGAAGGGTTTTGTACTCAACTTACAAAATGCAGTAACCAGCAACGAATAAAATCAAGAAACATGTCAAAGACGATTTAATTGGAGAAAATGTGAAATTCGAGGATCATACTATTATTAACAAAGTTGAACGAATTTTGACTTCTGAGATATTTGTTATAGTAATACCCATAAATATCTCCTTTGATAATTTTTTCAGATTTTTTAGATCACGGGTGTCCATTCGCAAGGGAGGAAACACATTTTTCATGTATTTCCCCCCCTGTGTTCCCACTGAAGCAAAAACTGTCAGTTTAAGAACTGTTTTGAAAAGCTCTCATAGAGAACTTTCAGTTGATACTCATATCGGCTACCTTTCATGAAATTTTTTTTCAGGGGCCACTCCTCTGTACTGTAATCATCGATTCATAGCCTATTTTTTCGAATCCTAGAATGGTTACAAAGCCCTTTTGCTAGGAGCTCTCTCCTGCCAATTCGACTTGTTTCAATTGTATGTACTCATCTTCATGATACCTATCACTCCTGAAATTTTCATGCAAATTCTAGCAAAGCTGTAGTGTCTAAGTCGGTAAAAAGCGCATATGGCTCCATAGCAATATGTTTCCATAGTAATACAGGGCATATTGCTCCATAGTAATACACGAAAATTCAAATCGCTATAACTTCGGTAAATACTATTCGATCTTTATGAAACTTTCAGGAAAGATCAATCTTATTAATAGTCATCTCTTTGCTAAATTTTGTTGAGTTTAAAGGTACCGTTTAGATTTTATTCAAGAAAACACAAAATCGATAAATCATACTATTACTAACAAAGTTGAGTGAATTTCGACTTCTCATGTATTTGTTGTTGTTGTACTCATCAAGGCCTACATTCATGATTTTTTTCAGATTTTTCGGATGGAAGGTGTCCAATCGCGAGGGGGGGGTACGCGAAAAGTTCGTACATTTCCCCTTCCCCTGCCTCCCTCGGTACTTATAAGACAATTTTAAGGCTTGTTTTGAAAAGATCTCATTAAGACCTTTCCAATGACACCCAACTCGACTACCAATGGTGAAATTTTTTTTTTGAGGGGTCACCCCCCTATATGGGGAGACCCCCCTTAAACGCCTTTGAAAAAATTTTCCACCGTTGAACTTTCAAGAGGTCACCACTTCTGACCTTTTCACAAAGTTTCATGGCTGTAGCCCCTATAGTTTCCGAGAAAAAGTGCTGTGACATACAGACGGACGGACGGACGGACGGACGGACGGACAGACGGACACAGGTCGTGATTGCAATAGGGTTTTGTATTTTAGTACAAAACCCTAAAAACGATTGTATCGCGTTCCAGATCTCGATACCGCCTGGGTGCCAATACCTAAACTACTCTACATCAAACAGATATAAGAATATCAAGAAAATTCCAAAATATCAAGAAAATTCGTAACAATCAAAATACTAAAACTTAATGGCCCAAATGGCTCTCCAAATTGAAACGTTATCAATGAAACATATCTAATCAAAAAACAATTGCCAATTCAAATTAATTAAAATTATTACATATTTAACGATTCAATTGGAAAAAGGAGAATAACCAACCAACACTATTCAAAAATTATTTATAATTTTAAACAAAACAGTGAACTTTTACCCTACATCTCTAGCCTTCGTTGCGAACAGACGTGTTTTTAATTCGGTCCTCTCAAGTTTTCAAAAATTAAATTAATTTTTTTTAAAGTCAGTTCAAAACTAATTTTGGTTTTTATTGGAAAAAGTTTTCATCGTCGAAGGAATCGACCCACAGAATCATATCGAATATTATTTTACTTCGATAAATAAAAAAAACAAATAATCCAAAGACTAACTCGGGACTGCTGGTATGGAGGAGTCCGACACCTTCCCTCCGTCGGGAGACCCCGGGGAGAGAAGCAATATGAAATTAGCGGCAATCGTCAATAAAAGAAGACATACGAGTAACCAGGAAAGCTCCGCAGATGGCGGGCGTAAAACTCAAATAGTCGAAAACGAACAAGAAGTGATTCGACTTTTTGTTTTTAAATACCTCCATTCCCTACCACTCTTTCATCCTCGCACAATGCTCGTGCGATCTGCACTTCACACGTCGTGAATTCCTACGTGTGCCTCCAGGCAATGCCAAAACATCGTTATAAGGGGCACACAAAATGCTGTGAAGTACTCCTTTCCTGCTAGTCTAGTCCGATTCGTGGACAGTTCTCAGAGATAAAAAAGAACCAACCAAGTTGAAAACCAGGAATTAAGACTACGACTAAAAACCCTCGAAGATATGTACAAGAGAGGGAAGAAAACTGAAGATGCAGAACCGGTAAAGCAAAATAAATACGGGAACTAAGGCGAAGAAAGCTGTCAAACAAGTCATCACAGAAAAAAAAGTGCTGGAGGCGCTAACGACAGCCAAAACTATTATGCAACGCTGGACGGACTCCAACAAGAAATGCACGTTGAAGAAGTATTGAAGATAATTCTAATCAAGATAACAATGATAATTTTATTCAGTACTTACAAAATAAAAATAAGGAGAAGAAACTAGCTCGTAGTTCTGCTGGATCTTCTCAAAAAGCTTCCAAAAATACAGAGAAAGTTCCACCAATTAACGTGTTCGGTCAAAGCGGAAAGGATATGGTTCGGCTTTTGGCAGCCGAAAATGAAAAGATTAAAAGAATAAACGCCGAAAAATTAACAATCAGAAAGAAATCACAGGATAATTCCAAATCAGCTTAAAATACACGGAATTCTGGGGAGGTTCCACACATCACCTATACCCCAAAAAGTTAGGAGAACCAGACTTTTCTGTTGAAGGGCTTGGACTGCGGAGAAGATACCTCGATCTTCTTCAGGTGCTCAAAGATTCTGCAACAGAAATTGCATTTGTTTCCGTTGAAACCTTCCCGACAAGATGATTGACGGTAGAAAAAAAATTTTACCGATTTAGATTTAGATTTCAAATAAGAGTGCTCTTCAACAAATAAGATACTTGAACTTCCGAATGCTGAGGTGGGAATGCCTCCAGAAAAGAGAAGTGAATCAGTGTTATCAGAGTCGAAGATTTGGACATTCGGCTGCCAACTGCGCCATGCATTATCGATGCGTCAAATACAAGGACGTTCATGCTCCCGGTGAGTACGAATTGGCTCCGACGGAGCCAAAAGAGAAATTATACTGTGTTAACTGCGGTGTTTTGGTCACCCGGCATCATATCGAGGATGCTCTCGATATCAAGATGCGAGATTAAAATTTGTCCCACAACTCCACAACTACACCGTAGTGTCTTAGCTCCGAAATACGTCAAGCCCGGAGTATCATTTGCACTCGCCGCTAGAGGATCAGCAGAAAATGCTGCAAATAATGTAAATAATGTAAGTGGCAATAATGAGCTGCTTCTAAAAATTTACAAGAAACTATCTTTATCGGTGAGAATCGACAAACAAGATACGAAAATTAATTTGTTTTTCAGCGTTTAGGGCTTTCAAATGCCTCAAAATAAGTTGTCATCCAGTCACATTCCCATAGATAGGATTTGTCTCATCTTGATCAACGTCAACTCCATTGTTACTATACATCAATGTGATTATCTCCTTGAATTCATTGCTAAGCAAAAGCCTGAAATCATGCTTCTCACTGAAACCCACCTCAATTCATGGCACTCCATGATATTCAAGGATTCTGAGTTCGTAAGAAATGATAGGGTAAACGGTGATGGGGGAGGCGGCACCAGGATATTGGTTCAAAGACCCTATTGTTTCCAAAATATTGAAAAAGTCGAATTCAAAAGCTTTGAATCTCTTGAAGTATCCGTTATCAAATTCTCACTGCCAGGTGGGCATAACCTCTTCGTTATTTCTGCCTATGCAAATGGTCGAAATGTTCTCAAGTTCAAGGAGGAGCTCAATTCCTTGTTTGGAATACTCGAATTGAACTGGCTGCATAGTTATTGTATTCTTGCTGGTGACCTGAACGCCAAGCATACATCATGGCTGAACGCCACCAATAATCCAAGAGGTGTTTTCCTGGAATCGCGGATTAGGGGTGAGTATCGGTCGGTTCGGTTACCGAACTGCACCAAATCAGCTAAACCGAAACCGAACCGACTCTCTCACAGAAAACCCGAACCGATACGATAAATGGCAAAACCGAACTCAACCGAACCGATAAAAATCGGTTCGGTTCGGTTTTTATCGGGTTTAAACGAAATAAACCGAAAAAGATAGGAGGTTGATTAAGAATATCCATTAAAAATAAAAAATAAACAAACCATGCCTTCAATTTGTTCATAAGTAACGAAATATAGTATCTCGAGTTATACCAATTTATTAATTTTATTTTGATATCACAATGAACAACTGAACCAAAATCTTCGAAACTTAAGTTTAAAATAAGGTTTATATAAATTTTCATTTTTTTAAGTTTAGATAGATACTTTTTAAGTTTAGATATATATTATATTATTATATTGTACTGAAAACGAGTCAAATGAAATTTCGATTATACAACAAACAATAAAAATATAATATTCAAGTTCTGCAATCTTGAACCAACCAACAGTAAATTCCACCAAAGTTAGTATAGGGGAGTCATCAAATTACTACAAATAAAATTACATGATCATATATTGTAATATGAGGAAAAAGTTAAATATTTATATCTATAGACGAAAATCTTTATAAAAAATAATAATAAATTTGGATGAATATATACACGCCTTACACGATCATTCATGCTGATTGATCAGTATGGGAAGAGCTTGCACTAACTCCAATATTCGGTAGGTCTAAAAAGGGGAACAAATAAGCAATGAGATTGATATTAGAATAATATTAATACCTTTTTCGAATTTCTCAATCTCCTCCAATTGCTCCTCAATGCATTTTTTTTGCTTTTGTGTTCGTAGCCAATCTTGTACACATATTAATGATTCGACAATTTTAGGAGTTAAAGAACTCCTGAATGGATCCAACACACGACCACCAGTACAAAACGCGGATTCAGAAGCAACTGTTGAAATTGGAATTGATAAAATATCATGAGCCATTCGTCCAAGGATAGGGAACCTTTCACTATTCAATTCCCACCACCTCAACAAATCGAAATCCTTTTTATTATCTTCAACTAGGCTTTCCTCCAAGTATAAATCCAGTTCTGATTTTTTTTAATAACACCTTCCAATTCATTTGCTTATACTCGGAAAATAACACCGCCATTTCATTTCTGACCTCATGAAAAAATATTTCACCTGTTTCTTTGCCAAACATCTCACTGAATCCATACAGCATATATTCACATTTCTCACGTGGATCCAGCATATTTGCGAAGAAGATCAGCTTATTCATTTTGCTTGGTTCTCCCCAATATTTGTGGAATTTCAATTTCATTGTATTTCCTAAATGTCTAGCTTCCAAATCATTACTGTTTTTCCATTCATTTAAAATGCAGCATACATTGCTAATCTCATTGAAAAATGAATTAGATGTTACATATAAGGAACATGAAATCCTCAGTGTAGTTTTGTAGAAATATTCAACCATGGTAGCCATCCTTCTTGCACAAGCCCAATCTTCACTTGTAGGCACTGCATCAATCCCTAAATCAACTTTATAATTAAACTCCATCTCCTCAAATCTATCAAATGCTTTTTCAAATTTTTCAGCAACGTTTAACATTAAATAGGTTGAATTCCACCTTGTAGAAACATCCAAACATATAGATTGCTTACTATCTATTTCTGCCCATATTGAATATTCCTTAAATTTAGCAAGTCTAGCTGGAGAGTTCCGAATGTATCTTACCGCATTCCTTATACGTTGCACACTAGGGTTGATATCCTTCAACCCATCACAAACAATCAAATTAATCACATGCGCAATGCATCTCATATGCAAATATTTACAATTTGATAAGGAACCACTCCAATTATTCATTTTCCTAGTGAAAACATTGTTCAATCCCCAGATATTCACCCCTATGGCTAGTCACAGGACAAAAATTGATAATTTTTTTGTGTAATTTCCAGGAATCATCTATGAAGTGTACAGTAATACACATGTAATTAATTCTTTGCAAAGATTCCAGGTGTCAGTAGTGAAACTAACTCTGTGTGCATTGTTTTGCATGAACGTTTTTAATTTCAGTCTTTCATCGATGTATAATTGAAAACAATCTCTAGAAATTGTCCACCGAGAGGGAATCTTGAAACTAGGACAAGAATCTTCCATGAATTTCCTAAAACCATCACCCTCAATAAATTTAAAGGGAAGCTCGTCAACAATAATCATACGAGCAAGTGAAGATCGTATTAGGTCTTGATCAAATTTCCAAGTACTGATTTTACATGGAATCCAAACGTCATTTCCTTCCTTCACATTCTGTTGCAAGTTTAATAATGTTTGTCGTGTATCCATTGAGTGTGGATTTTGTAAGCAACCATTCATGTGATTCTTAAGGGAAGATGTACCATTTTTCTTTGGATGGCAACAAAAAACACTTCTGCAATAATTACGCCTAGCTTTCACATGTGCACCTTGTTCATCTTTGATTTGTTCAAAGTGATCCCATACTTGGGACCTTAATCTGCTCGTCTTTTGGGATTCATTCGGTGTGCCATTTTCTCAACTTGAGAACATACTAAAGGCAATTCATTGCTTTCAGTGATATTTTTATCATTTTCCATTGTTGATTGTTGAGATTGTAAATCAGACATCTACAATGCAATCAAATAATGAAGATGCATCAGTTTTTGGGTCAAAACAGTTTAAATGTGGAATGTAAAACAATCTAAACACGTTCTACTCACATAATACTTAAAACCTTAACACACGAGCGCACTGAACATGGATTTGGTCGGGCGGATCAAATCCGTGTTCGGTACACTTTGTGCAACATAAGATTGGACCATCCAGGTATTATCAACTTTTATTGCGCGAAATGTCTTCGATTTTGTCACCGCTACAAACTAGGCAACAGTACAGTCATATAAGACCGATAAAACAACAAATATGAGACCAATCAAATATCGCATAGACCACCGAAAAAGGTTGATTACTACACTAAAATATCTTGCAACAAGCAGAGAATTCACAACTGATGGACTCGGTCCGATCAAACTGTACACACGCGCGGATTTGGTCCGTAGCGAACCCGGTCCGGAAGAAAAACCATCGGACTCGATCGGACTTAATTTTTGTCCGCGGACTGCTATCCAAATGACTGGATTTGGTCCGGTCCGTTTGTGTTAGCACTATCAAAAACATAAACCATGTTACACACCACAATCAAATCTAAATAGAGCCAATCCATTCCAGAGATGGCATAAAAATAATATAAACTGAACACTAGATTCCAAATGCCTTCTGCTAACAGAACCGAATATTAAGGAAACACTTAAGAAAGTAAAAAACGGAATACACGAAAATCCAATTGTATCCAATAGATGCAAAGTGCGGCTATTCATTTTTTTTAAATTAGACATTTATGTATGCAGCTTAAAAAATAATGCATTTTCTAATGATAGATTTTTTTTTTTGAGTTGAAAATTGACTACCAATGTTTAGGCTTTTAAAAGTCTTTCGTCAATTACATCAAAAGTTGAAAACTGAAATTGCCGCACTTTGCATCTAATGTACACAATTCAAATATCAATTCCATAACCGTAATATCACACTTACAATTGCAGGGCAACTATCCAATAACTCGCGGAAACAACGATCACGCACAGCACAGCTATAGACATCAAGAAACTAAATGGATGTGAAGTGCCTCAGCAGAAATCAAGAATTTTTTGACCAACTATTGATTGTCTATATAAGCTAAAAAAAAAATTTCTTTGTCCTTGCATACCACTCTGTCCTATTGCAACTCTACTCTAATAGGGCCCATACCTACACGGTCAACTTTGTCATCAACTTGGGACATCAACCTTGTTGTCGGTTGATGCAAGAGGCGACAGGTGATGTTGACAACCAAGTTGAAAACATCATTCTCGAGGCTGTGACCATTTATTTTGTATGCGTTGCGATACCAAAATACGTATAATACAAATTATTGTTTGTTTTATTTTATTCGCTTTTGAAACGCTTTAGAAAATCGAAAGAATATACTAACGCATATTTACTTAAAATTGCATCGGCTGCAATTCATATACATAATTTAGTATATTGAGCATTAATAAAACGCATAGAAATCCAAGCAAATGAATTTTGAGTGATAATTTCAACATAGAATATCGTTCTGTCGAACATTTATCCTGTAGCGTTCACAAAATATGAATGATGTTGACAATCTTGTCGTCAACTACACCATTCACGCATCAACTTCGTCACCAACATCAGGCTCCACCTATCAAATATCAAATCGATTTGATCTACCTCAACTTCAACCTCAACATCGAATTTCAGTCATCAACATGCGATCAACTTTGTCATCAACGTGAGAAGTTTATGCCCATAGTTGACGACGAAGTTGATCGTGTATGGGCCCTATAACTAGTATTTAGTTGGAGTTGTTTATATTATATTTTATAGCATTCTCTTCATTCGCTGAAATACTTATCAATTCCAAAAGAATTCCTGAAAATTGGTTTTGCTTGTAAAAACAATATAGCTCACACAGTCAATTTCTGAAGAATTAGTTGATTTGATAGTTTAGAAAGTGGTGTTAAAGGTAGAATTTAGAACATATGTATGGTACTTTGTATAATGCTCTGGTCAATATGTATAGGTCGTTTTGTGTTTTCTGTCGGTTCGGTCTTGGATCGGTTTTAACTCTGAAAACCGACCCGAACCGTAATGTATTTCGGTTTCCCATTTATTAAACCGACCCGAAACCGATAAAACCGAACCGAAATGGCCAAATCGGTCGGTTTCGTCGGTTCGGTTCGGAGTCCAATAAGCTCTGCTCAGCCCTATCTCGGATAACAGAGAACCAAATTGAATGCAGCTGCAATCTATACGGGTCGGAGTTCCCAACATACCCTAGAACAAATTCATATTTGGACCCCTGCATAGCTGATGCAAGACTTGAATTCAGCTTTAATAGTCCTCAACGGAAACTGCAGGTGCTTCCTTACGATAGCGACCATAACGCAATCGTAATGGAAATCTCTCATAAAAAGGATGATCTCTTCCTCATTCCAGTTCACTATGAAAAACATCGGTTGAATTTCATAAAAACAGACTGTGGAAAGTTTCAAAAGAAATTTAATCGAGAGTACCAGAATCAATGTCCTCCTTCTGATGATGGCAATTCTTGCTCAATGGTTCCTAATGACAGAAATCTAACTAACTATGAAATAGATCTCTATTTGTTGAAGTTAGAGACGCTGACGTTAGAAGTAATTGAGAAAGTAGTTCCCAAGACTAAACATGAAACACCAACCATTGCAAGGTTGAAAAAATTGAAAAGCCTTTTTCATACACGCGTCAACAATATTTATCGGCGATTTATGGACTACAACCATCCCTCGTTGTCTTTGTTGAAATTACGCCTGAAGAATGACCGGAACTTAGCCCGGTCATACTTCAGGAGTGAAGTCAGCAATCAATGGGCGGAAAAACTGAGGGGTATTAGTCCACAGGACCCAAATGGCGTTTCCGCAAAAGTGAATAGCATATTCCGTAAGAAGTTTCAAGCAAAGGTATCGAATCTTGAAGTCTTCTCTATAGGGTTGGTATCGACAGTGATAGCACGACTCCGGATAGAAATATAAACTGGATAATATGTGAAGAATTGGAACACATTTTGAATTGGTTCATCTACCAAACCCTGAGAGAGGGAATGAAATATTTTCAGAGGTCGTTGAAGCAAATGTTTCCGACCTCAAATCAAGCCTGAACGGTGAATCAATTCTTCATTTCAATGCAACATTGACATCTGGCATCGTACCGAGCTTGAATCTTATTGATTATTTTATCAGCTGTGAAGACTTGTCTTGCATATTTTCACCCAATCAGCTTGCTGCCTAACATCAGCAAGGTGTTTGAAGTGATACTAAACAAAGCCCACATTGAGAAATACGAGTTGATGTCGAATTGAAAATTTGGTTTTCGTGCCAGGCGTTCGACCATACATGCAATAACGAAAGTAACCTCAGACAAACTAAATGATAGAGAACGTGTTGGAGTGTGTCTCATTGATATGGAGAAAGCCTTCGATACGGTGTGGTTAGATGAATTAGTTTTTAAACTCCTTCAGGACAGGTTCCCAAGACATCTTGTCGCCATGATGTGCAATATGTTCTACGGTGGAAATCTGACAACAATGTTCGAATTCAAGGTCTTGAATGCTCTACAGCAGGGAATAGTTACTGCACCTCTGCTCTTCTCAATATTCATTCGCAAGCGAGTTGATGTCGAATTGAAAATTTGGTTTTCGTGCCAGGCGTTCGACCATACATGCAATAACGAAAGTAACCTCAGACAAACTAAATGATAGAGAACGTGTTGGAGTGTGTCTCATTGATATGGAGAAAGCCTTCGATACGGTGTGGTTAGATGAATTAGTTTTTAAACTCCTTCAGGACAGGTTCCCAAGACATCTTGTCGCCATGATGTGCAATATGTTCTACGGTGGAAATCTGACAACAATGTTCAAATTCAAGGTCTTGAATGCTCTACAGCAGGGAATAGTTACTGCACCTCTGCTCTTCTCAATATTCATTCGCAAGCTATTGAATGGCTTTGATTTTAACGTCTCGCCAACGCGATCATTGGTAGCGTTTGTTGATGATCTGATCATCTATGCGGCAGACCGAAAAGCTACAATAGTTCAGAGCAATCTTCAAAAAATGTTCAATGATTTCGGAGAATGCTATAGGGGGTGAGTCAAAACCTGAAAGGTAATTGGAACGATTTCCACATTATGGCTGGAAAGGGTAGTTCAGAACAGGTTCCACATAAATCCTGTGTTCGATACCTCGGTGTCCATCCCGATCAGTATCTGTATAATACTGAACATGTCAAAACCATGCTCAGTAAGGCACAAAAAGTAGTCATGGTCCTATGAAGACTCTTTCATTCCAGATACATTGATCAAAAGGTCAAAGATATCTGTTACAAGACCCTGGTTAGACCAGTTTTGATATTTGGATATCAGATCTGGTACAACCAGATTGCTAGTGCTATTGAAACTTTAAGAGTTTACGAAAGGAAATGTCTTCGTGCATGTACTGGTTTGTACAGAAAGCCTGAGACGGATTGGAAGCATTATATATCGAATAGAAGAATTTATCAAACCACGAAAGTGACAAGAGTCGATATCTTCATATTGAAACTTCTTCGGAATCATATCGCAAGATCTTTAACTGTGAGTGAAAACCCTTGGATTTTACAGCCGTTCCACCCTACGGATGGATATATTGCGACTTGCCTCGCTACTGGCTTCGTTCCTCCAGAAGCATTCGTGTATTTGGACATGGAGCGATATTTTTTTGATTCTGACGGCGGCTAAATCATGTATTACATATATAGACGGGCCACCGACAAGAAGATAAAATATCCTCTGAATTTGAGTTCACGAGACCAACAATTCTAACGGAGATACTCATTTGTTAGATTCGTCGAAGCTGGTCGAGCTGAGACGGAGCAATCTAAATATTGGTGGCTGAATGACAATGTCTAAATTATTCGTGTTTATTTTGTTTTTCGTTACTTAGTTTTTGAGTTTCAGCTCATTATTGCTACATTTAGTGTGTTGTTTATTTGTTTTCGAAATTGGGGATAGGTTGGGTACATGTTATGTTTATTATATTAGGTCAGAGATAAAGTTAAACGCTTAGGTTAGGAACATTGTTATAGAATTTTTTAGCATAAGATAATGTTTTTGATTGAATTTTATTAGAATTAGGTTGTAACATATTAGGTGTAGGATCAAAGTTCACTGTTGTGTTAAAATTATAAATAATTTTGGAATAGTGTTAGTTGTATTTTTCTCCTTTTTCCAATCATATCATAGCATATGTTATAATCTCAATTAATTTGAATTTGCTAAAGTTTTTTTGATAAAATGTATTTGATTGATAACGTATGAATTTAGAGAGCCATTTGGGCCATTAAGTTTTTGCATTGTTATTGTTTGGAATTTGCTTTATATTCTTTGAAAATTTATAACGATTAGTATTGAATAAAGCGCTTTTGACTTTGACTTTGAACATATAGTTTTAGCGCTGAATCTTCACTAATCCCAGTTGACACTTCAACTGCCAATTTAAGCGGCGATTATTTAAGGTTTTTGTATTAAGTCACCTAGGCAAACTGCTCGAAAAGCAACATAATACCTGATCCAATTTTAATTGTAAATTTAAAAACGTAAATATTTTAATTAACAATTAAAATTTGATCACGGCAAACCCTTTGCAACGCAATTTATGAAAATTAATTGGGGTATCACGCGATGGGAGATACCGGTTGGACGCGAGCAGACTGCTCACCAAAAAACCACCGTTGCGACCGAGAAGTCTGTTTCTGATCGCCACATGTAGCGGACGTCTGAAAGTATCTCTGCCGGTCATGTCAAAGTTATTGTTTAAGTTCGTTCCGACAGCTTCGCACAGGCGGAAAGTATCTTCTTGTTGCAATTCTTGCGCGCCGCGACTCAACAAAAGAAAAGACAAGTTACGCGTGTTGTGACGCTGAGCGCTTGCATCAATTGACCGGAGCCTATTGCATGCATGAAGATGTTTATCGACAAAAGTGAAATGAAGAATAATTCGGAGAAATTTTATTTCTTGCAAGTTCGCATTAATAAAAATAATAAAAATATGTATATAACGATATTTTCTGTACAGCGTGTTCGTATTTGTCAAGACTTACGATGTGTACTAGATTTTCATTGGTTCCTATGATTCTGCTCGTTCCTATCGTAGGGGGTAATTGGCCGTGGTCTCTGTCATGTCCTGTATCTCTATTTTCTGGCCTTGTGTCATGATGATTAACCTGAAATTTACGTCTTTTCTTAATTTTAGTCTTGTGTAACTTTTGATTTTTTTGTAGTAATTACAGTAATTTTGTTATCTTTCCTACTTTATGTTTGCTGAGCCTAGGTGTAATTTTATTTCCCCTACACTCCTTCCTATATATGGTATCGTCTGGTTTAAATACTTGAGGTTCTTCTCGGTGTTGATTCAATTTCTCTATATTTCTGTTTACTAAGTCATCTACTTTATTTTTGATACTTGAATAAAGTTTAGTCCTAAATTCATAGAGTTTCTGTAGGTATTCATGTTCGTCACTGTAATTAAGATTTTTGCTAAATATGTGTGTTCTACCAGAGAAAAGTTCATGAGGTGTGAGTTTCGTTGTCGAATGTATGGCGTTGTTATATGTGATTATTGCTTCATTGTGTATGTTGTCATGGTCAGTATTGAGTCTGTGCTTTCTCAGTTTTTCTAGAATAATTCTCTAGATTTCTGTCAATGCCGAGTGCCACCTCTCAACTTATGTATTGCTACTGGTTTGTTGGAATAATGTAAAGTGCGTTGTGACATCATATTGCGTGCAGAAATTTTTGAATATTGAAGAAGACATTTCGGTGCCTTGGTCGGCTACTAATATTTTAGGCGTACCATTAAGATATATGAAGTGCCTCAGTGCTTTGAGGATGTTCAAACTATTTTTCGCCTCCAGAGTATAGGCAGCTGCATATTTGGAAAACCTGTTGATGATGGTTAAGATTGGCTTCCCATTAATAGTATATATGTCTATGTATATACTATCTAGAGGTGCTTTCGGGTTTTCTAAAATTTGAAATTGTGGTTTGTGTGGACTACGGTCATATTTTTGTGTTTGGCAAATTTCATAGTTATTTATAATTTTGCTTACTTTTTCTTTCAAGTAGGGGAAGGAGTGATTTATTTTAAGGTGTAGGGTCATTTCGCTTATGCCTCGGTGGTTATTGTTTATTTGGGGCCAGGAATTTTTTGAAGAGGTCTAAAAGGGTGTTCTCCGTATAATCAAGCATACGAATAGTTCTTCTTGGCGGTTTTTAAGTAGCATCTAATACGAGGTTTGAGGTGTTCTCCTAGACTTCTCAAGTAAGGTTTGGAGGGTGAAATCGTTTAACGGTCTTTCATATATTGGAATACCGTCATCCAAATTTACCTCTGCGGAGTGAATAGAAGAACCGTTGTCCGTAAGTACTGATGAATTATCCAGGATTGCTTCGTTGGCATTCAGTTCGACAAGTTTATTGGAAGTGTTATTGGGGAACTGGGCGTCCTCGTTTGAGTTCTGGCATCCCTTTTTATATACTACCTCGTAATCAAATTCTTCCAGTTTCAATCTTCATCTCACTAGTTTTGAGTTCGGGTCTTTGAGACTCGTAAGTCAAGTTATTGGTCGATGGTCAGTTACAATTCGAAACTTACGACCAAATAGGTAAGGCTTGAAATACTTGACCGCCTAGACTATTGCCAGGGGCTCCTTTTCAATCGTAGAATAATTAATTTCGGAGTCTGATAGTGTTCTACTGGCATAACAGATGGGTTTGTCGTTTCCGATAGTGGCTTGGGAGCGAACTGCCCCGATTGCAAAATTGCTAGCGTCTGTAGTTAATATAAACGGTTTGCCGAAATCCGGGTATTGCAAGTCGGATCATTGATCAATAATTCCTTGCAATTTTCGAAGATTTTATGTATTCCTCCGTAAGTTTGACACTTCTGTCCTTTTTCAGGCATTCAGTGAGCGGCTTGGTCAGTCTTGCGAAGTCTCGGATGAATTTCCTGTAATACACCAACAATCCCAAAAAGGATTTGATCTCCTTTTGGCTTCGGGGGATCGGGAACTCCTTTATGGCTCTGACCATTTCTGGGTTCGGTTTAACTCCACTCGTCGTAACTATATGTCCTAGAAAGCCTAACTCCTTGTGGAGAAATTCTGACTTGTCGAGCTGCACCTTAAAATTGGCCTCGCATAGCTTTCCGAAGACTTTCCTCAAGTTTTCTCCGTGTTCCTGTAGTGAGGTGGAAAAGACGATGATATCATCTAGGTACTTCTTTAGTCCGAACGGCATCGGGACATACTCGTAATGTCCTCCTTCAACTGTGAAGGCGGTTTTTTTGTATTTCTTAAGGGTTCATCTCGATTTGATAAAACCCGCTAGCGAGGTCTATAATTGAAAAATACAGACGTTTATCCAATTCGTCGAGCATGTCGGAGATGTTAGGAATGGGGTAGCGATCGGTTACCGTTTTCTCGTTGAGCTTACGATAATCGATAACTAGTTTTCATTTCTTTTTGCCGCTTGCGTCCGGTTTTTTCGGCACAATCCAAACCGGGGAGCTCCAAGGTGAGTAGCTTGGCCTGATAATTTATCATCGATTTCTCTTCTAACTTCTTCTTTATGCTTATGAGGATACCGATACGATTTTTTGTTTATCGGTATATCATCCGTTCTCGTTATATGGTGCTTGATTTAATTTGTAAAGCTGAGGCTTTGTCCCTCGCGGTAGAAGACATCATCGTATTCGCGGCAGATGCGAAATATCAGTTCTCTTTCCTCTTTATTGAGGTGAGATACTCTAATTAATTTAGTAACGTCTTCAGGTAGTATGAGGGTCTCAGGTCCGCAATCGTAATCGATGTTGAAGTTGTTGACTTCGATAAATTCAGAAGATTAGAATTTAGAAACTTTAAGCGGTTGTTTTAAGAAAACGGGTTCTTCATTATTGGATTGGTTAGTAATAGTAATAAAACTGTGTCAGTTAAAAGTGTTATAAATTCCTTCGGGAATGAGTAATGTGGGTGAAATTTGGGTATTAGGAACATAAATGTCTCCATCAACTGGTAATTTGGCTATAAATTTTGATTTTGGGTCTATCATGAGTTTAACCCTTTACGGCGCAAGAACGTGTTTTTTTTTTATTGAAAATATGTTAAGATGAGCTATATAACAACGGTAAAAATAGTGAAAAAAATCATATGTAAGAATAGGTATTTATTTTTGAAAAAAAAACAATGAGATGCAGATGTGCATCATGGTGTAAAAACATATTAAAATTCACGAACTGTGGAAAGAACGGAAACAGTTATTGTTTTTATTAAAACATAAGGCTACGCCACACTTTTCACGTTCCGTTTGGGCTGTTCCAGTACATCCTGGATATTTACACCAAAGCCTTTTGTCGGTCCAAACAGGCCAGTCCCCTAACTGATCCAATCTGATATCTTTTGGCGGGATGTGCAGACAAGGCCCTTTTTTCTTTTTGTCCTGGATGAGTGCTTCTACATCGCTAGTACGCTTCAGCCGGTTCGTACTTTTATATTTAGCTAAAGTTTCAGCAACTTCTAGTCGGAAATCAGCAGAATTTAGCACCTTGACATTATTTTCCGTGTCAGCATGAATTCTTCTATACAATAGCCAAGAATTAGTCATGGTCATGTCTAGGAAATGGTAAAACAGCCTTATAAACCAACGTTTGCTCCGAAGTCTAATTTTATAATGACCCATTTCGGAGTCCATGAGGTCTACACCTCCCATGTGACGATTATATTCTGCCACAAAAAAGGGTCGTTCAACATTGATTTGTTTCTTTTGCGACCTGTCGAACCTACTTACGATGGATGTGGGATTTTTGCCAGCAAAGTTGGATGCTAGATTCACAATTTTATAACCTCTCCAGGCCACCACCGATATGTCAATACCATTATAGCTTGCAACCTGTTCAATCGATGTGCCTCTAGGCTGTTTTTTCTGCTGTTTTTCTTCTGGGAGTTTACAGTTTGGGATCCGGTTTCTCCGAACGGTGCCCAAAGCTAATATACCACGGTGTGACAAGAATTCAATCAAGGGTAGCGATGTATAATAGTTATCAAAAAACAGTCTATAGTTTTGGTTGGCAGGAATCTCTCTGGCAAGTCGGACCACTACATTAGATGAGGCAATTAATTGAGGCTCGTCATCTGCGCATATATTCTCTTGGCCACTGTAAACTTCAAATTTGTAGCCTTATCCACTTGCACCACAAATAACGAACAGTTTGAAGCCCCAATTGTGGGGTTTGTCTGGCAAATATTGCTTTAGAGCACTTCGTGCTTTAGTTGAACACATTTGTTCATCGACAGACAAATGTTGCTCTAGAGGCACTTTTCTAAAGTTATGATTCAGCTTTTCAATTATTGGCTTGATTTTATAAAGTCGATCAGAATTTGGCTGACTATACGGTAACATTTTAGAGTTATCATTGAAGTGTAGTACTTGCCTCAGAAACTCGAACCGTTTTAGTGTCATCTCATGTATGTTGGCATAGCCATATTTCTGTGACCAGTACATTCGAACATTGGGCAGGGCAATCAGGGACATGTAGTAAATAATTCCAATAAACTGTCTTATTCGCTGGCTTGAACATTTATAGGTTTACTGGCATCTTTTTGCACGCTGTACAGGTTTGTATCGTCTCTTCTGAGATCCACAATGTCGTAAATAAGTAAGAAAATACCTGGTAAGGCGTCTGTAATTCCAGTATTTCATTTGATAACTTGGAAGATCCCCAAAAGCTCATCTGGTCTTCATACAGTTCTAAATTTTTATTTTTCCATATGATATTCATTTAGGGATCACATGCGCTTCGTGAAGTTGTGTTGACTTTGGAGCTGGTACTGGGTACTGAAACAGCAGGCGGTATCTCACATGGTTGAACTGTAGTGCTTGTACTGGTCTCAGAGCTCGGTAGCAAGATGTCATCTTCCTGATCTTCTAGGAAGGGTATTTCTGGTTCCTCATCCGAATCTTGGCGTAAATTTCGATTTTCCAACATGTACGATGGATCAGCCACATCGTCGTCGTCTGAAAAGTCTAAGCCATCCTCACTATCTTGCCATTGGCTTAGAATAGTTTCTAATTCGACAGTTGACAGGGGGAGGGGGATTTTCGCGTTGTTTTTTATTAAAACCCTTTTCGATAAGTGTACTCTAGCACTGAGTGCAGTCAAGGTTTCAAGTCCCAATAATCCATCAAAGTAATCATGAAATCTTAAGATTAAAATCCTAGTTTCCCGGGCTGCATAAACTCGTTAAAGGTTGGTAAGAAGACTTGTTTATAATGCGTATTTATGGAGAATGGTATTAATAGAGATGGGTTTAGTTTCTTCTATATTTTCTGGATGTACAAATCAGGTATTGATAAATGAAGAGGCTGCCCCCGGATCAATTAGAAATTTGAGGTTTCGTCCGAATGAAGACGATATTTCTATGAAAGGGAGTTTTTGAACCATACGTATTAATATCTATAAACCCGGTTGAGTTGTTGAGGCAGGTGATCTAAAATTGTCATCATCGATTGACTATCCTGTTCACTGTCATTTTATTGGTTTTAGTCTTGATAATTTTCTGGATTGTGGCCATTATAGTTATTGTAGGTAGGACTAAGATCCGTATAATTGCAATAGTCGTCTAAATCTTGTTTGTAAGAGTCATTTGGAGAAGGTTGGAAGTATAAGGGCATATTAGTGCAGTTGTTCGTCGATTCTGTTTCTGGAATATTAAATAATTCTTTACTAATAACACAAGGTGGTCCTGTAGATCTAAAGAAATTGTCATTTGGGGGATTATTAAATCTGGGTGGTCCTGAAGGTCTGAAGAAATTGTTATTTGGTAAACTGGTAACTATGGGTTGTATTGTGAATTTAAAGTTGTTGTTTTGTTTTTGGGGCTGTTGGCCGCTACCGCGGCGGAGGTTGATATAGCCTGAACTTTAGTCCATGGGAGCTGGTTTCGGAACCGCGCACATTTCAGAGTATAATTCACGTTTGGCTGTAAGCACATTCACGTTTGTCTTCTGAAGCTGGATATGGCTAGTCATTGTTGCTAATGTTTCTATTATTTTACTATAGAACGTTTCAACTGTTTTACCGCGTTGATTGAAGTTGTATAAATCTCTTATCAGCGATGTCTCATTTCTTCTATCGCTATAGTGAAGGATTAGGTTTTCTTTATTTCGTCCCAGTCCAGTGATGTGCCATACATATTTAGCACTTCATTGGCAGGACCCTCGATTTTTTTGCGAATAGCATGGAGAATCATTTTATTTTAGGCGGGCGTTAAGACCGGGACCATGGAGCGAATTTCTTCAACATTTTCTATCAAATCGTGGAGGAGTCTAGGATTGCCATTGAATTTCGGCGGCTCCTTGACGGCATCAGGGACTCTCAAGGAGTTAAAAACTTCCACGATATTTTCCATATTACTATTTTGTGTTAAACCGAGATCACTATTCGCTAAATCACCTAATTCTTCACAAGAACGATTCGATGGATTCACGCTTAATATTTCACAATTATTCGACACCCCACTGGAAATATTTGGATATTCGCGATCACTTTCGAAAATGGTGGTTAACGGCATCACTCTTAAAAAGTTTCTTATTCTAGGGTAAGGTCTATTTCTAGCGTTAAATTTGTATGGCATAGGTAGGAATTAGAAAGGAAAGTATCCGATTTTGACTTACGTGACTATAATAGCTGCATTCATCCTTCTCGATAAGCCGTCCACAAGAATTGCAAAATTTTGAAACGACGTTGATTTGGTCCCGATAATCCTTCGAGCGTTGACGCGTAATTTTTTTATTTCTACCAATAATCCTTCAAAAACGGTAATCTTTAACCACACAGAATCACAGAACTGTCTTTCAAATTCGATAATCCTTCGAATACTGCGAATAGAACGCGTAGCTGATCCGTCACCGACTGTGCCACTTATGTCAATCGTCAATTCAACTCGTAAAAAAAACAAAACTTTCGATTTTAATTTAAACTTTATTAACACGAATCTAAAACATGACAGACTGCTCGTTACTAATTTCAATCTTTTAATTATTTCTGGAAACTGCTTACGAGTATAAATGAAAACAATGCAGGTGAAATATTACAAAGATGAGCTCTTATGGAAATTTACAAAGTATCATACTTTGCAAGCAAAGTGAGTTATGTGGAAATTTAAATTTAAAGGGTCTAATGTATGCAATGCTTAAGGAGTGCATTGTATCGTATTTGGGTTGGCGGCGGATACACGGGTCGGGCAGCCGTCTGTGGGAATGTAGCTTCGGTGGAAAGATAGTTGTGTATGTAACTCGCGCCATCGGACAAGGCCAATCTTTGCGAGCACCAACATCCTCGCTCGCCGAGCCAGTAGACCATCGCAGCAGTCCTTCACGGACATTTATATCCACCCTATTCACAACATTTTTCTCTAATTTTTCTAGCCATTCATTGCTTATCAAGCTCATTCAAGATTTCCTTCGGCGCATTTCTACCCTTATTTTTCAACTTTTTCTCATTAGGAAACCTTTGAATTATATGCTTGACTGTTCATTAAGTTAAATTAATGATTTGGCTTATTTTGCGTTGAGATTCGCCATTTTTAAAATGATGAATTACTGATTCAGGTGTTGTTCTGTGACCCATTGTAAGTATAACACAATTTATCTACTTATTAACTATCGCGAACAAAATAATTTTTTAGGGTATTGTAAAATGATTTGATAATACCCTGCTAAAACACGTCCTGTCTGTCCGTCAGTCCATGTGTCACACCACTTTTTCTCGCAAACTACATAAGCTAGAAACATAAGATTTTGTAAGTAGGTGCAAAGTGACGCCCTCTTCAAAGTTTCACCACGAAAAGAAATTTATGGGGTCTTTAAGGGGGGTCTCCACATATAGGGGAGTAGCCCCATCGCATATAGGCAATATGGATATCAAATGAAAGGTTTTAATGAGAACTTTTCAAAACAGGACTTAAACTAACAAGTTTTGCTTTGAGGGGTGCAGGGGAACGGAAAATGTACGAAAATTTTGTGCCCCCCCTCTTCGCGACACCTTTGACCCGAAAAATCAGAAAAAATCACAGAGGTGTGTTGCGGTTATATTACATTTAATTCAAAATAACTCAAAAATATTCATTCCATTCATAAAATATACTTTACATAAAAATACTTTACTTTTGACACATTAAACGAATAATGTAAATCTAGTTACCTATATTGTTTTTGGAATTGTATATATATATATAGATTGTAAATTAATGAAGTTAGTTCAGCAAGTTCAGTTCATTCAACGAATTCAGTTCTTTCTCAAATATTGTATTGAGAAAGTTAATTAATACATATAATTTAATTTGTTCAGTTCGTTCTTAATTATTGTATTTTTTGAATTTATAATAAAATATTATTCAATACATAATCTTTCTAATTGTAGAAAGAAAAGTTTATGCTTATAATCAATAACAAACCAACTAACAAGAACGAACAGTTTTTGACTCCGATAAGGCACAAGCGCCTCTTATTGGAAATCCAGGTCTTTTTCAACACGTGGACTTGCAACAGCAGTCGTCGTAACCTTTAAGAAGGACGAGCAGTACCACGCTATCTAAGCCCGAGCTGCTATTGCGAATATAATAAAAACGAACAGAAGCAAACTGTCGAAGCTATAGCTGAGAGCGTTCTCTCTTCGGCAAAGTCACATATTGTAGGAAGTAATTGAGAATCAAAGGAAAGTCCTGTTGGTGTCAGTGCTACACTACGCGAACGGGAGAACCACACCGATCTCTCTGCTATCAAAAATTCTATGCAACGAATCAACACAACAGTCTCAGATTTGGCAACTATCACTGAGAATTTGGCATTGGAATTTTTCAGAAAAAATTGTGAGATTCCCTCGCAAAAGCTGCGACTCGCGTGTCGCGGAAGATCGAATTGCGAAGAAAGTGAAGGAATCTGATTTTTCGTGGCGATTGAGTCGGTTTGTGCAATTGACTCACACCTTGATAGATGAAAATTCTTGTGTCAATTACGAGCGACGGTAGAAATATTATTTCGTTAGAGCAGAAAAACAAGCGGAAAGGTCAAATCGCGATTTTATTTGCAATTTTCGCCAATTGGTGGTACACTTACGGTCGTGTGTCAGCCCGCCCGCCAGCGAAACGCAAATTAGAATTGTGAGCAATTTCGAATTTAGTTATAGCATCCGGACAGAGCCTTAAGAGCAAAGCAAAACAATCATCAAATTAGCAGGCAGCCATTGATTTAGTACCGCGAATAAACCAAGAACAGGCGAAAAGTTCCAGCAGAAAATTCCAATCAGCGAACTCGTAAGACATCAAAAGTGGAAAACGACGAGTGAGGAGCGAATATCCAAGAAGGAATTTAAGTAAGAGAATTTATGTACAACATTACATTCTAAACACATTCACACATATATACCAGAATTTTTAAATGTTTCAAATATTTCTAAATATTTCTTTTAAAAAAATTTTTAAAACTGTAAATTTTAACGATAAGATCGCAGATTAAGGGTAGGATATATTCTGCGACAGGGGGGATACATCCAGCGTAGCGCACCCACAATCCTTAGGGATTTATTTTTGCAGGAATAGTTATATCATTATAAATTAAATTAGGTCTCAAGATAATTTTCATGATGCGGGTTTCAGGGGATTCTACAGTAAATGCTGGAGCAGTGAAACTACCTTCATTTTGGAAGGAGTTTCCTGAAACATGGTTAAAGCGTTCGGAGGCTCAATTCACTCTGGCTGGGATTATGACAGAGTTAACTAAATTCAATTATGTTCTGGTAGCTCTTGATCCTGAAGCAATTAGGACAGTTACTGATCTAGTGAATAATCCTTCATCCACTACTCCCTACACAACTTTAAAAGAAGCTTTAATTTCCAGACTTTCTGCAAGTGAGAATACGAGATTAGGTCAATTAATTTCGAATCTCACTTTAGGAGATAGACAGCCCTCACAACTTCTTCGTGAGATGAAACAACTTGGGGGGGATAAAGTTGGAGATGATCTTTTAAGATCATTATGGCTTCAAAGACTACAGGAAAACATGCAAGCAATATTAGCATGTAACCGGTCCAGCTCTTTGAATGACCTGGCATCAAGTGCTGATAAAATTTTTGAAGTTTCAAATATACCATCAGTATTTTCATTTGCAAATTCCTCCAAATCAGAACCTAACGTTGAACAACAAATTGCAGAGTTAAGAAGTCAAATTGCAGAACTTACTAAGGCTGTTGGAGATTCATTAAGATTCAGAAGTCCAAGAAGGAACGATGGCCAGTTTCAAGGTTTCCGTTCACGTAGTTCATCCAACAGACGCTCAAAAGATAGAGGATTTTGTTGGTATTATGCTAAATTTGGTGTCAATGCACATAGGTGTATTGAGCCATGCAAATTTATCAACAAAAATTCTAAGGAGACTTTCAATAATTCAAAAAACTGAACCCTTTTAAGTATTGATGGGAGAACCGAGTTCGAAAGAATCGATGCATCGATTCTTTAATTAGAATCGAATAATCGATTCTCATCCTTATGAATCGATTCGTTTATATCGTATGTATCTCTTTTTGTCTCGATTGCTTTGCGATTCTAAAAATGAATCGATCAAATTATAATCTTAATATCGGACGTTTGAAAATCGATTCTTTTTTAATCACGCATCCAAACATTCTTTTTAAAACAAAGCAGAATCGATTCTATATATTTCACAATGTTATAAAACTAAACTAGCATTCAACATTTTTAATACTAAAATAAATTATTGTCAGTTGTACGTACCTATATGTAAATACTTACTGATGGGAAAATTTTCTACTACTTTGGGGTTTTAATTAAAATAATAATCAAACCAGCAAGAGTTTTAAAGCATAATAATTGTATTCCAATATATTGAAAATTACTAACAACCAATAGTTCACGATTTCAAAATTTGTTCATATTGCTGTTTAAAAATACAATTTGATTTAAATGCTTCGATGAAAGTCGGTTGCGTTTTTCCTTAGTTAGCTGCCCAGTTTTTGAAAACACACGTTCTGCAGTTACAGATGTGCCTGGAATACATAAATATTTTTGCTGCATCTGATAAAGACAAGGGTAATTATTCTTATGGGAAGCACAAAATGATAGTGGACACTTATTTCTGTCAGCCAGAGGAAGTTCTAGATATTGCCGAACTGTGATTGCTGCGTCAGTTGTGACGTTAGACTTTTCTTTGGAGATCCTTGCTTTTTCATCAAAAAACGCCCACAACTTGTTTCTGTTTTCAATTTTCTGTAAGTTTCCTTTAGGCATCTGTGTTTCTTGTTGGGATTCTTCTTGAGTGTGATTTTCAGCTTCATTACTTTTATTGCCGTTTGCAATTATGTGTCCATTCTTCAGCTGCATTTGCATTATCGTCAACTCCGAAAGCAGCTTTCTGGAATCTGGGATCTAAAAACGTTGATTTTGCCACGACTCTGTTACATTCCCATTCACCTAGTCGGCGAGAGATTGCCGCAAGTAGTTGACATTGAAGATCTTTTGCTGTTTGAGAAGTTGGACATTGGTTTGTTATTTCATTTTGAAGACCACGAATTAAAGGGATTATCATTGATAATGTTGAATAGTTCTCACCAGAGATTTCTGTGGTCATCGTTTCGATTGGTTTTAGCATATATGAACATTCAGATATTATCAACCACTCGTTTGCGTCCAAGAATTCCGGAGCATTTGGCAAGCTAGATATCGCTGCTGACATGGGAATGTTTATCTCTATTAGCCTCTCCATCATAATAAGTGTGGAGTTCCACCTTGCTATCACCTCCTGCTTGACTTTTAAAATAGGCAACCCCATTTGTTTCTGCATTTTCCTCAGTTTTTCAGCCGCGACATTACTTGATTTGAAATGGCTTACAATTTGTTTGCACTTTTTTAGTAGAGCGATTAAAGCTGAATTCTCTTTCAACGCATCCATAACACACAAATTAAGTGTATGTGCCACACAGGGAACATGATATAGCTTCATATGGTTGTTTACAGCTGCTTTGATGTTAGCCCCATTGTCTGTAACTACAACTTTAACTTTACGCTCTATATCCCACTTGTGAAAAATACTTCGCAGAGCAAAAGCGATATTTTGAGCAGTGTGGCTGCAAGATAACTCTTCTGTGTCCAGGGTGGTGCTTAATAATGTCTCATCTTTTATATAATGAGCTGTGACAGTTAAATAAGATTTATTACATTCTGACGACCACATATCTGTAGTTACAGCTACATACTGGATGTCACTCAACGATTGTTTAATTTTTGAAACAATGCCTTCGAACGCACTAGGAAGAATTTTTTCAGCCAAGGTCTTTCTACTGGGTATTGTGTAAAGTGGTTGAAGCTTCTTAACAAACTTGACAAAGCCTTGGTTTTCAACAATTGAAAGAGGTTGAAAATCACTTACAACCAATTCTAACAAACAGAGATCGAGTTGACTTTTTTCATTCTCAGAAATATCGCTTCTGGTTGTGTGCAGTTTTAATTGCCGATACTGAGGCTTTTTGGCTTTAGGTGAAGCTCCCAATGAAGAGTTTTCATTGGGTTGCGATTCATTCGAAGAACTCGGTAAAGATATTTCTATAGCACTGACCGTAGTGGATGAGCGATCGCTAACTTCAATATCATGAGGAATATTGTCCAAAGCCATGAGAGCTGTAGGATGTTTCCTTTTCAAATGAAGCATCAAATTTGTTGTATTTCCGCAAAATTTTAACTTACTCTTACATATTTTACAAATAATTGTCTTATCAACCCTGTGATAGTGTTCCCAATCTCTTTGAAGACATTGATGACATAAACTGTTTTAAAGTCAAATACACTATAAAACGAATGGAACAAAATGAAAAACATGTGCGCTAATTGATTTTGTGAATTATTTGTATTTATCGTAAATGATTCCGGTTGAAATCGATTGCGATAAATACAAATAATTTTCAATTAAGTTTTTTCGACAAGATTAAGTCCATCCGTTACACTTATTGACGCTAACTAATATAGACCTCACTAATTCACAAAAAAATAAACACACAATTTCCACAATAGAACAACTTGAATCCACACACGATAATATTAGACCACAAATGAAATGAAATGAAAGACAGCAAGAGCTGTATCATATGAATCGGCAGAAACATGCACCAACTTGCATCGAATTGTTTATTCGAATTCTGGCGACAGAATACGATGAAGGTGAATCGATTCATATAACCGATTCATTAATCGATTCTTGACATAATCGAATCGAATGGATTCTTTTTTTTGCTCGATTCTCCCATCACTACTCTTAAGTCTCCGGCGGCAAACTTAAGTGGTATTTCTTCTAGCCGCCTTTTGATTTTCGATACAGGTGCGGAAATTTCCGTGATTCCGAAACCAAATAATTTGAAATTAATTCCATTGAGATTTAAACTTTCTGCTGCTAATGCAGCTTCCATTGATACATATGGCAGAAAGTTATTAACATTAAATTTGGGACTTAGAAGAGATTTTTCATGGCACTTTATAATTGCCGACATTACACGTCTCAATATAGGAGCAGATTTCCTTGGTCATTTCGGTCTTTTATTAGATGTAGCTAATAAAGCTTTAATTGACCCAGTTACCAATCTTAAATCAATAACTTCTATTTCTAAGGAAGATTATTCAAATTTATCAATTCACCTTCAATCGGATATTGATCCTAATGTTAAAGAATTATTAATTAAATTCAAGTCGATTACCTTAGAATCTGATTTCACTAAAATTCCAGTACATAAAATTAAACATAAAGTTGTTACTTCTGGATCTCCAATCATGTCCAAACCTAGACGTTTAGCTTCGGACAGATTAAAGTCAGCTAAAAAAGAATTTAATTTTCTTCTGGAACAAGGCATCTGCCGTCCTTCAGACAGCAAATGGTCCTCACCATTACACATGGTAAAAAAAAGTAATGGTGAACGGCGTCCTAGTGGAGACTACAGACGTTTAAATGCCATAACCGTTCCAAGTCGTTATCCGATTCCTAATATTCAGGATATTACTCATTTTCTGACCGATTGCAAAACATTTTCAACTTTAGATCTTACCAAGGCATACCATCAAATTCCAGTCTGTGCTATATGCACACCGTTTGGACTCTTTGAGTTTACCCGAATGACCTTTGGACTATGCAATGCTGCGCAAACTTTCCAGCGATTTATTTATTCTGTATTGAAAGATCTAAATTTTTGTTTTGTATATCTTGACGACATCCTGATTGCATCTAAATCAGTTTCTGAGCATTTAGCTCATTTGGAAATTATTTTTGAAAGATTACAAGAGTCTTATAATTAACATTACCAAATGTAAATTTTTACAGACTGAGATAAAATTTCTTGGTCATTTCATTTCGTCTGAAGGCATTCGTCCAGCTCCAGACAAGTGTCAAGATATTCTTCAATTCAAATTACCTGAGACTATTTTAAAACTTAGACGATTTTTAGGCATGATAAATTTTTATCGTCGTTTCTTGCCCAATGTAGCTCAACATCATGCATTACTTAAAAGTTATCTAATAGGAGCTAAAAAGTCAGACAAAAGAACAATTAACTGGACTCCAGAAGCTATTGAATCTTTTAATTTTTCAAAACAAGAATTGTTCGAAGCAGCAGTATTAGCTTTTCCTAACATGGATGTTCCTTCAGCAATTTTTGTCGATGCTTCAGATAATGCCATTGGTGCAGCACTACAACAACGCATAAATGATGACTGGCAACCCTTAGGTTTCTTCTCTAAGAAACTCAATCAAGCTCAAAAAGATTATAGTACTTATGACCGTGAGTTGTTGGCGGCTTATCAAGCAGTAAAATATTTTAGATTTTACATTGAGGGTCGTTCTTTCACGCTGTTCACAGATCACAAGCCTTTAATATATTAATTTCGGCAAAACCCAGCTAAAGCTTCTCCAAGGCAACTACGTCAACTAACATTTATTAGTGAGTTTACTACAGACTTTCGACATATTTCTGGCAAAGAGAATGTCATTGCTGATTCTCTTTCTAGGATTTCTCAAATAGAAATTCCTTGTACAATAGATTTCAAAGCCATTTCAGAAGCACAAATTGTAGATGAATGTTTAACAAACTTGAGAACAAATTCGAAATTTAAGTTTAGTCAAATTAATTTGCCTTCAGATATTGAAGTTTTTTGTGAAATTTCTGATAAAACTATCAGGCCTTACATTCCAGAAAAATTTCGTGAACAAGTTTTCAAAGCTGTTCACAATTTAACACATCCTGGAATACGAACTACTCGTCGCATTATTGCAAGCAAATATTTTTGGCCTTCATTAAATAAGGATGTTGCAAACTGGACTCGGAGTTGTTTAGATTGTCAACGTTGCAAAATTTCAAGGCATAATAAAAGTGAAATTAAGACTTCTACATTGGTATCTAAACGCTTCAAAGCAGTTCATATGGATATTATCGGACCACTTCTTATTCACAAGGTTTCACGTATTGCTTGACAATTATTGACCGATTTTCAAGATGGCCAGAAGCCATTCCTATGACAAATATAACAGCTCAATCTTGTGCGGAAGCTTTATGCAGTGTTTGGATTGCACGTTTTGGAGTTCCTGAAACCATAGTTACTGATCAAGGTAAACAATTTGAATCACAACTATTTGGCGAACTAGCAAGGACTCTAAGTTTTAAGCGCAACCGTACTACAGCTTATCATCCTCAAGCTAACGTTGTGATCGAAAGGTGGCATCGTACGCTTAAAGCGGCCATTATGACACATAATAATCCTTCATGGACCAAGAGCTTACCTTTTGTGATATTAGGTTTGAGGACAGCAATCAAAGAAGATCTTAATACTTCTCCAGCAGAGCTACTTCATGGAGAAAATATCAAAATTCCGTGTGATTTTTCAATTCCATCATTTGATAATCAAATACAAAATGATTTTGTTAAAGATCTGAAAGTTGCTATGGCGGTTCTCAAACCCATTCCGGCTACAAATCATGGTAATAATAACACAAAAATTATTAAAAGTTTAGATACATGCACCGAAGTTCTAGTCAGGGTAGATTCAGTTCGTCCATCGCTTAAACCACCATACCAAGGTCCCTTTAAGATATTGCAAAGAAAAGAAAAATATTTCACTATTGAGATTAATAATAAAGCGTGTAATATTTCGGTAGATCGATTAAAACCTTGTTTTTTCGGAATTAAGAAAAAAGTCATAAAAAATAATGGAAATATAGAGACCAAAAAAGTATCGTTTGACATCAGTAAAAATAAAACAAGATTTATAACAAGATATTTATGAATGGCAAACGTTCCAATAAGTCTCAAAGAATAATTTTACATTAAAATTAAAAAAATTAATCAGTAACAGTTAACTAACCCCACATAAGTAGTTTACCTTTGATCGCGAAATATAAATATTTCACTAGGGGGGAAGTTCTGTGGCGGTTATATTACATTTACTTCAAAATAACTCAAAAATATTCATTCCATTCATAAAATATACTTTACATAAAAATACTTTACTTTTGACACATTAAACGAATAATATAAATCTGGTTACCTATATTCTTTTTGGAATTGTATATATATAGATTTTAAATTAATGAAGTCAGTTCAGTAAGTTCAGTTCTTCTTTCTCAAATATTGTATTGAGAAAGTTAATTAATAAATATAATTTAATTTGTTCAGTTCGTTCTTAATTATTGTATTTTTTGAATTTACAATAAAATATTATTCAATACATAATCTTTCTAATTGTAGAAAGAAAAGTTTATGCTTATAAACAATAACAAACCAACTAACAAAAACGAACAGTTGAAACTTTAGGAGAACAAGGGCAAAAAATACCTCAGAAATCGGAATTCCATCAACTTTGTTAATAATAGTACATTTTATAAATTTTACATTATTGCCTATAAAATCAAGATGGGGCCCTTAAATTTCCTAAAACCTACAATTTAGGTTTTTTAAAAGTAATTGCATGTGTTTCGAATAAAATGAGAAACATACAAAAATCAATGTAGCGAAAAAATTCCGATGTTTTGTGTGTACTTTTGACGCTAGGGGATAAAGAATTAACTGCATCAAATAAGCTGTGAGCTATTCTAAGCACGTGCTTTTGCTTTGCTCCTGCTAAAGGGACATTTGAAAAAGTTACATTTACATTTATTTGCATAAGGACAACAGGTTGTTTGATTTTTACAGAAGCGCATGAAATAAGCTGTGAGCCACTGTAGTTTTTTAAGCTTTGTACATACTGCCTGTTCTTCATTGGAATTAAAATTTTTTGCGTATACATTTTTAACCCGGAAAATTAATCTCAAAAAGCGGTTGGAGACTGCCAATTTGGATCTGATCCAAAGTATTATAGCTCTTATTCACTCGCGGAGGAAGAGTGCCAAGAGATAGAGCGGTGCAAAGGCGAATGAATCCTGCTTGCAGCGTAAAAACATTTTGATAAACATTCTTTCACTTGACACCTTTCGCATTCATTTATTCAGTTAACCCCACGAAACAACGTTGCCGCGAGCGCGAGAACGACAGGGATGAAAGCGTAGAAAGCATGGGAAACCATAAATGAAACATACAAATAAACATTACAAGTCAAACACAATATCGCCTTTCGTTCGTTCTTCTCTACTTTAGCAGTACAGATGTAATTATTGCTTGCATGCAGAGTACATGACCCGCTGACGATGGGTTAAAATTAGCTTCAGTCTTGCAGCACGTTCTTGGTTGAGTGCTGACTTTCTCCTTGCGATTTTTACGGGGAATTCTTGAAGCTGAACATCATCTTTGAACGACGACATGGTAATCAACTACCTGTTAAGCTCTTGATAGCTTTTTCGAATTACATATGATTATTTGTTCAGGATTATGTGGGTGTGCTATCATTTGTTTTTATTTTGGTTATGCTTGTTAGAAAGGCTCCTACACATTATTCTGAGATGTTTGTATTTATTACGAGTATATCAGATGAAATGAATGTTTGCAGGTGGGAGGCATAACGTGTGTGCCTTAGGCCAATTCTATACGTTATTAAATCTTGCTGCGAGGATGGTACAAAATGTGTAAATAATGAAAGATACATAGTAATTGGACTATTGATAAAATCCGAAGGATGCCTGATTTGTCAGAATGAAATATAATTCCATGAATGATTGCTAGGTATCATGCAGAAAGATTATTTTTAGCTGCAAGGATAAGTTTTGATGATATTCAATCACCTTCTTATGTTGAATTGGTATTTTCTCAGCAATTTACAGAATTATGTAATTTTTTTTTTTCGTTGAATTGCTTGAGATTTAAAGATGATTTTATTGATATTTTTCTTCTTGAAAACCGTCGGGCCTTGCTTTTTTGTGTGATCAGATGCGTTTCGACTCCTCTGACTCATCTTCAGTGTCTAAAGGATGTTTGTAAACACATGACTTCCTATAGGAGTAGGATGGGCTAAGCAGGTGGGTACTAAATAAGGTCAGGTAGAGGGATATTAGGCTTTCGTCTTTTGGGTTGTTGGATATCCGCTTATTCTGGTTCGCACCGCTTTCGTTTTTCGATTGCGTCAGAATTTGTAATAAGTTTTTCGTTGATAATGCTACCAGATTCAAGATCTTTATTTGGTGATTTTTACATATACACAATTCATTAATAGCTTAACCTAACAGTATACATGCGGGTTTTGCCTTAATGCTTTTCCCGGAGCTCAATAATAATTTACTTTAATTAGATTACAATATTAATTTTGTGTAAAACAAAACTTTAAAATGTTGACACCCACAACATTATCAGACATTGATAGATTATAAAAAGAAATTTATAAAAATCATTTGATCTAGCAACTACAGGTTTAAAAATTGATTTCTTTAAAATTAAGTACATTTTTTTCCTTACGACCACCTTAAAGCTGCTCATCCGCTGCATCCATTGAGCGATTGTCCGTTGCTCTCCTGACTACTCCCGCCTTGTGCTCCTGGGCTCTCCTGATGCCCGATTCGGCCAGCTTTTCTGCATACGATTTTATTGGCTCCATTCCTGTCTGTCACCTGGTACAGCACCTCGTTGGGGTATGGCCGTCCGTCCTCCCGTCTGTATAGGCCTGTGTAAGCCCGAAAGATTTTTAGCTCCACTAATCTTATCTTGCCCTATTTTAATCTCGGAGCTCCATTGCATATCATCACCGCATATTTGATGATCGGATGGTACGCATAAGTCACTTTTTTCAAAATATTGTCAACGTGAGCACTAGAGGTAGCTTTTCTGTCGAAAACTACCCCCAAGTACTTCGTTCGCCTAGAGCAGTGCACCATCTGCCCATTCAACTTAATCCTGGAGTTACAGATGCCTCTTGCACGACGACCGATGTTTTTGTGGGGGTTCTTGAACACAGTTAATTCACTATTCTTTGCATTTACCTTGATTCCCCATTTCCGGTAATATGCAGTAAGAGATTCCAAATATTTTTGGAGCCGCATCCTAGTAAAGCGCAAATTGTGCTCAGATGATCACACTAACAAGTCGTCAGCGAAGAGGTTCACCTGGATTCCGGGCTTATATTCATCTCTTACTCTCGGGACGTCAGAAGTGAATATGTTGAAAAGAAATGGGCCTAATATCGACCCCTGTGGGACGCCCGAGTCAATACTAAATGGGTCTGATCTAGCTCCACCGCAAGGCCAGTTCGTCCCCTCATGAAGCTGCCTATAATTTTCACAATAAGGGCCGAAAAGCCAAGATTTATCATTTTGTAAAGAAGCCAATTGATCCATACAGACAGGCTTTCTCCACATCGATCAGGCAAGCCACAACAAGCTTATTGTTGCACCAGCTTCTCGTTATATCGGTTTGGAACATGGCCATAGCACTCACCGTTGAATGAGCTTTTATGAAGCAAAATTGTCTTTCCGGCACAATTCTTGCCCCGGTAGAGAATTGTAGGATGCCTTCAACTAATACCCTTTCAAGAAACATACCAATATTTGAGAGCAATGAAATCGGACGAGTCTCGACTACGTCAGTACTGCCCGACTTCTTAGGTAAAGCGAATATTTTTGCACATTTCCATTGCTGAGGGAAGTAGCAGATGTTAATTCACTTATTCAGATTGATCGCGAGGAGATCAAAGAAAACATGGGGAAGCCTTTTAAGCATACAATTGGTGATCCCACCAGCACCTGCTGATTTTTTGAAACTTTGCTCCAGTGCCAACAAAGTAAGTCTCTCAGGACTGACAAACAGAGCATGACCAGTAGGTGCGTCAGAAGGATTTGAAACAGAGAACCTGGTCAAGCACAATTGATCATTGTCCCTGTTGAAATTCGTTGTGGTGCTGCTCACTAACGAAGTAACGGAAGAGTCCTCACTTGCTTTCTCTCCTTGAAGAACTTTCGCAAAATGTTTTGCGATAGAGTCAGCGATGGCTTTGTCATCCATGAGCATGGATGCAAGATGCAATCCTCAGCGCTCCTCTTCTCTGTACCTGTTCCAGGCGTTTTCAGTAAACCTCCCTACTGAGAGCGTCGCCCTATAACTCTGCACCGTACAGTATAACTGACCCTACAGCACTCATCAAGAGGCGTCTTGATGGGCTGGGTCCCCCTACGTTGGCCATAAGTCGACTTAGAGCCGATACTCCTGAAGCAGCCTTCTCAGCCGTTGCCCTGGTTTGCTCAGAGAAACTCATCTTCGAGTCGATCAGTAGCCCCAGGTACTTCACCGCTGGCTTCGATTCGACTTGTATGTCTCCAATACTGACCATTTCGGTTTTCTCCAGTGCTAAAATGAGCCCGCGAGCAGTCATCCAGTCTCTCACTCGGCGCATTAGCATACCTAGCCTAAGTTGCGCTTGTTCAACGGTGCGTCCAGCGACCAGAGCCGCAACATCATCTCCAGTCTCATTAGCCCATCGCAAGACACGTTCCACAGGTCTGGACCAAGGATAGATCCCTGGCCAACACCCGATGTAAGCACCATCTTTCGTAGGCCCTGTGTCGTATCGTAAAGCAGGCTTTGGTATTTTAAGTAGTCTCTCAAAAGCCGCATTAGATATTCTGGAACTTGAAAAGGATTTTCCAGTGCATCCAGAATATTCCCCCATCTAGCGGAGTTGAATGCGTTCCTGACGTCGAGTGTCACCAACAGGACGTTCCGCTGCTTGGTGCGATCATGTGCCTCCGCCTTTTGGACCGCGCTCACTACCTCTGCGATTGCATCGATAGTAACACGTCCTGCTCTAAAGCCGTACTGCCGAGGAGATAGGTCCCCAGTAGCACGAACCGCGTCAGTGAGTCTTCCCTTGATGAGTTTCTCTAGCACTTTCCCAGCCATGTTTAGCATACATAGCGGGCGGTATGCAGACGGCGATTCGGGATTTCCTTTCCCCTTGCTGATCAGCACGAGCCTCGCCACTTTCCATCGTACCAGGAAAACCTGGTCCCGTAGGCAAGCGTTGAATGCGCTGAGCAGCAAGTCACGACAATGGTGATAGACAAGCTGGAACACCTCAGCCGGAACACCATCTAGACCTGGAGCCTTCCTCGCTTCCAACGAAATTACTACCTCTTCCAGTTCCGGCTGTGTGGAGAGTGGACACTCGGCTGCTATTTCAGCATGGATAGCGTCAACACGTATGGGATGGGCGGGGAACAGTCCCCGCACTATCTCATCCATCTTTTCCGCATCATGTATGCAAGGCTTCCGTAGAGCGCCAAGCTTCCCTATAACTAGCTTGTAGCCAAGGCCCCACAGATCCTTGTTCCCATTGTCCACTAGGTCTTGCCAGCAGCAAACCTTGCTCTTTTTGATCAACTTACGAAGGCATTTCTTGGCCGACTGATATGCTGCCACCCGGTTGCATTCCTCATCACGATTTCGCGCCCGTTGAGCCTCATGTCGAAGCATGTGACACTCCCTTCGCTTTTCAGCGATTTCAGTTGACCACCAGTACACTGGGGGCTTGCCATGCCGGGGTTATCGACGGGGCATCGAAGCTTTGCAAGCAGTCGTAATGATGCTCACAGTAGAGTTCACCACGTTTTGAGCTGCCAGTTCTTCTGTCCCCTCCGAAGCTCCCTGCAGCGGCTCACCTGCTGCGAGCACCTCGACGAACCTCTATACGTCCATCCTTCCGATGTTCCTTCCAGTTACAGAAAGCCAACCGCACGGACGTTGGGAGACAACATCACTTATTTCAAGCAGAATGCACTGATGATCACTGGCTGAGTAGTCCTCTAATACTTTCCAATTGTGTATCCTCCGTACTAAGAACTCCGAGGTGACTGTCACCTCACAGCCAATACGGCGGAAAGTCGGCGTATTTCCGGTGTTTAATACAACGAGCGCCGTCCTGGCCACCATTTCCAGGATTCTCCCCGGATGTATTTGAGGCATGCCCCATTGGATTGCTTTAGCGTTGAAATCTCCCATAACCAGCACTTTGCCCTCTGCGTTCGAGACAGCGCCCTCCAGAGCATTAAGCTTGGCTGGGAAAGATGATATCGATTCGTTCGGCGTTAGGTACACTCTAAAGAAAATGGTCCCTGAGCACCGAACTCGCACAAAACCATCCCCCGTCCACAACTCTCCGGTTGGAAATCACTATTCCGAACATAGATGGCGGCAGTACCAGTTGCATCAGATACCATAATGCATGACTTTTATCGTGGTGCTCCTCACTCAGCAGCAAGAAGTCGGCTTTCATATCCCTCGCAAACTGCTCAAGCAGATTTTGGGCGGTTGAACTGCGGTGTAGGTTCAGCTGCGGAATGCGGGTCATTTAAGCTCTGATTTTGCCTTGGCTAAGGTTTCCTGGAAAACCCGGCATTTTTCTGATCCCAAGACGTGTCCAAAATCAGGTCTTGGATCAGCATCCTTGCAAAGAATACAGCGTGCCTCCTTCGTACACTCTTTTGTTTTATGTCCCATTGCACCGCATTTGTAACATGGGGAATTCCTATCGGGTCCTTTGCATACTTTTGTGGTGTGAAAATAACCAAGGCATTTGAAACATTGAAGAGGCGTTGCTCTTCACCGTATCCTACAGACAACCCACCCTATTTGTACTTTGCCTTTGTTTAGGGATTGGTCGGCGTCCTTTTCGGTCAAGTCAACTATCGCCATGCGTTGCCCCCTGTTATTTTCTGGTGTCAGTCTCGCTTTGATCCTTCCCTTGCTTGGGAACTCCCTTTTGATGGCCTCTTCTACCTCGGGTAAATCCGTGACGCAGTCAATGTCGAGCGGGGCTTTAGTTGTCGGCCTCTGCTCCGAATTCGACCAGGATGTGGCCCGACCGCGTTGGTCGTACTACTTTAATGGCAGTGTTGGTGTCTTCGGGCCTTACGTTTTTCCTGATGTCCCGCAGCACCTCCGCGTAGGATCAGCCATCTTGGGGTTTTACGAGCAGTGCCTGCTGCCGGCGTCTTCGTCGGGGCTTCTGCCTCTCCTGTTTTGCATCAGGTCTTTTTCTTGTTTGGCGTCCATGCGAACTTTAATTTCTGGCACTTTTTGAAGGATTTTCTTAGCGGTTTTCTTCGCTCCTTTTGTAAGCACCGTCTGGAACCCATGATCTGGTGCTCCACGCCTATCAAGTGCATCTTCCTTCCTTCTTTTATTCCGATCTCCTTCGATTGGGCTGGACGCCATTCTTTTATTGATTTTTAATGGTGGAGCTGAGTGCATGTGGCCTTTAGATTTCGCCCCCAGCGCTTCTTTAGCCTTCTGCTCATCTTGGGCCTTTAACCAGCTCCTTCTATAATACCCTATACAGTCTAGGAGCTCTTCTAGTTATAGGAGCCCAATTTTTACTGCTTTGTTGATTTTTGGGGAGTCGCATGCAGCTTGTATTCTTTTCAGAAGATCTCCCGCTTTTCAGAATAGCCTTTCTTCTTCGCATCGCTGGGCGGTAATTGTACTTTGCGACCATCCTTGGGAGAGGTTATTGCTTTCCATTTCCGAAACCAGTACTTCCGCCACCTTTTCGACGTTGGCGATGCAATCACCCAACGGCGCTTTATTTGTCTGGTCACTTGTTACTTTTCCTGCTGTAGTCTCCACGTTGACTTCAGGATGGTTCTTTATTATATCGAGATTTACGACCCATGCATCGGGCGCTTCAGTAACGATCACAGCAGTGACCCTCGAATTCTCGAAGCTCTTTATATTTTCTTCCACCGCTCGAACACCTGAAGAGTCCTGCAGAGTTTCCCGCTTTTTTTATTGGACACTCTGGCGTTCGCATAATTTTTTTTGCTGTGCTCGAACGCCACAGGAATCTTAGTCTGGACCAGACTGTCTGCTTATCTCAGTTTTTCGTCCGTCTTCACTGTCATTGTATTATTCGTCGTTCCTGCTATCGTTAGTACCGCTCTTGATGTACTGTTAACATCGTGGCTGCAACCGCTGGTTGCGTCGTCGTTGTTTTTATTTTGATTTCTTTTTTTTGGGTTTTTTTAAATCTTTTTTAAGTTGCTCCAGTTTTATTGGGTGCCCCCTCAGAGCCGCCATCTCCGTTCGTGTGTGAAGTCGCCTTTTTGGTCCCATGGTTATCTTTGCAGAGCAGGGAGGCCATGCGAGGTTTGGCACAAGCCCTTATGGGGACAAGTGCTCTGAGCCAGACCAGCGCTAATCGGGGGTCCGTCTCAATCGAACCTACACCACCAACCCAATGGTGCGAACTTCGAACGTACTCCGAGCCCTGCTAAGGTTTTATCGGGACGGAGACGGTATGATAGTTGAATTGGAGCCATTCACACACGAGTGTCACTCCGGCGCTACTGTGCAAAGGAACTAGGTCCAAATCATCTTATCCGCCAGCTCAAAGCATCAATTCCAGTTCGTTGTCCAAAGCGTAGTCCAGATCCAATCAGGGTCGTTACCTGTCATCCCAGGAGGGAACCTCACGGCGCCCCCCATATCCTCGGGTCCGTGGGGGCGGCGCTCCCTAAAGAATGCTAGCCTCCAAGAGTGCTCTTGTGGGCCAGCATTCCCCCTGCCCCTTAGTATTGCAGTTGATGCAGAACATTTCGTTTTTTTCCATCCTTCCAGATTGGACATTCCATGGACTTATGCTGCTTGTCGCATTTTATGCAGTTAGAAGCGACGTGGCCAAATCTTTGGCTGATGAAGCACTGGGAAGTGAAATTTTTCTGCAGACGCTCCCATTGTACCTTCTGGTACAATAGGAACTTTATGTCCATTGCTTTCATCACTTCAAAGTCTGGTTTGAACTGGATTAAGAAGGATGAAAGCGTCCTTTTTTCTCTCCTAGAGGTTATAGTGGAGAATCGTTTTGCTGAAAGGATATCTTTTCTGAGATATTCCTTCAGCTCAGCCATGACATTATTCTCGTCGTATGAGCTGTGCACGCCTTTGAAAAGGAGAATCAATTTTCTCTCTCCTGGAAGGATGTGGAAAATTAAAAAGGCTGGTGTGATCACCAGCCGTGTTAGGGTGGAGCGAAGTTCGTGAGGAGCTGTTCACCGTCAAGTTGAACTCTGGCTTCTTTTCAAAGTTTCGTGCGCAAGGCCTTTTGATGCTATCCCTGAAAGTCTTCAGGTCAGGTCTATAGCACACTATAGGGGGTACCCTCTCTTTTGGTTGCTGGGGCTTCGATTTCTCTTTATTACCCTCTAGGCGCGACCTTCCCCCGGGTTAGATATGGTCCCCGAGAAACTAGCGGAAGCTATTTTCGCCACCTTTTTGAGCTGGGGAAAATCGCTCTCGCTCACTTTAAGGGTCTTTAATACCTTTGATATAGGCTCCTGCGTTGGAGACCCTATCGGACACTTTCCGGCTTCCGGCTTTACGATAGCCACCATCTCGTCACCACTGTCCGTGGAACTTACACCCTCATCCATCTCCATGTCACTGGAGACTTCCGGCACTTGCAGTTGCATCTTGCAACAAGCAAGCAAGTGAAGATTAAACTCCTCCTTTATGTCCCCCCGAATTTCTCGCTGAAGCGCTGCAAGTTTTTTCTTGCTTTCCGTGTGAAGTTATATTTAGCGGTTAAGAGCTCCCCATACTCATTACTTTCCCCCATACCTCCAGTTTCCAAAGCAGAACTTGGAATGCTGTCGCGGGAAAATAAAAGAAAGTAGCGGTTTCGTTGTAGGTGATGAACACTCCTCAGGAGCTGCCACACGCCATCACCTACAGGGCAGCTCGACCGCGTGGTCCCAAGGTGGGTATTGGACCTTATATACATGTGGGAACACACCCAACATGCAAGTTATACGAGCCGTAAGCTTCCACATAGACTGTGGTTGTCGACTACAAAGTGTTGAGAATAATGGTGCCAGTCTCCTAAGTGAAAGAACCACTTATTCTTTCACCCGGGCCATCTTTGGCTATCAACATGATAGCACATGTTCTTGGCCCGATGGAGACCAGCGTTTCCAGCATAGGGCTGGTGCCAGCAAACAGCGGTTTCGTTGTAGGTGATGAACACTCCTCAGGAGCTGCCACACGCCATCACCTACAGGGCAGCTCAACCGGGTGGTCCCAAGGTGGGTATAGATACTGAGACCCTTATTGTCTAGTAATTGAAAGACTAAAAAGCAAAATAATTATATTATAAAGAAAAACAGTAACACTTATAAAAGCCTTAATAATATTTTCGTTTGTTTCCAATTCCGAGTTCAATTTCTTTTCCTTCTCTCCACTCCACTTGTGCTCGCACCACGCGCCTTGCCCAGGCGCTTTAACTCCTTTCCTTTTCCACAATGTCCAAACAAATTTTTCCTCTAAAATTCTACAACTCCTGAAATTCCCACTTTCCTCTAAATTTCAGTATTCATATAAATCCACCAAAAAACCTCCGAAGAACTCATGCCTCCAAAAAACGCTTGCCTCCGAAAAACTCTTGCTGCTCTGTCCGTACTGCCTCGACGACTACTCGACTTGAACTTTAATCTGATAATGCTACCATCTGTCTTTCAATTTTTATATATTTCAAGTCTTTCTAGGATGTCAAGGCTCGGTCCTTTGCTTTGTTTGTGTAACAATGTCGTAGAGTGTGTCATAGCGTCAGGCTCGTGTGTGCAGTGTTGTAGGTGCATCGCATAATTGGTGTCTGCCTTGTTGTGTAAGAAAAATTGTAAGTGCTCTTTGTATCTTGTCGTAAGCTTTCGTATGACCCTTCCTACATATACCATGCCGTATTCCATGGTCGTATACTGATGTGTCATTCGGTTTTGGTTTCAGTTTTTTTCCAATATTGTTATCAAATTTGAATGCAGTTAGCAGTTTATATTTCTTAAGGAAGTTTGTTAGTTTGTATGCCACTTTCTCTACGTATGTTGATGAAATCCACGGTTGGTCATCCTTACGCGTTTCAGTTAGTTTGGCGTTCCTGCTTTTATTTGTACCGTTTAATGAGTTTTCGGTGTCATGTTGTTTGTATCCGTTATTACTAGCTTTTCTCTAAATGTTGTTAAGTTCATTGGAATAGTTAGTGGGAGTCATGGGGATGGAGTGCAGCCTCTACACTATTTATCTATATGCTGCTAGATTATGTTGTGCGGGGTGGTTATATGTTGCGTGTATAGTATGATCAGTAGTGGTTGCTTTACGATATATTTTGTGATGATTTAATTATGGACTCTAGTTCAGCTGATCATAGCTTTGTGTTAATGTTTTAGTGATTTAATTTACGCACGCATGGTTAAATTGCGCTCTTTAAAAGATAACCGCTTACGTTTTTTTCGAGTGTCTTTTTCGGGCTTTGTGAATCAAATTTTGCAAAGATTTACTAGTTTTGTGTCCGTCCGCCTGTCCCTCTGACCGTGCGTCATAGCATGTTTTCATGGAAGCTAGAAAGCTCAAACTTTGTGGAAAAGTGAGAGTTTTGGTCTCAAAACCACCTTGATACTCCCGAGCAAAACTTTTGGCGTATGATCCGATTGGATTTTCTAAGATCTTTGAAAGCATTTTGTACGCCGTACAAAGTAATGATATGCCCCTATAGTTTTCGCACTAAAGCTTGTCGCCTTTTTTGTGGAAAAGGAATGTAATTGGTTGACTCCGCTCGTCCGGCATATTTTCTTGTTGCCAAATATCCTGGATGACTTTATGGATGGCTTCTTGAACACCGCTGCCTCCATATTTGATGAGCTCGACTGGAATCTTATCGATGCCCGACGCTTTATTATTCTTTTGAGCCTTTATGGTGGATGGAGCCAATGAAAGCTTTCCGGGGATATTTCTAGGCTCGGATGCTATGAATCTGTGCGGAGGATTTAGAAGATTCTTAAAATATGATGCCTGTCTCTTTAATCCTATTTTCATCAGCGATGGTGTTGCCGATGTCATCACGGCAGAGTGTGGTCTTGGGCTGATAACCTCGGTTCATGCTTTTCATTACCTTGCATGCTTGCTTTGTGTTGTTGCTCGCTAGACTTACATCGATACTTATCGATTAGTCGTCAAAGTATTTTTTTTTCTTAATTATAGTTATCTACTCTTTTGAGATTTTCGTAATTTTCTCTCTTTGTAAAGATGTTCCTATCTAAATTTTGTTTGTACGTCTGATTCTTTGTGTCTAGCGCAGTTTGGCACTCATCATCAAACCCATCATATATTTTGCGACAGGCTTGATGTTTAATCGTTTATTCTGCTACATTCTTAATTGCCGCTTTTACTTCCACCCATTGCTCGTTGTTTGCTTTCAGTGACGTTTCTGATAGGATGGAAGCCAGCTGGTTGCCAAGGATCTACGTGAAATTTTTTGCCACAGACGCCGTTTGGAGCCTTTTGATGTCGAATTTCTGTAGATGGCTGATTTTCGCCGAACACACCTATAACATAAGGCATCGATAGGTGGATTTGATCAAGTAGTGATCCGAGTTACAATTGGCTCCGCGGTATCTACAGCCCTAAAGTATGCTTGAGGTCCATCTTTATTGGATCAGAATATGGCCGGCCTGATTTTGAGTGATTCCCAGGTCATTTTAGGTATGCGTCGATGTGGGAAGCAAGTCGAAGGAATGACTAGATTTCTGCTACATGCAAAGTCAATCAGGCACTGATGGTTGCCATTTGTTTTATCGAGGAGGCTCTAACCTCCAGTCACTCCCCGATGTGATAGCTCATTGCCAAGCTTAGCGTTGATATTACCTGGAATTATTTTTGTGTCGTTTGTAGACAATGAGTCGACTTGTATTTCCAGTTGATTCTAGAACGTTTCCTTCCTTTCTTCGTCCTTTTCTTCGGTCGGGTCATGTACGTTTATCGGCCAAATTTTAAAGAATTTCGCTTTTATGCGGATCGCACACATTCGTTCAGTGACTGCGTTAAAATCAATAACGTGCGATTTGAAATTGCTATCCGCAATGAAGACGGCTCCAAACTCTCGCTTTCCGGCACGCTTCCCACTTTTGAATACTGTGTGTGATCTCATATCTTGAATATCACTTCCAGTCCAGTTCGTTCCCTGGATTGCCAGAATTTTTAATTTATATTGGCTGGCCTGCTTTAAAAAGTCCTTAACAGCGCCAGGGCTGTTTAGTGACCTGACATTCCAGGATTCAATGCCATAGTCCTATTTTCAGTTGCGAGACTCAATTGATTCCAAAGCACTGTTGCAGATTTGGAATCAACGTAGGGTTTTCCAGTGGCGGGGTGTTAACTAGTCGCTTAACCTCTGTTGCGGCGGCATGGCTATTAGTTTCGATTCTGTGATTAGGAATGGAAGACTCGCCTTCACCCTCTTACATCAGTCTTTTGTATTAATCGAGCAGTCATACAAGCAAACTGCTCGAAAACTTTCCTTTTCCCTACTCCAAATTTTATGTGGCAGATTTGAAAAAATATGTAATTATTTTTATTCGTCATCGTAATTCGTAGAATACTTTTTCTTCTTAATATTTTTATTAAATGTTATTTCATATCAATTTTCCTTTATATTAAATGAAGTTTTATATCAATTTTACTTTCTATTAAAATTTAAATGTTTTCCTTTAATTATATTTGTCATGAGATTTAAGTTTTATTGCTATTCAAAATCTTCATTACTTCATTTAAATTTTCTTTACTTCGGTTAAATTTTGTTTTAAAAAAATTTTAAATCTGCACATAAAATTTCGAGTATGGGAACGCTGATATAATACAGTATTTCACGGATTGCATTGCCAAATGCAATCTACCGTGGCTGAGCAAGGGGCTCGTCTTCATGCACCGTAACGGTGTGATGATACGGTAGACGACGGACAAGCGGGGAGTCGACTTAAGACCTTCACCCGTCGAGCACGCGGAGAACGGCCGGGAAGAAAATTAAATTACTTAGCGAAAGAAGGAAAGCTCGATCAGCAGATGAGTATTAGAGGCGGCGGGAGTAAAAAGTTGAGAACGGTTCGTGAAAAATCGCGAAAATTTGATTAAAACTTAAAATTCGAACGACTGCGATATTACGCAAAGTTCCTTACCGAGGAAAAATTCAAAAAGATACTCTGTGGGTTTTTTTTAAACAAAAAGTGTTCATATCTGTTATATCTTTGTCCCCATGGTGTGAAAATGTAACTGTTCTCTCTGCCAAGAATAAGAAGTGTAATTTTGTGTCTAAACGAGATTTGTCACGATTCACAAAGTCAAGACAAAAAGAATCATCTTCCCTGTGAAAGGTCAAAATATTGTCCAACTATTGCCATTCAACTGCAATTTTATTGACTAGCGTCGACTTAGCGCCAGTGAAAGGAAACAAATTGCATCGTCATCTCACTTTCGAGGTTATGTGGAAAGTTCAAGGGATAGTGTTAATTGTCAACGGAATTGATTACGTTGAGCGGATTTTGTTCCCACGAATTTTAAAAGGATTAACTACTTGGATGCCAATTTCAGCCTGTCTTTGGTATGCATGTGGCGTCTAGGGCGTTTAAGGAAGTGCTGACTAGACAGTGAAGCACGGAACATTTCAAACTTTACCCGGTTCCAATAAACATCAATCAACAGGGACAGTCAACATGGAACACCACAATCATGATCACAACTATGCTGAAAGTATAATATCTAGTGTTACAACACTGGGCACAATTGTAAAGTCCGCAGATAAGGACTCGAACTTTGACATAGATATTTGATAAAATTAATTAAAGAAAAGAATCAAAAGACTAATAAGTAGATTTTGAGTCGATAGAATTGTGCCGATACCATAGCTGTATATTATATAGAGTATTCCTTGTTTAGGATTACTCGTGTTTTTCCGAGAGGGTGATAGTTGAATTTAAATTGTAATTGTAGTCGGATTGAAACAATATATGTACATATAAATTATAGCTGAATTGATGCGTGCATTTTTTTTTCTTTGAATGACGACATATAGCATTTCAAACGTTTTAAACGATTTTTTGAAGCTTCGAACTGGTGGCATGAATTTTGAAACTAATAGGTTGTAAAGTCTGAAAGTAAAGCATAGCAGTTTGAAGTGGTATCGTTTGCAGCATAAATTCTTAATTCATGAAAGTTTCAAAATAATAACGAATGAACTGGTAAAGGGGGAAAAAGATTAATAAATAACTATACGTTCAACATAGACTGAAATTTAAACACGATTTTGAGTGCCAAAACCTATACATACCCTTTAATAGTCACAAGACTTTAAAGTCGTATTCCCTTGTAAAATGAAATATATTTTTCAGGGGAAAAAAATCATGATTTTTTTTGTTTGATATTCAAAACAAAAGTGATGTTTACTTTCGGTTGAAACAGAACAAAATATAGTGAACAAAATTCATATCTATATTATTTGTAGTTCATGTTTGCTTTGTAACAAGTTTTAATGAGCAAGTTTTATTAGTTCCACAATTATAACAATTAACGTAGCAAAAGGTTTAAACGAAAGAAAAATTGATAAAAGCCACATTATAAAGAAGGAATTATGAATAGAATGCATTATTAAATTTAAACCTCGGTCATTCCATTCCCTCATACCTGACCGGGTATAGGACCCGCATCGATGGCAGGCTTTTCCGCTGATAAATAGTAGGCTAGTCATCGGGCGCGCTCCTCGGTTTCTTTTGCTTAGCAGGGGCTCTTGCCGGGTAGAGTGGCCTTCCGCTCGCGTGCCCTTTTATGATTTAAGGTTATGTGATTTCATTGCATAACGCTATAGTATAAATTGGTTAAGTTTGTGCTTCTCATTTGAGGGAAAGTGTCATACAAAGTGCTTTTGTATGAGTTTTTCACCCAAATTGGAAACACATGGCCACGTCTACGTTTGGATCTTGATTCGGTTTAGAGGGTGCAAGGGGGTACCACCTCCATCTGGATGCGCCACTCTTATTTGTGGGTCATAAGAATCGTCGGTAACGACGCGGTCTCCCCCAGTCCGTCCGTTTTTGCTCGGCCCAACTTGTTCTTTAAACATAGCAATTTCAACCCTCAGTAGGTTACCTCGGCCTCAACACCAGTCGATCGGCATGCTGACCTGTTAACTCGTGAAAGCGAAATATTTTTGTGATGGGTCCTTGTGCTAGGTGGAAAGAACCCGCCCCACGACACCGCAACGCTAGCCTACTACCGCATTCACGCGTCCCCAGACAAGGCCAATCTCGGCGGATCCCAACATCCTCTTCCGCTGAGGCAGCAGACTATCGCTGCAGTCCTTCACGGACATATCCAACCTACTTTCACTACATATGCCTGGGTATTTTCTATCCGCTCCCAACTTAGCACGCTTCTAACAACAACGTAGAAAAGACTGAGACCTCGCCCTTCAGGTGTCTGTTCTGCTGTTTAGGTGGGATAGAAACACTTTTTAATCTTCAAAACGTATCACACCTGGGTGGCCGGACATATCATTTTCTTGAGAACCGGTACGATCCAGATAATGAGATACTCTAACTATTTCTATCGAAGGTTCGAAAGGGACTTTGTGCTATCAAAACCAATGCTTTCTATTCGTTGGTTTCAGAGTTTACACCGGGAGCAGTTTTGGCTCGGAGACGATGTACTCAGGTTTCGTTCTTTTTGAAAAAAGCAGTATAATTATGCTTAAGTTTGTTTTAACTTTAATCAGCTAAGTTTATTCAAATACAAAGAGCTAGTAAATCTATCCAACAAATAAGATGAATCTTTTACATACTCGTAGATGCTTTTTTCTTCAACGAATGGGTTTTTATCTTCTTCTATGTATACGCGTCAATAAGAAATGGATTACAAAAGAAATATGAAAACATTGAAACGAGCAATCCATACAAAAGAAATATTTTTGCAACCCATATCAATTACTCTCACAAATAATAGCTTTAGATACTTAATCTGAAGAACACAATCAAATCTTTCTATTCAAAATGGAATACGTCATAGCAAAAAGATATTCAGTGTGTATATCTTAGATAACTGGTGATTATATTTCACGATTTGAATTAACCACCCCTGTACAAGGAACGTCATTATCATTTGTAAGAGATACACATATGTAGAAAAAGTGGTTTGATTCGTAGATTTTAGTGAACAGTTGAATAATAGCTTATAGTTAGTGTCTATAAGAATCATTAATTTTTTTGTGTATTTGATCGTACGGTTCTTAATCAATTTCCTTAATTTTCGTTCTCTTTCAACAGCCAGCTTCAACATAGAAGAACGCTATTGAGTGGAAAGATGGCTCTTGTAATGCTTCCCTCGGATCTACCTTGGTGGTCGACAGTGCATAGAAAATTGGCGGCTATTCAAAAAGCTCCCGACTTGAATACCATCCTAGAAACAATGCAAAATATTCATGACCTATGCAAGTAAGTACCTATGACATGAAAATACTTGACGAGCATCTCTCAGCGGTATCTCTCGTGTGTAAGATATAAAGGAATCTAATAGTGGCTAGAAGATAATGTACACATACTCGTATGTATGCATGCGGTGGAGATGTTTGAATAAGCATGTGCTCAGCACAAGAATAATAATTACGTTGTAATCATATACAATGCTTGTACTGGCTGCATATATTACTAAAATATTTTCTATGCCACACATGATTTTCTTGATTTTCCCTTTTCTCTTTCAAGTGTAAGTCTGGATCCAGATGACGATAAACGTGATTCAACCATATTGGATGGATTACGAACTTTCCTTGAAAACGACTTAACTGTGGAAGAGCGACAGCAATTTATTGATAATACCATCCGAAATATAGCAAAACGAGCACAGAATATTAAGGCACTGAGACCACCGCGAGGATTAAACTTTAGTTTACAGCAACAAGGTATGATAGTATTTACATATGTGGGGATAAAAATTATGGGAAGAAAAAAAAGTTAACGACATGTCGCATAAACGAATTTTTTAACAGTTATGAAAATATTTTTGTTTCATAAATGTTATCATTAAAGAACTAAATTAAAATCAAAATGACCATTTTGAAAAAATTTTAAAGTTTAAGAAATTCAATTTATTTTCCCTAAATCTTTGCATTACAATATTCCAGAGTAAATTCGTGTTTGATACTGTTGAGGTGAATTAATTCAGTGCGGGAATTAGGTATTAAAACAGGATAAGTTTATTTGTTGTACAACGAAATAAAATATATAACAAAATGGTTACATAAAGTAAATTCAATATATTTGATTGTCCCTAAACGAATTCGATGTATGGCTATCGCTTCTACTCGGATTCGAAGCAGAACTCGAACTAAACTTAGGTCATCACAGACCAACTCACACCACGCTGCTTTTTTACACCAAATGGTAACACAAGTATACTCGACTGTGTACATGTGAGAACATTTCCAAAATGCCCTCTCAGTACACACGTCGCACTGGACACTAGTCTTCTCGGGAACAGAAACCAAGTCCTTCAAGACAACGATCATGACTCACATGAGTCAGCTGTTTTGTCAAAATACCTGCTATCATATCCTTTGTAGGTATTCGTTCTAACACAAAAACACCAGCACAAATGGCTTCACGAAAAAAATGATGTTTAATGTCAATATGCTTCGTTTGTGCATGAAAAACAGGATCATTCGCGATAAATTGAGCTAACAGTTATCAATATAAATCGTCATATTTGTCCATTCTTCTAACCCAATCTCAATCAATGGACTTTTGAAATAAATACCCTCTTTTTTAGCTTCTGCTAAACTAACATACTCCGCTTCAGTCGTGATAAGGCCACAGTCCTCTGCTTTTGAGATTTCCAGGTTACTACAAAACTACTTAGAAGGAAAACATATCCAGTATATGATCTTTGATCAACATCAGAGCCACCCCAGTTGTCATCCGTGTAGCCCACCAAAGGTTCACTTGTTTTTGAGTATACGAGTCCCATCTTTACAGTACCAGCAAGATATCTCAGGACTCTTTGTTGCTAGCCAGTGAATTTTGTTAGGTTTGTTTACAAACTGCGCTAGCCTCGACACAGTATTAACAATGCCTGGTCGCGTCGACACAGACACATACATACGAGCTCCAATGAGTTCTCTATAGGGACAATTTTCAGCTCGTCCATTCCGTATTGCTTGAACATTCCCAATATGTAACCAGTCTGGATTAATTCGATAAATCCATCACCTTGACTTATTTCCAGGCCTAAACAGTACTTTGCCTTACCGAAATCTTTCACCTCGAATTCACTTAATAGTTTAGCCTTAAACTTAGTAATGTTTTTCACATTTCTTGATGCCATAAGTAAATCGTCAACATACAATAGCACTAACACTAAGTCATCTGCATCTCTGAAGACTAAACATGACTCTTTTTTCGTTGATTTGAAACCCATGTTCACCAATTTTTCTCGAAGTTTCACGTACCACTGACGTCCAGCCTGGCGTGGACCATCCAACGCCTTTTTCAAATGGCACGCGTCCCCACCACTACGCAAGCTACTGAACATCTACCAAGCTTTAGCATTGACTTCAGTCGATTTATTTTGTTTTGACACAATTCTCTCTAACATTTCCACTAGCATGACAGGGACTTTCATGAGCACTTTTTCTTCTAAGGCACCATTTAAATATGCAGTCACAATAGCAAACTGTCATATCTGCATATCGATTGTACAGCCAAAGCCAATAATAATCTTTGACTCTAATCCTGCGCAGGAGCGCTCAAGTTGCAATTTCTGCTCGTGGGCGAGTGAGTAATGTGATAGACGATGTATATGAATTTTTAATGTATGTGAATTTAACTTATCGGGCAAGTAATTTACTTGGATTTTGCTACTTTCCCTATCGTAAGCGAACATCCTCCCCCCTTTGAACGAACTGTTCAAAGATGGATTTCTGGATTCACCTGGAATTCCTCAGCATTCGCCTTGCGTGGTGCGGGTATTGGGTGACGGTTGCGTGTAGGCAGCCTCCTGCAAATTTTCCACACAAGGTACAATAAACAGACCACCGAAATTGGTAAGCCCAAGTATCCAATGGTGAAATGATGCACGTGAGTTGACTTGCTTGTTGGGAGTTCCGTTTCGGCGGCTCGCAGCATTTAGATGCTCTGTTGTAGTGTTTTAACGTCATTTTGTAAATTTTCCTTGTACGTGGCTGACATACGTGTGTTATTGAAATTTTCGGTGAACTCAATGAGGTCGAAAATATTTCGCGAAGGAATGATGGACGTTCTTATCATGGTGGGATGTACTTTGCTCGTGTGTAATGTAGTAATCTCGTCTTTGATGCTGCATCTGCGAGTTACGTTGATGATCCCCGATTCGGATAGCACGCGAGTTGAGATTTTTGCTCCACAAATGATGTTGATGCTCACAGGTTTTTTTTTTGTGGTAGGGAGGTGAATGCCATTTATGCACAGAGTGTCAGTCTCACCATGCCTTTGATTTAGCCACGGTCTCACACCCGGGATGAGGCGTGCAGTCGACCTTCCCTTCGTGCAATTGACCCAAGACTGCTGCCAATCGTTGAGCGAGCGCTGTCTCTCCTCGCGGACAACCATCTCCCTCTCATGCTCGTTTCGGCGCAGGTAAATAGCGCGATGCTCTCTAGCAGATGCTCACAGGTTGCTACGTAAATCCAGTGATTTGGATTCAAGAGCTGGGTCCATCTTACGGTTCCCTTTGTTTTGATGACTTCACAGCTGGAAATGTTTCCCGATTCAGTTAAGATTGCCATTTTGCAGTGGTTGATAGTAGATCCCCATCGATGGATCGGATGCCGTAGTTTGCAGATGAATTCGGAATAGTCAACAGGAAGACATTTTGAGATTTCCAGTTCGGACATTGGGTAAAATTCATCTCGATGTAGGTTTACTAGTAGAATTTGTGTTGATGGAAAAACGGTGAGAAATGTTTCATTAGCTAATATAGGTACTGGAACGATTCGCAAGGTTTCGAATATTTCTTGAGATAGAAGTGGAAGCTTTATTTGGAAAATCATTTGCTCGCTTAACATTCTGCTTTCTATGGGCATTATTCCGTATAATTTTGCTAAGCGTCCATGATCTCCAGGTACTCCCAATGTTGATGGGAGGTGCTCTTTAATCATAATTAGCTGGTCTCGCAGCGGTCATGGAGTTATTGCTTGCAGATTGACTTTGCCATGATGAGGCCCTGTTATCACTTCTAGAAGTGTCGATTGTGCTCTTTGATAATGTAATATCATCTGTATTAACCGAATCGCTAGAGTATTGAAGTATTATTTTTTCTTGATGGAGCTCGTGGTTTATTCCTTTAATGGTGTTGAGCGTCTGGTTGAGGTATTCTTCTAGTTCGTTTACCCGTCTTTCAACTGCTTTATCCGACCCTTTCATGATATTTGTAGTGCAATCGATTATGGATGTTTGATTCCTCAGTAGTTCTAGCAAATATTTGTCATTTTGTTGAAGGTAGTTTATCGTCTGTGACATTTTTTCCGCATATTCATCATCCACAATGCCGAATAGCGAGTGAGCGATGTTACCAAATGTATTGAGAGGGGATCGTTTCCCTCCACCGGGGCCTTGTTGACGCAGTAACTCGTTGTTCTCTGTTAATGCCATAACCGTGTTTGTAAATTGAGCTAGCGTTGGTGCACAGGAATGCTTATTTACTATTTTGCTACAGAGATGATCTAGGTTTTCAATCCCTTCATTTACATTGGTTAGCTCCTTCCAGTTGTTCGTCATGTTGTAGTAAATAACTAAATCCCATTCGTCGGATGACAAGTGAGTGAAACCCATTCGTTCAAAATACAAATGTGAATAATAATAGGCTAATTGCGAGCTGACTTCGGCGCGGTTTTTTAGAAGAAGGTGGACCTTCTGTTGGGGGTGGACTTGTTGTTTCGTCTGTATTTGTTTGCGTCGTAGAGTGTGGGCGCTGTACTGGTGACGTTTTCTTCGTTGGTTTCATCCTTTGCTTCTGCGTCGACGTTTTCTAGTAGTGGAGCAAGATTGTGGACTGCCCTTTTGAGAATACTGTAGCCGTTTTCACGATTGCAACTCGGACTGAAACATCATTTCTCTTTATAGTCTCCAGTATGTGACCAAGAGACTATTGCATGGCCGGAAGATTCCCGTCCTTTATTATAACCATCATGCCAGGCTGGGTGTTCTAGCATTGTTGCTTCCATTTGGTTCGATACTGCTGCTCGGTTAAATATTCTTTGAACCATCGCTACCAGAATTGATTCTTGAGGTGAAGAGTGTACTTCCAGTGTTGATGTAGATCTACTCGCTGTGGGTTTTCAGTGGACTCGGCAGTGCTGATTAACGGTTCGCTTATTAACAAATATCCTGGGGTTAGCGCAGTCAGCTCGTTCGGATCCGAAGACATTAGCGTGATAGGTCGTGAATTGATTATTGCCTCTACTTGCAGTATAACCATCTCCAATTCCTTATATGTCAGCGAATTGTTGTTTAGGCTGCAAGGAAGCAAGTTTTTGGCAGACTTGACGGCTGCCTCCCACCGTACACCGAAATGTGGAGCTTTTGGTGGGATGAAATGGGATTTGGTTCCTCTCAGTGTGCAGAATTTGTTAATTTGTTCTTCCACTTCCTTTGAATAAATCGCTTTTCGAAGTTCTTCCAGTTGGTTTCGAGCTCCTACAAAGTTCATAGCACTGTCGCAATACAAATGTTGACAGTTTCCACGTCTGCCCACAAAGCGTTTCAGCGCGCTGATGAATGCGTTAGTTGTCAAGTCGCTTATCGCTTTTAAGTGCACTGCCTTTGTTGCAAAGCAAACGAATAACGCTACGTAACACTTTTGAGGCTTCTTTCTTCTAGCTTTGTAATGAATCCGAAATGGGCCGCAAAAATCAACTCCTGTTGTTCGGAATGGCTTATCAGGTTTGATTTTTCTATCAGGCAAATTACCCATCATCTGGAATAAAAGTTTTGGCTTTGCTCTGCTTCAGTGAACGCAATTCAATACAATTGACCGCGCAATTGTCTTCCCTTTGATAGCCCAAAATTTTTGGCGCGTGGAAGCAGGTAATCCTTGCGGTCCGACGTGAAAATTTTTAATATGAATGTCTGTCATTACCAGCCAAGTAAGTGTGTCATTGTATGGTAGCAACATTGGGTGTTTTGCATCATATGTGATGTAAGCTTCTTGTAATCGTCCTCCAACCCTGATAACACCATTCTTGTCCAAAAATGGGGTGAGTGAACTTTAAGTTGCTTTGCTTGTCTACTGTGGCCGTTTTTTCAAGCGAGGCTAACTCTTGTGAGAAGTTTCGGCGTTGTGCTTCCTTTATAAGTTGTGGCGTGGCTGCATCCAATTTTTCAACATTTAGGTATGATGACCGTTTGAACCCTGTGCTTCTAGTGTTATTTAAGAACCAAAGAACATAAGCGAAAATCCGTTGCAAATGCTGAAAAGAATTCCGGTGGTCAATCGTAGACAGTATGTCTCCTTCGTTTACAACTGAAAGTGCCACCTTTGCTTGCTTCGTTTCTAGATTTGTTTCAAATTTTTCATTCCTCGGCCACATGCTTTCACCGCCATGTAGAAACTTCGGCCCATAAAACCAAAAAATATTATTCTTCAATGTCCACGATTCCACGAGAAACCAAATCAGCAGGATGTTCCTTGGATGGTATATGTCGCCATTGTTCAGCTGTGGTAAGCTCCTGCAAGTAATCACCGTCAAGGGTCGGTAGTACGATTTTTGGCAATTGAACTCCGGTATCCTTTGATTGCAGCAGTGGATTATCGCTTCTCCCTTCAGTGCTTCTCATACGTTCTTGCAGTGAGATTATTGTTATTGCAGTGAAATTGTTGGCAGATTTCAGGACTGTACTCAAAAAGGCTTCTTGCAGTGGCTTGTTCCTATATTGCGTGATAGTACTCTGCCAGTTCATTCACGTATCTTTGTAATAAGTTGACCTTAAGTGTGTAGTACTCCGTAGAATGTTCACTACTAGCCTTGTGTTTAATGTCTTGAATGAAGTAGGTAAGGGTCCTCATTTAGGCCTTTTGCTTCCGGGTCATTCTTGGAAGAACAAGTACGGATGATCCGGCGTGGTCACTTCAAATGGTTTCATTTGTTCGTGGACTTAATCAAACTCAGACCAGTATCACTGTTTACACTTGCCGTAGCCGTATGACTCACCGCACAGTAACTCTGATCAATACTGTTCGCTGATTATTTGGACCTCTTGTCACCTGTTTTCGTTGGACACACATTCGCCTTACGTCGCGAGGCACCACACTTATTCCATTTTGTTTCCTTTCGTGAGAACGATCCTCCCTTTCCTTTCTTTGGAAAATTTTGGTGCGCATTTGCTCAATCTCCAGCCACCATTGCTGTGATGATGCTGCCTGATTCTTGCTTTCGCGCCTCACTTTCTTCCGGTGGTGGGAAGCTCATCTCTAGACTCGATCGCACACCGGAAATTTCCATATGAATCGGGTAAACTGTACAGAAGCATTATGGCCAATATCTTGACATATCACCACCTTCTTCAAACTTTTGAAGCAGGGACTGCTTTTCTTGCGGGTCCTTTTGAAGAATAAATTGACCACAGCTTCAGCCATACTTCAAGTGACGATCCAAATCCACGTATCTGATTGAGTTCAAATGGTTGAATCGACATCACTAAGTCAGTTTTTGCTTTCTTGTCCTGTTTCAGTCATGCTGCTTGTTCTTCAGCCACCTTTAGTATGAAATTTGAACCATCCACGTACTCCCAAAGATGCTGGGCCCATAACCTATAGAAGTTAATAAATTCAGTGTGGGAATTAGGTTTTAACAAAAGATAAGTTTATTTGTTGTAAAACAAATTAAAAGATATAACCAAAAGATTACAATAAATAAATTCAATATACAAGGTGTGTCCCATGGAAAACGGAACTTTTTCAAAATAAAGACAAAAACTCAATATTCCGGCAAATCTCATTTATTTTATTCAAAATAGTCTCCTTCCGCATCAATACAAAGTTTTGCTTGATCAATTAACATATCGAATGAGTTTTTGAGATCATTTTTATCCATAAACTTTGGTATGTCGGTCGTCGCTTTTTGGATGGCCTCTACGTCGGCATATTGTTTTCCTTTCATAGGCAAGTGCAATTTGGAGAACAAGCAGAAGTCGCACGGAGCCAAATCTGGCGAGTATGGTGAATGGTTGAAATGGAATTTTTGATCAAAATATCCGTGATCAAGTTCGATCGATGAGACGGGGCATCCTGTAACAAACGCCAGCTCCTTTTTTCACGGTATTGTGGCCGCACACGACAAATACGGCTGGACAAACGCTTCATAACACCAAGATAAAACACAGCAGTAATCGTTTGACCAGGTGGAAGGAATTCACGATGAATAATACCCTCCGAATCGTAGAAACAAATCAACATTGTCTTCACTTTTGACTTTTTTTGGATTGGGCTCGATTGGGTGCTTCCATTCAGCACTTCGACGCTTGGTTTCGGGATCACATTGAAAACACCATGTCTCGTCACCAGTCACAATCGAATATTTCAAGTTTGGGTCCTTTTTTGACTCTTTAATCAAATCCTTACAATGTTGAACTTAATATTTGCTCTTTGTTCGAAGTTCATTTTCGACCGATGCCACAAGCACACTGTCACTTTGAGCGCGATATTTTGATTTCCATTGAACCAAATGTCATACAATTTTGACAGAATGTCAGTTAAGAATGGACCTTTCCATTGCTAACATCCACCAATAGGTGGCGCCAATATAAATCCATGTTTTGAAAAAGTTCCATTTTCCGTGGGACACACTGTGTATTTGATTGTCTCTAAACGAAATCGATGTATGGCTATCGTTTCTACTCAGATTCGAAGCACAACTCGAACTGAACTTCGGTCATCACAGATCAACTCACACCAAGCTGCTTTGTTTACATCAAATGGTAACACAATATTTTCAACAGATACACACAAGTCAAACAATAATATTTTGTAGTAACTAATATATTAATAAAATCAAAAAAACCTGTGTTACACAATAACAAGAAAGATTCATGCAAGGTGAATTATTTTACATTTTCCATAGTTCAGAGCACAGAGGACGATCTACCCTTGAAGATTTTATGGAATTCATAATACATATATCATACCTTAATTTTCAAAGATTTAGTATTTTTAATATTATTTATTTTATTATTTATGTCTATCAGTTCTAGAAATTTTCTACACATTGCTCTCATGCTATCCAATAGAAAAGCATTAAACTTAATTCAACCACAATCCACAGAAATGTAAGACGATATTTATCTTCCCATTTATTTTCAAATTTATTACCTTTAAATTAACTCGTTGGAATGATGCTTTCGTCGATTAATGCCACTCGATTATTTTCATTTTATTTTCTGAGTTTCTTCTTATGTACAATCAACCGCATTCCACTCTACTCATAGCCAAAAGCAGGGTCAATTATCTTAAATTTCTTCTATTTTAAAAATGTCTAATAAACAGGTGGTTTTGGCATCACATTTGATTAGCCAATTATTTGATCTCATCATATGATTAACGTTTCGCATACACAGAAACAGTAAAGATGAACACTGTAACGCTAATTAATTATTATGCTAGTGATGAGTGTCGCTACGAAAATTTATTTGATTCGTCAATTAAGTTTGAAGAATATGTGATATGGCAGTGCGTTAAAAATGCATTTAAATAAGTCTAGCTGGGTCGTAGTAGAGGCTACAATATTTGGATAAAAATATATTGTGTTTGTTGAAGAATACACTTTTTTCTAGCAGGGGCTTATAGTATGTGCACCTTTTTGCAATGAAAAATTTGTTTGGCAAATTTCGCCCACAGAACTAAACAAGTTGGGTAAACAGACCTACGCTCATGTCAGAAGGGTTTTGTACCCAACTTCTCAGAAATGCAGTCACCAGCAACGAATAAAGTCAAGAAATATACCAAAGAGATGTGCACGTTTTAAAGAAAATCCATTGTTTTTCTAATTTCAACGGTCGTCATTTTGTTGCCAACCAAAAAATCACTTGAATCATGAACTCCCAAAAAAATTAATGTTATTGACCTTATTTGAAAATTTCAAGAAGATCAAATCAAAATTGCAGTGACTAATTCAATGGAACGTCCATAAAATATCAAAATCATGTGTGATTGTTGTTGTAATTGGAAAAAAATATCAACTGGCTATAACTTCCGTGTATATCATTCAATTTTCATCAAACTTACAAAGTTTAAGGACCTTTTGTAGGACTACTATAATATCGAATTTCATTGTGTTTAAGGATACGTGTACGATTTTATTGGTGAAAATGTGAAATTCGAATATCATACTATTATTAAAAAAGTTGAGCGAATTTTGACTTCTAAGGTATTTGTTGTTGTTGTACTCATGAGCACCTATCTCCATAATATTTTTCAGATTTTTCGGATCATAGGTGTCCAATCGCGAGGGGCGGGGGATCAAATTTTTATTGTATTTCCCCTCCCTGTGCGCCCCTCGAGGCAAAAAGTGCCAAATTAAAACCTGTTTTGAAAATTTCTCATCAAGACCTTTCATTTGATACCCATATCGGCTACCATTGATGTTTTTTTCTTTTGGGGGCCACTCTCCTACCTGGGAAGGCCCCCTTAAATACCTTATAAAATTTTTTTGTAGATGAACTTTGAAGAGAGCACCACTTTGCACCTGCATATAAAATTTGATGTTTCTAGCTTCGGTAGTTTGCGAGAAAAAGTGCTGTGACACACGGACGGATGGACAGACAGGACGCGATTTGAGTAGGGTTTTGTAAAATTATTTTACAAACACCTAAAAATAAGTTCAATGATTAGATATTGCCCTTTAAATTTATTGGGTTTAAAAATCATTGTCAGAAGGGTTTTGTACTCAACTTACTCAGAAGGGTTTTGTACTCAACTTACAAAATGCAGTAACCAGCAACGAATACCTGTAAAATCAAGAAACACGTCATGTTCGAGGATCATACTATTATTAACAAAGTTGAAAGAATTTTGACTTCTGAGGTATTTATTAAAGTTATACCCATAAATATCTCGTTTGATAATTTTTTCAGATTTTTTAGATCATGAGTGTCCATTCGCGAGGGAGGAAACACATTTTTCATGTATTTCGCCCCCTGTGCCCCAGTGAAGCAAAAACTGTCAGTTTAAGAACTGTTTTGAAAAGCTCTTTCATTTGATACTCATATCGGCTACCTTCCATGAAATTTTTTTCAGGGGCCACT